>CM024268.1:15676139-16064871 GCA_013621005.1 Aeschynomene evenia
CCTCCATTAGAAAGCTAAAAGACACAGCTACAACTTCTTTTTATGGGAAAATGAATTAACGATGTTAAAGTGGTCAATGAAGTCAGCCAACATTATAAGCTGTTTCCACTAACTCTGCAGTGGAGTTTTGAAAAACTGCCTTTATTTTAATACAAATATCTCATCTGATAAGAGTTTCAAGCAAATAAAGTGTCTAAAGTGAAGAGCATCGAATGGCCTACAATGTTCATGTTTTGACTTTTTCCTAAATGGTTGTTTGGTGGGTCTAAATTGCTAGATAAAATAATAGCATTGGTTTAGTTAATTTTCTGGCAGGTTGTAGTAAATTGGACATATCTTCCTCATTTCTTAGTGGATTATGACGTACTATATGTCAAAATTCATTAGAAGAAATTATCTACAACTTTCATGTTTAAGCTTTGTTCAGATTAGGTGATTAAGAGGCCCAAAACCGAGAAACAAGTGTCTGCATGTTCAAGCCTCAATAATTTAAGCAAGGGTATCTTGGAAATTTCTCATGCAAATCCTTTCCTATATAAAGGGGACCAAGCTCAGCCATTGGGATCAATTTTTCAGACCCCCATCTCATTCATGTTTAATGCTTTCACTCACAATCTTATATTGTTAGGAGTTCTAGACAATTGTTCTTTAGCTATATTGTAATTGGAGTTGTAATTTCTTAAGTTAGTGTGTAACCTCATTGTAATTCTCTCCATCTTTTATTGTGTTTTCTAATCACTTTGGTTTCACCTCCTACTTGGGGGTTTCTTAGTGGTTGGAATTCTCAATTTGGGATGGAAGATTATGGAGGATATGTTTCAAGACTCCTTTATTGTTGCTGAGATATTTCATTGATATCATAATCATGTTTTCTTTTCATCTATTTAACTTATACTAACTTCTTGACAACCTCTAACATTTACTTGATGTCATTAACTTCTAACATTTACTTCATGTTAACTTCTAACATTTTACTTTATGCAACTAACTTCTAACTATTTAATTCATGCCATTTACTTTATTGCTCTTTAATTTTATGTCTTTTTACTTTCATTAATTATGCACTAATCTAACTCCATACTAACTTCTAACAACTTTATATCTTGCTTTTATAATTTGTAACCTTTAATTTTATTTTATGCAATTTATTTTGTTTGTTCATTCTACATTCCATATGGATCATTTCTAATTCACAATCTAGTGTTTGGGTAACATTTGTCGGAATTGGGTCAAACTTGAGGTTTATCTTAAGGTACTCTACTCTAATCTTTGCTTTAACTTTATTCATATAACTTTCATATTGATCAATGTGAATTTTTATGGGTAATACTTAATTGGGCAATAATCTCATGATCATGACTTTAGAAACTCAATTAGGAACGTTAATTGGGAATTTCATTAATTGATTAATTAATATATTCCTAATTGGTAAAAAAGATTAGAAGTTGATTCAAAATATTGCATGGTAATTAAATTGGCAAGTGTTATGCTTAATTAAGATTTTAATTAATCATTTCATGAACTAATTTAATACTTGACTAATTCAATTTTATGATCATAATCTTGTTTAGTTGAGTTGATGCATTTTAGTATGTGATTATGTGATAGCATAAAAACATATTGAACACCTTGAGTCAATGTTCCAATGATTGAAGAGATCTATTTCCTCAATTTAACCCAAGCACTAGAGTTTTCTTTCATAATATTTACTTTTTCATTCGCCACAACCACAAATCCCCAATTTGATCATAGATTACTAGTTAAGTTTCCACGAGAGACGACTTGGGTTAGCTTATCACTATCATTTGGTATGAGCTAATTTGCTTTTGTAAAGTTTCCCAATTTCAAACTTATTTTCTAAATTGACCAAGTTTTGGAGAATTAACGACGCTCCGAATACCTATGTCAATTTTTGGCGCCGTTGCCGGGGAAACAACTAGTAATTTTATGTGAATTTGTGAATATTGTGTATATTGTTGTCTTTTGTTGTTATAAGTTGAAAACACAAAAAGATTTTGCTTAAATTTGTTGGTTTGTATGTATTTTTTATGTTTAAGTATGTTGTATATTGGATGACTCGTTCTCAACCTGATTTAATCCTAGAACGCTTTGACCCGGAAATTGAAAGAACTTTGAGAAGGTTAAGACGTACAAGGAAATTAGGTAGTGAACTTGGAGGTCCTAGTGATAATATTTCTGATTTTTCTCTTGAACTTTCTGATTTGTGTGTTAGTGTTTCAGATTTTCCTAATCATAATATGGCAGATCGGCAACAAACCTTAAGAGAACTTGCAGCCCCCGATCTCACGCACCAACCATTGGGGATCGTCTATCCAACTCTTGATGTAGACTTTGAGCTTAAGGGAGCTCTTATCCATTGGCTTCCCAAGTTCAATGGTCTAGTCGGGGAGGATCCACACCAACACTTGAAGGAGTTTCACATCGTATGTGCCACTCTCCGTCCACAGGCGTAGATGAAGATCATGTGATGTTGAGAGCCTTCCCATTCTCTCTTGAAGGCCTTGCAAAGCAATGGCTTCTCAACCTGCCAATGGTGTTGTGACCTCTTGGATGGACATGAAGCGGACATTCTTGGAGAAGTTCTTTCCCGCTCACGTTCAGCTTCAATTCGAAAGGAAATCAGTGGAATCCGGCAACATCAAGGTGAATCTTTGTATGAGTATTGGGAGCGTTTCAAGCTTTTGGTTGCTAGCTGCCCGACACACCAAATTCCGGTAGCAACTCTTGCTCCAATACTTTTATGAAGGTCTCTTGGCACCCGATAGAGTTAGCCTTGATGCTGCAAGTGGTGGTGCTCTAATGAACAAGACACCGACCGAAGCAAGGGAGTTGATTGAAACCATGGCAGCAAACTCCCAACATTGGTACAAGGAGTTCATCCCAACAAGAGGAGTAAATGAAATATCAGCACCTCATGTGATGGGAAACAACTCACCAACAAATTGGAGGAATTCTAGTTGTTATGAAACAATTGGCATTGAACCAGCAAAAACCACAATCATCATCAACATGGTTGCGCGAGTGGAGTGTGGTATTTGTTCCAGTGATCACCACACTGATTCTTGCCCAATACTTCATGATGAAGGCACTCCGGTGGCAGCCGCCATGCCATATCAACCAAGGACAAATCTCCAACAAAACTAAGGTAACAATCAATTCCCATTAGGCAACACCTATAACCCCTCTTGGAGAAATCACCCTAAACTTAGATGGGGAATCAAAATTCACAACAACAACCACAACAAAATCCACCACAATATATCCACAAAACCAGTACCAACCACAAAGATACCAACCACCCACCAAGACAAAACATAAACCAATCACACACTCAACAACCACAATCACAATCTTTACCCCACAAAACATCCACAAACATCAACACCTGAATCAAATGATGGTACAATGACTATGATCAACAAATGATGAAGATGATGATGGAACAACAACAACAAAATGTTGCTTCCAACAAGAAATGCAAAGGAAAATACACAGTTAGAAGCATCTCAGCCTCTTCATCAATTCAACAAGGAAGTTCACAAATTCCTTCTCAAACCATTCCCAATCCAAAGGGAAATGTAAGTGCAATCACTCTCAATCAGGAAAAGTGCTTCCGGAACCCCAGTTGCCTCATATGGATGATATTGTTGTGATAGGAGATGAAAAAGAAAAGGATGAAAAATTGATGAAAGAAAAAAATCAGTGAGCAAAAGGAAAAGAAAAGTGATGGAAGAAGAAAACTAATTGTTTTACCATTTCCTCAAAGAGCCCAACCATCAAGAGACAAGGCAAGGAAGATTTTGATAAAGAGTTGCTTGAACCTTCAAAAAGTGGAAGTCAATATCCCACTTTTGGAGGCCATCAAACAGTGCCTAAATATGCCAAGTTTCTAAGGATCTCTGCACTCACAAGAGAGGATTGAAAGGCAATGAAGGTCCAAAACTGGAGCAAATGTCTCTGTGATCGCAGCACCTCAATTGCCTCAAAATTCAGTGATCCGGGCTCGTTTTCCATTCCCTGCATGGTTGGACAGACCTTCATCAAGGATGCACTGGCTGACCTTGGAGCTGGAATCAATGTGATGCCCAAGGCGATTTACAAGACCCTCAACTGTGGACATTTGAAGCCAACGGAGCTCATTCTCCAGTTTGCAAACCGGAGCATTCAACGCCCAGAAGGACTCTTGGAAGACGTCTTGGTAAAGGTAAAGGATTTAATTTTTCCTGTTGATTTCTATGTCCTAGATACACATGATGACAGTATTCCTTGGGATTAGCACACACTCATACTTGGCCGACCATTTCTAAAAACTGCAAGAGCCAAGGTTGATGTGTATGATGGTACCTTGGATATTGAATGTGGGGACCTTAAGGCCAAATTCTGTTTGAAAAATGCCTTGAAACACCCCTCGAAAGCTCATTCAATTTTCTCAGTTGATATTTTGGAAGAATTAATTGAGGATGAGGTCGAAGGATGGTTTAAGCAAATTGGCCTTGATTTTGAGTTAAATCAATGGGAAAATTTTGAATTCAATACCAAATGTTTTGAATTATGCGAGGATGAGGTGGATGAGGAAGATTTAGACTTGTTTGGCCCTATTTTGAAAAATTCAGAGCTGAAAACACAAGTCTTGAATCATCCACAACATCCATGCATAAAACTGGGAAATGGAGAATTTTCTGATTTGCATAATTTTAATCCGCTAGTGGATGATCCTTGTCTGCTAGCGACCAACTTGACAGCATTAGTTTTTCAACAACAACTTGATGAAACACCCTTTTCCAGCCCCAATATTCTTAAAAATAATTATCATGAACAAATTGGGGATACTGAAACAAAAATTGAATTGAAAACCCTTCCTGAACATTTAAAGTATGCATTCTTGGGGGATCACGAAACCATGCCAGTGATAATAGCCAATGACCTATCTTTTGAAAATGAAGAAAAACTTTTGAATGTTCTAAAATGCACAAAAAGGCCATTGGCTGGACACTTGCTGATCTTGTTGGGATTAGTCCCTCCTTGTGCACTCATAGAATTTTTGTTGAGGAAGGATCTAAACCATAAGACAACCGCAAAGACGATTGAACCCTTTAATTCTTGATGTTGTGAAGACAGAAGTCTCTAAGTTACTACAAGCCGGGATAATTTACCCCATCTCAGATAGCGAGTGGGTAAGTCCCGTGCAGGTAGTACCTAAGAAATCTGGAATCACACTTGTTAAGAATGACAAAGGTGAGTCAATCCCAATGAGAATGCAAAATTCATGGAGGGTGTGTATCGACTATCGCCGCCTCAATGAAGTTACAAGAAAGGATCATTTTCCACTTCCTTTCATTGATCAAATGTTAGAGAGGTTGGCTGGTCAAGCACACTACTGTTTTCTTGATGGGTTTTCAGGATACTTCCAAATACATATTGCACCAGAAGATCAAAAGAAAACTACTTTCACTTGTCCATTCGGCACCTATGCTTATCGTAGGATGCCCTTTGGATTATGTAATGCTCCTGGTACATTTCAAAGGTGTATGATGAGTATTTTTTCAGATTTTCTTGGAAAATGTTTGGAAGTATTCATGGATGACTTTACAGTGTATGGTACCTCTTTCGATGCTTGTTTGCACAATCTTTCCCAAGTTTTAAAACAATGCATCCAAAACTAATCTTGTCCTAAACTTTGAAAATGTCATTTTATGGTGGACAAAGGTGTTGTTTTGGGGCATGTCATTTCTCGAGAAGGAATTGCAGTGGACCCAGCAAAAATTGATGTTATCTCTAGCCTGCCTTACCCCGCAAGTGTGCGGGAGATTCGTTCTTTTCTAGGGCATGCAGGATTTTACAGGAGGTTCATCAAGGACTTCAGCAAGATTGTAAGTCCCCTGACCAATCTGCTCCAGAAGAAGGTGGAGTTCAAATTTGATGAAAAATGTGAGGAAGCATTTAACGCCCTAAAGAAGGCACTTACCTCTGCGCCTATTGTACAACCTCCCAACTGGGAACTACCCTTTGAACTCATGTGTGACGCTTCAAATCATGCGGTGGGCGCCGCATTAGCACAAAGAGTTGGTAAGATTCCTCATGTTATCTCTTATGCCTCGCGTACTCTAGATGCAGCACAATCTAACTATACCACCACTGAGAAGAATTGTTAGCCATTGTATTTGCTTTAGAAAAATTCAGATCTTATTTGCTTGGCACAAAAGTGGTGGTATATACAGATCATGCAGCTCTAAAGTACCTTCTGAAAAAGACTGATGCAAAACCCCGCCTCATTAGGTGGATGCTCCTTTTACAAGAATTTGACATTGAAATTAAGGATAGAAATGGTAGTCAAAATTTAGTAGCGGACCACTTAAGTAGAGTTGAACATCTCAAGGATGATCCAATTCCGCTTAATGACAGGTTCCCTGATGAAAAGATCTTTGGTGTTGAGGTTACCACCCCTTGGTTTGCAGACATCCCAAACTACTTGGTCGCCAAGGAAATTCCGACACATTTTTCAAAGGCACAAGTTGCCAAACTCAAAAATGATGCAAAACACTATGTGTGGGATGATCCTTACTTGTGGAAATTCTGTAGTGACCAAGTGGTGAGGCGATGTGTACCATACCATGAATATGCATCTATCCTTAATTTCTGTCATTCTCAAGCCTGTGGTGGTCATTTTGGACCGCAACGCACTTCTAGAAAAATACTTGAGTGCGGTCTTTATTGGCCAACACTTTTTAAGGACTCTCATGATTTTTGCAAGAAATGTGAACGATGTCAAAAGACCGGAAATATATCGAGAAAGAATGAGATGCCTCAACAACCGATTTTATTTTGTGAAGTTTTTGATGTTTGGGGCATCGATTTCATGGATCCTTTTCCGGTATCTTCGGGCTTCATTTACATTCTCTTAGCTGTTGACTATGTGTCGAAGTGGGTTGAGGCAATCCCCACTCGCACCAATGATGCTAATGTTGTTTGTTCCTTTGTGCGTTCAAGTATACTTTGCCGATTCGGTATTCCAAGAGCTATTATTAGTGATCAAGGTACCCATTTTTGTAATAGAAGTTTTGATGCCTTGCTCCGGAAGTATGGGGTTATGCATAAGGTGTCCACACCTTATCATCCACAAACTAACGGGCAAGCCGAGGTGTCCAATCGTGAAATCAAATCAATTTTAGAAAAAATGGTTGGACCCTCAAGAAAAGATTGGAGTACCAGATTACTAGATGCATTGTGGGCATACCGAACAGCCTACAAAACCCCGATTGGGATGAGCCCCTTTCGGTTGGTCTTTGGAAAGGCGTGTCATTTGCCCGTTGAGTTTGAACATCGGGCCTACTGGGCTGTTAAGAAGTGCAATATGGATCTTGGAATAGCTGGGAAGGAAAGAAAATTACAATTACAGGAACTAGAGGAGCTTAGATCTGAGGCTTATGAAAGTTCAAGGTTGTACAAGGAGAAGACCAAAGCCTTTCATGACCGCAACATATTGCGGAAAGAATTCCAGGAAGGACAACAAGTCCTATTGTACAACTCCAGGTTCCGATGGACAGCGGGAAAACTAAGATCTCGTTGGGATGGTCCAATACACAGTAAAGCAAGTGTTCCCCCATGGAGCGGTAGAAATCCAAAACAAGCAGGGGAACACATTCAAGGTCAATGGACACAGATTGAAACAATTCTTGGGAAGTATAGTACCAGAAGGACCAACTGATGGAGCCAATCTTGCAGCTCCAGTGTACCAGTAAACACATTCTGACCGTCCAACTTAAGGACGTTAAAGAAAAGTGCTAGATGGGAGACAACCCATTAAGATTCTACGGATTCAGAGCTACCAATGTGCAACATCATGAAGTTCATGGGCTAAATCACATGATGGGGGAGTTCTCTTTATCCTTTTCTATTTGTTGTTTCTTTTTAAATTCAATAAAACATGTTTTTATATTACTAGTCTAGATTGTTTTTGACGTAACCTACCAATTTTCTTGTGCTATTGTGGATAACTTGTTTGGTTTTTTGCACCATTAGCAATGATTGAACTAGCTTGACTATGAACCATATTTTGTATGCATGCTTGGTCTTTTTAATCTATTAGCATTGATTGTGCACATAGACAAGACATAAGTGAGCTTTTGAGCCTAATCTTGATGGACATGTCATACCATCTTATTCTTTCTTGTGTGAATACTCTCTGTAGTTTTGTTTTCTAGAACTTACATGATTTCTTCCTTGAGACATTGTTTTCATGAGCAGACATCAAATACGATAGAGGCATTGTTTCTTGTTTAAACCACTTTTCCCAAATGGCCAACCTGTACATATTATCCCTTGATTGAACCCCCTTGAACCTTTATGAACCTTTTCTGGCTTATCACACTCTAACCTAAGTGAAAAATCATTGATTCTCCCAATCTTTTAGCTTAGGAGAGCAACATTCATGTTTCATATGTGTTAGAGCTTAAGTAAATGGAATGCATGAGGACATGCATTATTTTAAGTGTGGGGGGAGTGAATATTGCATAGTAAAAAAAAAAATTGTTGTATTAAAAAAATAAATAAATAAAAGAAAAAAAAAGTTGTACAAAAATTGAAGTAAAAAAAATGTGTGTTGCAAAAAAAGAAATGTTTTAGACAAAGGATGAAAAAATAAAAGTAGGCTACATGTGGTACTAAGAGCATGTTTTGGATTGGAATGTGCATTTCTTTTTGTAAGTTTTTTTTTTTTGAATTATTATACATAGGTATTTGCTCTCTTTAGCCTAAGATTTAACCTTCTTTACTTGTGTTACATCTTTCCTTTACCCAAGCCACATTACAACCTTAACTAAGCCCTCTTGATTTGTGTATGCACGTGTGAGACTTGTGGATAGTGAGACTTCTTGCAAGCTTATGGTAATGCATTTCTACGTGAGACTATTTGAGTGAAAATTCTAATCTTAAACACTTTAAGAGACATGAGAGGTAAACACTTTCCTTGTGAGGTCTTTTGTGCTCAATTTCTGCTTGTTAGAGTAGATTTTACTTTGCTTACAATTTGTTTTTTTTTTTGTTTTTTTTGTCTAGTCTTGCTTATTGAAAATTTGATGTTTAATGGTGCAATTAAACCTTCTCCTTATTCCATCATAACACATAGATTTTACAATATGGTTATTATTAGTACTGTTAGCTTTGTTGTATTGTGAATAAGATTGAGTGTTAGTATTGTTATTATTGATTACTTGACTTTGCATGAGGACATGCAAAAATCTAAGTGTGGGGGAGTTGATAAGTGTGAAATATTGCATATATTTTACCCCTAATACTTAGTGTTTTAGTACTCATTTTTCACATAAATATGCATGTTATTGTATGAGTACTTGCTACAAAACTCCATCATTATGTTTCCTTTAGATTTTTGTCTTAAGCATAAATTGTTTAATGTTTATGCATTAACTTTGAATTAAGACATTAATTTGGGATTCAAACACAAATGTTTTGCATGTCAAATTCAAACTCAGTATGGTATTTTGGTCATATCTCGACTTTTATAAAGTGTAATTCTACATAATTTATATTGTAGGAAAGATGAGAGAAATCTCTATAACTATTATGAAGACCAAAAATCTAAGCAACAATGTTTGGAAGGCGAAAATCGGCTCGCAAGGCAGAAAAGATACCTAGATGAAAAGTTCAGGCAGTCTGTGAAGTTTGAGCCATAACTTGGGCTACAAAATATTAATAACTCTCAAATCACCTCCATTAGAAAGCTAAACGACACAGCTACAACTTCTATTTTATGGGAAAAATGAATTAACGATGTTAAAGTGGTCAATGAAGTCAGCCAACATTATCAAGCTGTTTCCACTAACTCTGCAGTGGAGTTTTGAAAAGCTGCCTTTATTTTAATACAAATATCTCATCTGATAAGATTTTCAAGCAAATAAAGTGTCTAAAGTGAAGAGCATCGAATGGCCTACAATGTTCATGTTTTCACTTTTTCCTAAATTGGTTGTTTGGTGGGTCTAAATTGCTAGATAAAATAATAGCACTGGTTTAGTTAATTTTCTGGCAGGTTGTAGTAAATTGGACATATCTGCCTCATTTCTTAGTGGATTATGACGTACTATATGTCAAAATTCATTAGACGAAAATTATCTACAACTTTCATGTTTAAGCTTTGTTCAGATTAGGTGATTAAGAGGCCCAAAACCGAGAAACAAGTGTCTGCATGTTCAAGCCTCAATAATTTAAGCAAGGGTATCTTGAAAATTTCTCATGCAAATCCTTTCCTATATAAAGGGGACCAAGCTCAGCCATTGGGATCAATTTTTCAGACCCCCATCTCATTCATGTTTAATGCTTTCACTCACAATCTTATACTGTTAGGAGTTCTAGACAATTGTTCTTTAGCTATATTGTAATCTGGAGTTGTAATTTCTTAAGTTAGTGTGTAACCTCATTGTAATTCTCTCCATCTTTTATTGTGTTTTCTAATCACTTTGGTTTCACCTCCTACTATGATGATTTCTTAGTGGTTGGAATTCTCAATTTGGGATAGAAGATTATGGAGGATATGTTTCAAGACTCCTTTTATTGTTGCTGAGATATTTCATTGATATCATAATCATGTTTTCTTTTCATCTATTTAACTTATACTAACTTCTTGACAACCTCTAACATTTACTTGATGCCATTAACTTCTAATATTTACTTCATGTTATTAACTTCTAACATTTTACTTTATGCAACTAACTTCTAACTATTTAATTCATGCCATTTACTTTATTGCTCTTTAATTTTATGTCTTTTTACTTTCATTAATTATGCACTAATCTAACTCCATACTAACTTCTAACAACTTTATATCTTGCTTTTATAATTTGTAACATTTAATTTTATTTTATGCAATTTATTTTGTTTGTTTATTCTACATTCCATATGGATCATTTCTAATTCACAATCTAGTGTTTGGGTAACATTTGTCGGAATTGGGTCAAACTTGAGGTTTATCTTAAGGTACTCTACTATAATCTTTTGCTTTAACTTTATTCATATAACTTTCATATTGATCAATGTGAATTGTTTTATGGGTAATACTTAATTGGGCAATAATCTCATGATCATGACTTTAGAAACTCAATTAGGAACGTTAATTGGGAATTTCATTAATTGATTAATTAATATATTCCTAATGGCAAAAGATTAGAAGTTGATTCAAATATTGCATGGTAATTAAATTGGCAAGTGTTATGCTTAATTAGATTTAATTAATCATTTCATGAACTAATTTAATACTTGACTAATTCAATTTTATGATCATAATCTTGTTTAGTTGAGTTGATGCATTTTAGTATGTGATTATGTGATAGCATAAAAACATATTGAACACCTTGAGTCAATGTTCCAATAATTGAAGAGATCCATTTCCTCAATTTAATCCTAAGCACTAGAGTTTTCTTTCATAATATTTACTTTTTCATTCGCCACAACCACAAATTCCCAATTTGATCATAGATTACTAGTTAAGTTTCCACGAGAGACGACTTGGGTTAGCTTATCACTATCATTTGGTATGAGCTAATTTGCTTTTGTAAAGTTTCCCAATTTCAAACTTATTTTCTAAATTGATCAAGTTTTGGAGAATTAACGACATTCCGAATACCTATGCCAGATTACCATTTCATTCTTATTTTAATTCTATTCAAACTTATAATTTGTATTTCTTAATTTGTGAAATTCATAATTTTAATGAATTTTATAAAATGTTAACGAATATAATTTAATTTTTAAGATTAGTTTTTTTGTTTTTTATATGATTACAATATATTCTAAATATTTTTAATCAATTAATTTAATTGAGCAATATAAATATCATTATACATGATTTTTATCAAGATTAATTTATCTAATTTAAAACATACTTAAGATTAATTTATTTTATTTTTGAATTACAAAATATGATTATATATTGTAAATCTTATCGAAGCACTCAAATATTATATATTTTATGTATTATATTGTTCAAACTTCAAAAGTACTTTTATCTTATATAATTTCATAATATAGACATTAAATATTATATATTTTGTAAATTATATTTGTCAAACTTTATTATTTTTATCTTATCTAATTCATGTTAGATAAAAATAGTTTTAAAGTTTAAAAAATATAGTATATAAAATGTATAATATTTGAGTGCTTACATAAGACTTATAAAATATACTCGTATTCTTTCGTCTTAAGTATTTCTAAATTAAATTAATTAATATTCAATAAAAATCATATAAAATAATACTTATATTTGTTCGGTTAAATGAATTATTTAAGAATATTTACAATAGGTTGTTATAGTATGAAAAATATTAATCTTAAAAAATTGAATTATATTAATCAACATTTACTAAAATTTATACAATTAAGAAATACAAATTATAAGTTTGAGTAAAATTAAAATAAGAATGAATCGATAATCTAACGTTGTTAGGAGGGTATTTTAGGGAAATTGTTTAACTAATCATTAGATTTCAGTTACATTATATTTTTGTTGAAAATAATTAATTTCGACATTAAAAACTTTTTTTACAAAATAAATAAGCAACAAAAATAAATAAATGATAATATATATATATATATATACACACACACAAAATCAAGGCGGGGAAATGCTTCCCATCAAGGCAATGACGTAGTGAATACTTTTTCACAACTCATAGTAGTAAAAAATTAAAATCGTATGGACCATATTTTTGCTTCATTTTCATGCTTCTTTAATTTAAATTTCATATTTATTATTACCTGAAACATATACATTTATCTATTATCTAATTAGGTTCATAATTTGTTAATTAATCATTGGATTTCGGTTACGTTATGTTATATTTTCTTGGAAAGTAATTAATTTGGATATTAAAAAAATAGAAATTTGCTTGAGACTTTTACTATAAATTTTAATTATTCAATTATCATAAATTCTCACTTGAACACCCCTCTAAGTTTCCTTTTTTTTTTTTGGAATACTTAACCAACATGACTTCAAAATTTGATTTTGTCAAGAATATCATATTGGAAGGGATTCCAAAGGACAAAAGTTGGATCTTGATGGTTAGGGTACTAAGGATTTAGGTTGTACCATCATGGAATGAGAAAAAAAAATAAAATCAAGCATTAAAATGATCTTGATGGGTGAAAATGTATATTCTTAATATCTGTGTTTATTTGTATGTTTTTCTCAAATTATTTGTGTTTCTCAATATTTTTCTCAATTTATTTTTATCATATAATTTAGTATTTACTTATAAATATAACCTCGCAACTTAATAAGATTCATTGCACTATTAGAGGTTACCACATGTCCATCTATTTGAAGAAGACAATATTTTTGTAATATCAAATTTCATTGTTGAAAATGTCAAACGAAGGTATAAACCAACTTTTAACAAAACGAAAATTGTTTTAAAAAAAATACTCGAGTTAAGAAGATTGTCGACACTAATATTCCTGGATACGACTTTTATTTCATGAGTCATGCCAACATATTGAAACATACTAATGTTGATAGTCATCTACTTGGTGAGTGATTGAAAACTATTTTTACTTTCTGTTTATTTTTTTAAAATAGCACGTATAACTCTATTTTTTTTTTGCGCAGATGTCATTGAACTACTGTATGGATATGAAGATCTAACTGGTCATTATATTGTAATAAAATTTGAAGAAATTGGGTTAGTAAATTTAATATGTGACGTATCATGACTCTTGCACAATATTATGTAATTTGAATTTTAAATAAAAGAATAATATTACATGTACACCATAAAATTAATTACAATTTGTCATCCTATGCAATAATTCAATTTTTAAGACAATTAATCCAATTAAAATGTTGGGTTAATTTTATAATATTAAAAGTTTTAAAAAGTTGGATTATAACACATAGTGACTAATTGGATAGTGTATAAAAACAATTCTCTAAATAAATAGATATTTGTAGACGAGATTGAATCAATATTAGGATAGTAAATATATTATTTTTTAATAGGATCAGGATGTTGATACAATAAAATCAATAATACCTTTCAAATATAATATTAATAAATTATTATTATTTTAAACAAACTTAAATAATTTATTTTTTATTAATATTTGTTTCATTTAGTAAATAGGATGATATTATTATTATCACAAATGTTTGGGACACAACAAAAAACCAGCCAAAACAACCAACAAAACTCATTTAACACTTTATGGCCCAAATAACACTTTTAATCATGAATATATTTTTAATGGGTTGGGTGATTGTGGCCCAAATTCCTATTTGTTGGCTGTTTTGGCTAGTTTTTTGTTGTGCCTCTAGCAATGCTCTGTTATTATTAATGGATGGTGTTAGGTTTAAAATAATAATCGGATAAGATGAATATGTCATCTAAATATAGGTGTTTATAGAGCTATTGATCCATCATATGAGCAGTGTGGTTGTAACTATAATTATTCTTTAAGTCTTTAAAATTATTTGATTTTAGTTCCATCGCTATATTTTTTCATTGTGGACCCACCAAATATATTTCTCTATGTGGGACAAATTGGATCAAAAACATGATAGATTCCCGAATAAATCAATTCTTCCATTCAATTTATTACGATTTTTAGAGTCATGATCAATATAAAACTAAAATAATACAAAATTAATAAATAAATAATATATATTACTTATATAAATATCATTTTTTATCCGTGCGTTCATGACACGAGTTCATACACCAGTTGTTAGTCAAAAGTCATTGCTCTTTATTAGAACTAATTTTCTCATTCTCTTTTATCATGTCTAGTTCTCTATTCTATCCCAAATTATCCACACATCGGAGGTTGTTTTTATTAAATATAAATATTTTGCCAAATTTCCACGATGGTTCATCAATCTCAAGCGCTTCACTGGTTAATTCCCACCATATCAGAAAACTTTCTTTCAAAGATCGAAAAAATAAACTCCTCCAAAAACAACACATCACACCTTGACT
The DNA here is from genome assembly GCA_013621005.1 of Aeschynomene evenia. Classification (NCBI taxonomy): domain Eukaryota; kingdom Viridiplantae; phylum Streptophyta; class Magnoliopsida; order Fabales; family Fabaceae; genus Aeschynomene; species Aeschynomene evenia. Next base: position 15,691,145 of record CM024268.1, read on the forward strand.
TATAAAAATTGCACTACATAAATTATTGAACACAAACACCTGGTTGGTGTATACTACAAGCTAAGCATTATTGAACTTCAACCTTCATTCACACGAAACTTCACAAATGATTCTCACTAATTTCTTTTGAATTACTAACAAGTAAACATGCGGTTTTTGTAACCAGTCAGCTTACAATAATGCTTGATACATATAGCACACATTATGTCTTATGTATAGCACACGTTGGATGCTCATTTGACGTATATATATGTTGTATGTAAACTATTATTGATTAATTGGGGGAAATAGCTACAAGCATACTACCAAAAGAATTGAAGCGTGGGCAATTAAAGCAAGTCAACGAGTTTGTAGAATATATATGCATACATACATAACAGTTATTGGTTGGCAATCAAATTCAACATTTGGACGAGAGAAAGAAATAAATAAAATAGATGATAAACAAACGCGGTGTATTCTTCTTGTTGGTCATAGTCAAAGATTTTTATTATAGTTGGCGCCGAAGAATCATACACAAATTCGCAAGCTAGTTGGACGGAATATGTTAGTAACAGAGTGACGATATAAATTAATAATATAATGTGATAGCAAAAATATACTCAAAATTTATACGGAGAGTAACAATTAAATTACAATAAATATTCATTTTGATCATTCAAGATTAATATAAAGGATAAAATAGTCCTTCAAGATAAGAAAATGACAAGGTGGTCCCTTAAGATTTGGCATGATTGACAAAATAGTACCTCAAGATATGAAAGTGACAATAGGGTCCTTCATGATTGAAATTTTAAGACAATATAGTCCTTTAACTTGTCCTAAATTTACAATTTTGAGGGACCATATTGTCCTAAAATTTCAATCTTGAAGGATCATGTTGTCACTTTCATATCTTGAGAGACTATTTTGTTCCTGATAAATCTTGAGGAACCACATTATCATTTTCGTATCTTCAGGGACTATTTTGTCCCTCACGTTAATCTTGGGGGACCAAATGGGGTATTTACTCATTAAATTAAGCATGTTGGCACTTGTTACGGGGCTCCCATGCAATATTATTGTCAAGGCCCAGTAGATCTTGGTATAAACAACCCAAAGGAACGGGCCCAAATACCCATCTCTATCCCACAACTTCGAATGCATCCTCAAGCTAGCCCAGAAAAGCAGGAAGGTTGTGGGATTGCTACAATCGCAACCCGAAGGTAGGAACGATTATTAAAATCTCTATTAAAGTGGAGTCGGGGTACCCTGCAAAGGTGGGAACGATATTAAAAGTCACTTTTCACAAATACACTAATCTCAAACACTTCAACTAACTTGATCGTCGGAGTGCCCTTGCAGGGACAACCCCCCACCTTGGTGGTAGGAGCGAGCGAACGGAAGTCCTCAACTCGAAAACCTTAGGATCCTCTGGCTCCTTCTCTAAGCATCGGCATCTCTTCGTCTCCAAGAAAGTCCCTCATGGTCGATGACTGTGTCTCATCTCACATCTGCCCGAAAGTCGAGAAAGGAAAGAAAGATTCGACCAAAGATGGTTCTGCACCGGGGGCATACAAGGATGAAGAAATGACTACTAAGTCTCGCAGAGAGATCTCGAGCTTCCAGAGTTGTAGACGAGATGATCGTCGTGCATGTATCCGGCGTGTGCCCATCAAAAGTACTATCACATGAGGGTTGCGACGGCTGCTCCATCGTCATCTAGAATTGAGGCAATAAGAGAAAAAGGGATGATATACAAATATCTCAGCGAGTTGTTTCCAGCACTCGGAATACGTACCCATGCGACAATTCTAGCCATTTGAAGCAATATCTCGGGTTTTCTAACACAAGCTTTCATGTAAAAGGTCAAGTTATTGTTTCAAATGGTCAAACATCTTACTTGTTTGATCTAGGGGAACCTAGTTGTCTTTTCTATGTTCTCGCAAATCTAGCAACCTACGCAGTATCTGAACGTGTGTTGTGTTCGACGAAACTCCCATAGGTCGTACTATGAAGAACCTCGGTCCACTCCGCACTTCAGAGCCTCTTCGTCTCACATTACTAGAGATTAGCTGTTTTCCATTTTCATGAACATAAGTTCTAACAACAACACTTCCAGGCCTACCGAAATACACCCAACGTCTAGGTAGCCAAATAAACCTGCCAGTTGTACCGAATTACACCCAACGTCTAGGTACCTGGCGGCCTTGCTACTGGTATACCCCCATCTCCTAGGTATCCTCCCGAAAACACGGCAAGGACTACGTGTCCCATTGCTACAAAATCACTTCTCACCACATAGGCCTCCCTATCCCGTGAGTATGCACCACCGTTTGCCTCCTCAAACTGTTGGATCTAAGCTAATCAATATTTCTGATCAACGACTATATGTGCAAGCAATAACAATAATATAATTACAAGCAACAATCATCAATCACCATTCCCCTTCATCATCACTTCATCACTTATCATCACTTCTTCACTTCTAACAATCATTAATTTATCAATGATATCATCATCATTAGAATAAAATCATCATATTAAGATTATCAATGTAATAAAATCATCATTCATACCACATCCTTATAATCAACATCATCTCAATATTATCATCATAATATAATTGCCATCAATTCACATCTTTTCAATCAACATTATCTCAACAATATCATCATCATGGAATCAACATATATGTACAAATACATTCTGATTTCAGAGAATAACAATCATCCAATAGATTCACACAAGTATACACATCATCATTATTCATCAATATCACATGCTAGCACTTTGCATGGTTCATACACATCGATATCATACCACAACAATATTAACTCATGACATATCATGTAAATCATCACATTATAGCAAGTATATATTACTTCAAAATGCATATTAACAAGTATAGATTGTCCATAATCAGAATCAAAATCAATGCAACATTTTCATATGTCATAACATGGCGATTATTTCAAGTTATAACATGAAAGAGTATTTTGGTAAATATCAATATTTATTCACATATTCATGCAATTTATTTCCTTATTCCAGTAACAAAATCATCTACTCCAGAATCATAACTCTTTTGTACAAAATCCATATTTTGAGTTTTTATTAATTTTTAAACACGTAAAATCCAATATTACTAGAAAAATATTCTAAGAGTGAAATAATTAATATAAATCATAAAGGGTCAGTATATCTATTTATTTTCAACTTTCCAGAAACTTAAAATCTTTCAAAACTATTAAAATCATCAGAATAAAAAATAAGAACATTTTCTTGGTTTTTCTAGGCGTGGCCACTAGCACGCATGATACAGCTGCTAGCACCTGCTTTGTTCGTGCTCACGTGCTAGCGCGTGCCTTGTGGCCGCTAACGCGCGCTTTAGAAACTTCAAAGATAGATCAAGCTTCTGAACATAAAATCCTTCATCCAATCATTTTCAAAGGTTACAAGTTGGAAATATGGAACATACAAGTTTCTGAAAACACAAGGAACATATTTCAACCGGTCCATGCATGTTAAAATGAGAGATCTATCGAAAAAGAGGTGTTTCATTGAAAAAGGTGCTGAGGTTTCTGAAGGTGGCTGCTAGCACGTGCTTCACAGACACTGGCGACGGTGCGGTCACTAGTGCGTGAAGATCGGCCGCTAGCGCATGGTTGCTGACAAAAACCAAGCTTCTGCAGAATCGGGTTTTAGCTTCCAAAACTTGTTTTAATCCATTTTCTTCGGTTTTTTTCCATCAAAAATCATTTATATACATATATATGAGTTTTTAATCGATGGAATGCATTACTACATTGTGTAAAACATTAAAATGCTTTTATGCAAAGATATGTTCATGCATGTCTTTAAAATGTGATTTTTACCAAATGCATGTGTATGATTCTGCTGTAGGGCTTTAAGATTCACGAAATACAGATTATAGTGCATGCAAAAAGATATTTAAACATGGCATGCTCCGATCTAAAGGATAGCACACTGTTGGTTAAACAACTCACTCAAATGTGGTGTTCTTGAGCTTTTTACGGGTCCTTTGAATGTGGATTATGTTCTGGAGCTCCTAGGACAAGTTTCTCCACTTGAGAATGATTGAGAGAGGATGGGGAAGATGTTGGATATGTAGAGGAGAGATCAGAACCAATGGATATGAGATTGGAGATGAAATAGTGGTCTAGAAGGTAGTTTGTGTTCTTGGTGGTGTGTATGAGCTTGAGTGTTCTTGAGAGAGTGTTGAGAGGAGAGTGAGAGCTTCTGGAAATGAGAGAGGAGTTTAGAATAGAGGAGCCACAAAATGAGAGTGTTAGAGTGATTGAATGGAGTGCTAAAGTGTTTTGGAGAAAAGGTGTGATGATAGTGTGAAGGCATGCAAGCAATTGGAGGGGTTTGAGTGCGTGGCTTAGTTCTGATGTGAGGGTTTGTGCAAGAGGAAGGAGTGCATGAAATATTGGAGTGTGAGGAGTGGTTTTTCTTGGTTAAATTAGTTTAGAGGTGTTGTAATGTGATTAGAATATTCTAGGTGCAATGGTGGTACCATAGGGTGATTATGGAGTGTCAAATGGCTCTAATTGGATCTAAAATGTATTGATTATGTGGGAGGTTGGTCTATGCATGAAAATAAGAGGGAAATATGATATTAAATCAGGTCTAAGTGATCCATGTGAAACCTTGGTGCACATGGTGCAATGATGAGTCAAAAGGAGGTGACTTGGAGGAGTGGTCAAGTGATGTGGCTCTCATGCAATGGATGAAGTGGCAGATTGGTGGGGCCATGGCAGCAAGAATTTAAGGAAGAAGAGATGATGTTGAAGCTTGTATGTAGGTTTCTTGGTGAAGTGGCTAAAGGTGCCATCATGAGGTCGAATGATAATGGATTAATGTAGATAAAATGAATTAATGTATGTGTATGTGTATGTATATACGGTCATGGTTTGGAGGGAAATTTAGGGAGAGATTTTATTTAAATTTTGCACCTCTAGAATAATTAAATAAGGGATGATCTCTATAGTTTAGTCATGTTACTTGTAGAATGGTCAAAGGGTGCCAAGTGGCGATAAAAAACAAGTTGTGGGTCATGGTCAAAATTGTAGTCATAGGTAGAATAGATTAATAGTTTTCTTATATGATGGTGGGTGGAATGATTACTTGGCTAGAGGTGCGGCCCTCAAGTTCTATTGGTCCATGGGGAAAATATGGAAATCACTCACCAATCTAAAAGAAACCTTATGATCTTGCATGCACATGCACATTTTCCATGCATGTAAAATAGTAGTAAAATATTCAAATACTAATTTATGCATCTAATAAAATAATCCTTTTAAATCTAAAAAATCATGAGTCATGCAACCTTAGTATCATAAATCCTCATGCACTCTTCTAAGTTTATCCACATAAACATATGTAACCCACATAAGCATATACCATCCACATAAGCATGTATCGTCCATGTAGGCATATATTCTCAAACTCATCCACATAAGCATATAGTCACAAATCATTCACACAAGCATATAACTAATCATAATCAAATCTATCATAATCAAGGAGCTATAGAAATACGGATGTCACATTCTACGGTACGATTGAAAATTTGCCACACAGATTCCTTGAGAGATGACCTGAATCGTTCTTGCTACTTGCTACCAAGCTAGTATTAAGAGCAATTCAGTAAAATTCTTTTTAAAAACCCTTATTCTAAATTGCATCCGCTTCCGGGTGTGATCAGTTTTTGGCGCCGTTGCCGGGGAGTCTAGGCAAATTTAGATTTTATCGTAGTATTTTTATTTGTAAATTTGTTTTTCAAATTATTTTCGAAAAAAATTATAGTAATATATATATATATATATATATATTATAAATTATTTAAATAATAAAAACTCAAAAAGATTTTCTTTTTCTCTTTCTATTTCAGCTATTCTGTAATTTATTTTCTCATTTTTATTTTTTTTATTTTTCGAGCTAACCGCCCAGGCAGTCTTGTTTAAAAATTATATATTTTTTTAAATTATGTTTTCTTTTCTTTCCTATGGATGACTCGTTCACAACCCGATAGTTCTCTGTTCAAATTCGACCCTCGGATCGAAAGAACCTTAAGGGGTTTGAGACGAACAATGCGAGTAGGCGAGGACGTAGGTACTTCTTTTCAAACCTGTTCCCGTAGTGCGGAAGCTAGTGCGTATAGTGATCATGATAGTGTGTTCGGTGCTGATTCTTTTTTAAGTGCCTCTAAATCACCTACCGACTCACAATTCGATCCTCCCACTACACCTTCTATGGTTGTGGGAAGACTTCCAACTCTGAGGGAGCTCACCGCTCCTGGTTTGAATCAACAACAGTTCGGCATTACTTATCCTAATGTCGATGCGAATTTTGAAATAAAGGTAGACTCTTCCATCGAATGCCCAAGTTCCATGGGTTAGCCGGTGAAGATCCACACCAGCATTTGAGAGAATTCCATTATGTGTGTGTCACTCTTGGGCCACAGGGAGGTGGGGTAGATGATGTTAAGCTCTGCGCCTTCACCTTCTCACTGGAGGGCGTGGCGAAGACTTGGTTGATGAATATGCCCAATGGGGCAGTAACTTCATGGTTAAAAGCTGAAGAAAAGGTTTTTAGAAAAGTACTTCCCCGCCTCAAGAGCCGGAGCAATAAGAAAGGCAATTTGTAGCATCTAGCAACTACAAGGTGAGACGCTCTATGAGTATTGGGAGTGTTTCAATAGATTTGTAGCAAGCTGCCCATCTCATCAGATATCTGAACCCAACCTCATTCAATTGTTCTATAAGGGGTTGCGTGTTGCGGATAGGCGCACTATTGATTGCTCTAGCGGGGGAGCGCTCATGAACAAGACCTTGGCTGAAGCAAAGGAGTTGATAGAGACGATAGCTTCAAACTATCAACAATTTGGAACAAGGGACACTCCTAGCTAGTTCAAGGGGAGTGAATGAGGTTGGATCCTTTGATCAAGGGGCCCTAGCTCAATAATTGGCGGAGATGACAAGTGCTATCAAGCAATTAACCCTCAGCCAACAGAAGATGATAGGCTCTACCTCAACCCCAAATGCTCCACTACCACCACCAATAATTCAGCAAGTTTGCAGAATTTGTGTAAGTGACCACCCCACGGACATTTGTCCGCAATTGAATGAGGAATACTACACAGTGGCAGCCACAAATTTCTCCAACCAAGGGGGTGCTCCTTATGGTAATACCTTTAATACCTCTTGGAAGAACCATCTAAACTTCGATGGAGCAACCAAGGTCAAGCTCAACAACCACCACAACAACCACAATACCAAGCCCAAAACACACATCCATTTCCGACTCAACAAAAATACCAGCCTCCTCACCAAAGGTCCCAAGGCCACCTACCACCACTTCCACCACCTCAAATACTAAACCCCAAACCACCTCTTCAAATACAAGCTCCACCTCCAAATCCTGCCCCCTCTAATGAAGCGAAGAGCCCCGTCATGCAACAAATTTTGAAGATGTTGATGGAGCAAAAGGCTCAAATTGAAGAAATGAGGAGGGAAATTGCTCAATTAAAAGAGATGTGCAATGCTTCTTCAAGCGATAGTGGTCGCATTCCCTCCTAAACCATTCCTAATCCAAAGGGAAATGTGAATGTCATTGCTTTGAGATCGGGGACTATACTTCCCGAGGTTGAGGCTCCAAGTTCTAGTGGAGAGCCTCAAGGGGCAAGAATTCAATAGGAAACAAGGGTATAAGAGGAAGAACAAGCGGTAGAGGAGGCACGGGTAAAAGCCTTGCGGAAGGGGAAGGGAAAACTCATTGAGGACTTGGGCGGGGCTGAAATGGGGGACCAACAAGGTTGCCTTATCCTCAAGCCCTCCAAAGGGGAAAGAAGAAGATTGAAGTAGATAAAGGGGTCTTGGAAACATTCAAGAAAGTTGAAGTCAACATTCCACTCCTAGATGTTATCAAGCAAGTGCCCAAGTATGTAAAATTTTTGAACGACTTGTGCATTCATAAGAGGAGGATAAAGGGGGGAAAAGTCCAAGTAAATGCAACCTCACTAACTCCCCCATTGCCACAAAAGTTCCAAGACCCGGGCTTATTTTCTATTTTGTGCCTCATTGGCCAGCTCATAGTCAAGGATGCTTTGGCGGACTTAGGTGCTGTCATCAATGTCATGCCGAAGGCTATCTATCAAGCTCTAAACTTTGGGGAGCTCAAGCTTACTGGTCTCCTCTTGCAATTCGCCAACCGGAGCGTGTAGAAACCCGAAGGACTCCTTGAGGATGTCCTTGTCAAGGTAAATGATTTAATTTTTTCGGTTGATTTCTATGTGCTTGATACTGATTCTTCTATTCCATTGGATTAGCAAACACTCATTCTTGGTCGTCCTTTCTTAAAAACCGCAAAAGGTAAGGTTGATGTGTTTGCCGGAACTTTGGACATAGAATGTGGAGATATGAAAGCTAGATTTTGGTTTGAGCAGTGCTATGAAGCACCCATCCGAGACTCACTCTATATTTTCAGTGGATATTATTGATGAGTTAGTTGAGGATGTGGTGGAGAACTGGTTTCTTGAACTTGAAACTACTGATTTTGAAAAATCGGGTTTTGGTGTTGCATGTAATGGATGTGAAAAACTTGGTTTTATATGCAAAAATTGTGAGAACGAGAATTTTAAACTTTTTGGGGACCATTCCCTTATTTTTGAAAGTGAAAAACCATCCTCAATTGAGCAAAATTCTGAAATTCCCATGCAAACAACACCAGACCCAAGAGCTTACTTTTTCTACAAAACCACCACCTCAAGCGGTCATGCAGACCGTCCAGGCGGTCCCATCGAGCATAGAAATTGAAAATGTTGTTGTTTGTGAGAAAAAGAATGCCCCTGATCTTAAAGCACTTCCCCCTCACTTGAAATATGCTTACTTAGGGGAAGGGGAAGCCTTTCCGGTGATTATCGCCAATGGTCTTTCAATTGAAAATGAAAATAAGCTTTTGGAAGTTTTAAAAATTTACAAAAAGGCCATTGGTTGGGAATTATCGGACTTTGTTGGAATTAGCCCTTCTATCTGTACTCAATGGATTTTCTTGGAGGAAGGTGCTAAGGCCATAAGGCAGCCCCAAAGGAGGATGAAACCCCTCATTCTTGACGTGGTGAAAAAGGAAAATACTAAACTTCTCCAAACCAGGATCATCTACCCTATCTCCGATAGCGAGTGGGTGAGCCCTGTGCAGGTTGTACCAAAAAAATCTGGAATCACCGTCGTTAAGAATGAGAATGATGAGTTAATTTCCACGAGAATCCAGAATTCGTGGAGAGTATGCATTGACTACCGCAGGTTAAACAGTGTAACGCACAAGGATCACTTTCCTTTGCCGTTTGTTGACCAAATTCTTGAAAATTTTGCAGGTCAGTCATACTATTGCTTCCCTGACGGATTCTCGGGGTATTTTCAAATTCAGATTGCACCTGAGGATTAGGAGAAAACTACTTTCACATGCCCTTTCGGTGGCTATGCTTATCGTTGGATGTCTTTCGGGTTATGTATTGCTCCTAGCACTTTCCAAAGGTGTATGATGAGTATTTTTTCTGATTTTATTGGTGACTGTTTGGAAGTGTTTATGGACAATTTCACCGTTCATGGAGACTCCTTCGACTCTTGCTTGCAACATCTCTCGTGTCTTAGAGCAGTGTATCAGGACCAGCCTAGTTTTAAACTTTGAAAAATGTCATTTTATGGTTAATCAAGGTGTGGTCCTGGGACATATTGTTTCTAAAGAGGGTATTGCAGTGGGCCCTGAAAAAGTCGAAGTGATCTCTTCTTTACCTCACACTGCTTCTGTGCGGGAGATTCGCTCTTTCCCTGGCCATACAGGTTTTTACAGGCGGTTTATAAAGGACTTCAACAAGATTGCGAAGCCACTCACTGACTTGCTGCAGAAAGATGCCGAATTCAACTTTGATAAGGACTAGCAAGAGGCGTTTGACATACTGAAAGCGCGTTTGACTTCCACACCGATTGTGCAACCTCCGAAGTGGGAACTCCAATTCGAACTCATGTGCGATGCGTCAAACTACGTTGTGGGTACTGCGCTAACACAATGCGATGGTAAGATTTCTTGTATCATATCCTATGCTTCCCGTACCTTGGACTCAACACAGTCTAACTATACCACCACTGAGAAGGTGCTTTTAGCAATTATTTTTGCCCTTGAAAAATTTAACTCTTACACAGACCATGCTGCTCTAAAGTACTTGCTGAAGAAGCCAGATGCGAAGCCCCGCCTTCTTAGGTGGATGTTGCTTCTGCAAGAGTTTGACTTGGAAATTAAAGACAGGAGTGGGTGCCACAATTTGGTAGCTGATCATCTCAGCAGGGTCGAGCATCTACCCGATGACCCGATCCCACTAGATGATCATTTTCCAGATGAACGTATCTTGAGTATCAAAACCACTTTGCCTTGGTTCGCAGACATTGCGAATTATCTTGTTTCCAAAACCATCCCTACACATTTTTCAAAATCCCAAAAGGATAAGTTGATTTGTGAAGCAAAGTACTACGTGTGGGATGATCCATATCTATGGAGGTTTTGCGCCGACCAGATAATTCGCAGGTGCGTTCCTGACCATGAGCACCGCTCCATTCTTGACTTCTGCCATGCACTTATTTCGGATCGCAACACACTGTGCGTAAAATTCTTGAGTGCGGTTTGTTTTGGCCAAGCATTTTTAAAGACTCTTTTGAATACTGCAAGTCTTGTGCTAGGTGTCAGAAAACTGGAAGAACTCTAGAAGGAATGAGATGCCGCAACAACCTCTGTTGTTTTGCGAAATTTTTTATGTTTGGGGCATCGACTTCATGGGTCCTTTCCTGGTTTCCTCAGGTTTTTATTATTTTTTGCTAGTTATGGATTATGTGTCTAAGTGGGTTGAAGCAATCCTCACTCGCACTAATGACTCGGCCGTTGTTTGCAACTTAGTGTGTAGCAATATCATCTCTCGATTTGGTATCCCAAGAGCCATCATCAGTGACCAAGGCACCCATTTTTGCAATAGAACTTTTGATGTCTTATTGCATAAGTATGGGGTTGTACATAAGGTGGCAACGCCTTATCATCCTCAGACTAACGGGCAAGCTGAGGTTTCCAACCGTGAAGTGAAAAAGATTTTTAGAAAAAACGGTTGGACCCTCAAGGAAAGATTGGAGTGTCAGGTTATCTAATGCATTGTGGGCTTACCGCACCACTTATAAAACTCCGACCGGGATGAGCCCCTTTCGGTTGGTATTTGGAAAATCATGGCATTTGCCGGTTGAAATTGAACACTGTGCTTACTGGGCGGTTGAGCAATGCAATATGGACTATGTGGGTGCCGGTAGAGAGAAAAAATTACAAATGCAGGAACTTTAAGTCCTCCTTTTTGAGGGAGTGAAGCCTCCTAGCTAGTGGGGGGCCAAAAGTCCAACTTAGGGACGTAAAACCAAAGTGCTTGGTGGGAGACAACTCACTGTTTCCTATTCTTTAATTTTTAATTTTTTCTTTTTAATTAAACTCTCTTATGCATGCATGATTATTTGTGAACTTATTTGTAGATATTTGGAACAAGAAATGCAAGACTAGGAGGAGGGAAGGATGAATTCGGCTGTTTCTACAACCTGCAAAATTTTGTGCAGGAGGACCGCCCAAGCAGTCAGAACTTTAATGAAACGGAACGTTTTGATCACACCGCCCAAGCGATATCCTAGACCGCCCAAGCGGCTCGATAATGTCTGAGCTTAGAAAAAAGACAGAATTGGGGGGTTTGGGGAAAAACTCACATTTTCTTTCTCATACACTTAAAACCCTAGCTTTTCTATAGATATGCATTTTTTTTTATTGAAGATAAAAAAATTTATTTTTTACTATTATATTTTCTAAATGAAATAACTTTTTTTATTTTAATTTGAATAACTTTTTTTTTAACTATGTTGTAGAGGATGAGAAAAAAATGATTGACTTTATTATATGTAAGTATTTTTTATTTTTTATTAAAAGTAAAAACTTTTTGTTTGTTAATAACTATTATTGATATCAATTAGTAGTTTTTATTTTGAAAATTTTCTAATTTTTTGTATAGTTTAAAATAGTTCAATTTGTTTTCCTAAGCAACATGAATATATTGAAAATTATACATGTTTTTTCATTAATAGTTTTTAGTTTATTCTACTTATAAAAGTAAGATAAGTATCTACCTATTTAAAAGCTTATAGTTAATTATCTTCTTCAGATTTTATTGGGAAAGATTGCCTCATTCTATCCCAAGAATTTTAATTGTTATTTTTCACTATATATGATATTTTTTAGTCTGAGTTTTTTTCCATTCATATATTTATTCAATAAAATCAACTTTTATTTTTTAGTATTTATGTTAGTTTTTAGTTTGTAGTATTTAAGTTAGCATATCATTTTAAATATCTAAATAAATATAACGATTTATATTTGAAAAGTTTTCCATAATGATTATATTAGACATACATGTTAATTTTCTATTTTTTTGAAAAGTTAATATATAATTAGAGAGACATTAATTCAAATATTCAAATCTTTAAATAAAAATTTATTTAAGATTGTGATTTTAAATACAATTGGATATGACATCAAGAAAAAATATTCTACCTAAAAAATTGTGTTTCATAAATTTTTCATTATTTTTATTAGTTTTCTATTTTCAATAATCATATGTCTTTAATCTACATTAAAATTATTCTCACTCCCTTTATTATCATTTCATGGATGATTTTCACCACACCTTACTTTTCTATTTTAGAGTTCAAAATTTACTTAAATTACTTCATTTTTAAATTGATTTTAAAATTTCAAATTAAAATTTGTTTTCTTATGTATTCATTCATTGCAGGCATATATAATTTATTGTGCCACACAATAAAATGAGGGGTTTTCCGTCCAATGTGGCAAACATTGTTAACTTTATTTATTTTATTGTACTTTTTATCCGCATTCTTTTTATTTTTATTTCTTAATCTTTTTTTAAAAAAATTTACTACAGGGGAGAGGTTTCTTTGAGGGTGAAACACAGTGAGGACCTCTATAATGGGGGAAACAAGGAGGAGAGTTAGAATGAGAGTGATGGGGGGGGGGGGGATAAAGACGTTCGGAGGGAAGATAAGGGAAAGGGAGTGGTGAATGGATGGGGGTCGTGTTCCTTCAGAGATAAACTGATGGGAAATAAGGTACCCTATAACATCCATGGTAACATGATCGAGGATCATATGATCTCTCTGAATTATGAGGAGGGGGCAAGGGGAGACCAATGGTGATGTTTACACCAAAGGCTGAGGAAGTTATTGCAGCCCCTTGGCAGGAAGCTCTGGTTGTAAAGCTTTTGGGGAAAAACATTGGCTTTACTTTGATGACTCAAAGGTTGAAAGCGGCTTGGAGGCTCCATGGTAGTTTTGTTTTGATGAACGTGGGAAATAGATACTACATGGTAAAATTTGATCAGGAGTCAGACAGGGATATAGTTATCTCTGAGGGACCATGGATGATTCACGACCATTATTTGGAAGTCAAAGAGTGGAGCTTGGATTTTAATCCATCGGAGGAATGCTTTGGAAAAACAATGGTCTGGATTAAGATATCTGATCTGAATCTGAGTTTTTACCATGAAAAAGTAATTCAGTACATAGCGGCTGGATTTGGGAGACTGGTGAAGGTTGATGCTATGACCAAATCAGTGGCCAGAGGCAGGTTTGCAAGATTCTGTGTTGAAATGGATTTATCCAAACCTGTGCACAGGGAGGTTTGGATAAGAGATCATTGGCACCCAGTGGAATATGAACATTTACAACTTTTGTGTTCAAAATGCAATTGCTATGGTCATTTGTCGAGGAACTGTAACCTGGAAGAAAGGATTCCGGCCACAGGAGGGCCTGTGCCGCCAGAAACAGTCAAACCTACGGTGGCGAGAGAGGAACCTTTGAAAGCATATTTGGCGGAAATCATTTTGGGAAAGGATCAATCAGTTTCAGAGGAAAATCCGGAATCTGATGAGGGCTGGCAAATTAAAACTTACAAGAAAGGAAAAAAGGAAACTGAGGGAAATGAGGGATTGAAAATCAATAATAAAAATGTGATTTTCAAATTTTCCCAAAATGAGAATAGATGGGGTAATACTCGGGCAGAATCATCTATTTTAAGTGCTAGGAGATCAAAAAAGAATCCTGGTAATGTTAAGGAGGGAGTCAAAGCGGCCAAGTCAAAGGCATTGATGTCAAGGGGGAAAGGGGCTCACCAACAAACACCAATCCATAATAAGAATTATGGTGTGAGTCAACCCGCTAAGAAAAGAGCTCGTCCAAGATCTCTTAATACATCTCCTGTCTCAACTTTCCAGCCAGAGAAGAAGGAAGAATCTATAAAATCCTTGAATGAGCTAGTCTTTGTTGCTGATACATCAGTGGAGAAGAAGGATGAGCAATCAGAAGCAACGTAGACTGGGGAGTTCTATGCCCACAATCCATGATATAGTGTTTTATGGATCCAAAAGAAATAAATATTATATCTTGAATGTGAGAGGAGCTTTCGACAAGAGAGCTCGGGTACACATTAAGGAACTGATAAAGAAGTTTTGTCCCTCAATCTTTTTTGTTTTGGAGACTCATGTAGCTTTTGATAGGGTGAAGTCTTTCTGGAAGGGTATGGGGTATGATGCGGTTGTTATTGTGGAGGCCCAAGGTCATGCTGGGGGAATCTGGATGTTGGCGGCTGATAACAGACTTAATTTTCAGGTTTGCTCGTCTTGTTCTCAGGCAGTGACAACTAAAATTACTAACGGCCAGAATTCTTGGATGTGCACTGGAGTTTACGCTAGCCCTGTGCCCTCAAACGAGACTTTGCTCTGGAATTATCTTAAAGATGTACATAAGGAGATGAATTTACCTTGGATGGTGGTTGGTGACTTTAATAAAGTATCCAAGCCAGAGGAAATCAAAGGGGGAGATGTCTGTTACAAGAGAATTGAAGCTTTTGCTAGTATTCTCAATGATTGTGACCTTATTGACTTGGGGGCAGTAGGGATCAAGTTCACATGGTCCCGAAAGGTTAGGGGTAATCAGGTGGTTTCTAAACGCCTGGACAGAGTGGTAGCTACGGCTGATTGGAGAGCTTATTTCAGTGAAGCCTTTGTGGAAAATCTGAGAAGAACATATTCTGATCACTGTCCCTTGCTGATTCGGTGTAATGGTATAAAAAGGAGAAGAAGAAAGCGCTCTTTCCGTTTTCAAGCGGGGTGGATGACTCACCCGCTTTATAAAAGTGTGGTTTGGAGTGCTTGGAATAAACAAAGCCCGGTCATCAGCAAGTCTCTTGAGGAAGTAGCTTCTGAATCTGAGAATTTCAATAAAAAGGTTGTTGGAAATGTTCTTAAAAGGAAGTTTCAGTTGCAGCAACAAATTTCAGATATTCAGCGGCAAAGGGAGATAACAGATTCTGTTTATTTGAATGAAAAGGAAAAAAATTTGCAAGATGAGCTTGAGTTAACTTTGCAGAGGGAGGAGCTTCTTTGGTACCAAAAGTCAAGAGAGATGTGGGTGAAGTGTGGGGACCGCAACATTCATTTTTTTCACCGCAAACTCTGGTAAGAAGGAGAAGGAATAGAATAGAAGGTTTATTTGATGAGAGAGGGATCTGGATTACCGATCAGGAGGAATTACGAAAGGAAGCTCAAAATTTTTACAACACTCTGTTTAGTAGTAATACTGAGATTGATCTTCTCGGCATTCAAGATGTTGTCATGCCTGCTTTGGGTGAGGATGGCAGGAATAACCTCACTAAAGTTGTTACTATGGAGGAAGTGAGAAAAGCTGCTTTTGATATGGATTCTTATAAGGCACCGGGCCCGGATGGTTTCCAAGCAATTTTCTACAAAGAGTACTGGGAGATTGTGAAATTTGATGTCCTAAAGATAGTTCAGGAGGCTTTTGATGGAGCTCCCCTTGATCCAAATATTTTTGAGATTCTTTTGGTCCTCATTCCAAAAACAGATTAGCCAACGAGAATGAAAGAATTCAGGCCTATTAGTCTTTGTAATGTCTTGTACAAGATTATTACAAAAGTCTTGGTTAATAAGCTCAGACCATTTTTGCAGGATTTGGTTGGGCCTTTGTGTAACACCCTACTAGATAGCCCTTAACGCTTAAGTCATTTTAGGCCATTTCATAAGGGTTACCTCTTGTTATCATGTTTTATCTTTATATTTAAAATATAATACGCGGAAAATAGGCGGGAGTAGATTTTTCGTAAACATTCGCGGAATAGAAAATAAGGGCTTTGCGCATATGATAAGCGTTAATATAAGCGATACAAACATTTACTGAAAATACCTCATCATATAAATAACTCCCATCAAGTAACAAACATGAAATAAATACTAGGTCTCACCCCATAAGCCAAAAACTGTGACCTATGAGACTCCACCATAAATACGAGTAAATAAATAGCTGCCGGCTAACAAAGGTCCGGACTCATAAAACATAATAAATGAATAAACGTAGCGGAAGCATAAAAATCATAACATCTGATAAGGAAATAAAGCATGTCTCTGATAGCTGAGGAATTAAATCATAAACTATGTTTGTACGATCTCCTCGTGTGCTCCGACATCCTGCTCTGGCTGCTCCTCTAAAAAGGTGGGAAAAACATAGGGTGAGCACTGGGAAGTGACTCAGTAGAGGAAGCCGCCCCGGGTTTAATTATAAAATAAGTGAAGTATGAATGAGTTCATTTCAAATATAAGTTTAAAACAATCTTTTCCCGGAACGTCTTACCTAAGTGCGTCTTGTTCATTTTATTTAATACATATAACATATCATAATTAAAGGCCTCTATGTAGTGTGCTAGTGCCCTCAAATCATATACAATAAATACATCATAAAGAAAATACATATTAACATGTTAAGCATCTTTATCTTTCTTCAATTGTGAGACATAGCCGCCCTCCTGTTCTATCCTCCACATCACCGGCCCCTAGGCATGAGCTCATCCTAAACTAATGGGGAAAAGGGGTAATTCACCTTCCCTTTTGAAGGCTACTGTGTTTTAACATAGCGTCACCCAGTGGCGTTTAACATAGCGTCACCTCGTGACGTTTTAACATAGCGTCACTGAGCGCGTTTTGGTTATTAAACTTTAACATTACATAATCATAGGCATATAGCATTCATCACATATATCTCATCATTAATCATTATATAAATCATATAATCATGTCAACAATTCAACTCATCATAAAAACAACACATATACTCAATATAACATATATATATCATACAATAATTATATTTACATCATAGCATTTAAACATACATACAACTCGTAACATTACATAATGAACATACACGAATCATATATAACATATATTATCATATAATCATACTTTTATATTATAGTACCATATAAACATATATTACATCTCATCTAATCATATATAAATCATACATAAATCGTATATAACACTTATACAAGTCGTAGAACGCATTAGGGAGCATAAAAGGGGCAAAAACATGTTAATTTTCAAACCAAGGGGCGAGAGACAGCGCGAAAACGCGCCGGGGCGGTGCGACCACCGCTGAGGCGGTCCTGGCCGTTGGGGCGGCTGCACCACCACCGGGGCGGACTGCCACCGCTTGGGCGGTCTTCGACCCCTAGGGCAGTCTCGCGTCGTCCTGCAGCAGAGTCTCGTGATTTCAAGGGTCCTTTTCTCCAAAAAGCCATTTTTAAACATCCAAATGATGAAAAACCTTTCTCAAAACACCTTTAATTGATAAAAACACTTTCTCAACACCTTTAATCCATAAAACGTTTTCTCTTTGAAATTAATTTCACAAAACATGACCCTTTCATGAACCCTAATGGGAAAATGTCCATAACATCAATTTCATAAAGTCATCATCAATATGCACGAAAATAGAATGACTAAACCCCTACCTCTTGAAGACAATTACGAAAATGCAAGGACAAACCCTTTCCCGACGTTGCTCTCATTGGAAACCTCTCTCTCTAGCCTCACGAACGATCCGGTGACGCCAGAGACTCTTAACGGAGAAACGGAATCGGTAGAAAGCTCTGGCTTGATGAGAGGATTAAGAATATGGGATTATTTTCTGGATTGGTTAAGGTTTGATGGGTGTTTCGTGGTTTGGAGTATCAATGGCTTAGGGAGCTCTTGAGAGAAAGATGGCTATGGCGGCTCAGAAGAAGGAGAAGAGTGTTTCTTTGGAGTGGAGAGGGTTACTAGTGTTTATATAGGGAGTGGCTAGGTCAAGAGTCACCGTGGGGTCCACCGTCACTTAAAAATTACTAAAACACTCTAAAATATCCCAAATAATACTATAATGCTCATATACTTCTCTAATATTTAAACATAAATTAAAAATACACATATAGGCACGTAAAATAAAATAAAATAAAATAAATAAATAACATATAGCACTTAATTCACATAACATATAATAAATACATATATTCACACACATAAATCATATAACACACATACATACACTTAAAAATCACATAACACGTAATGGTTTGCTAGAAGAAACTTGTCCACCCAAACTTAATTAAATTCTAACCAAGGTCAATTACCCTTAATTTCCCTTTATTAGGACTTAATGAAAATCGGGGTGTTACACTTTGCAGGGAGGATTTATACCAGGAAGAGGTTGTGCTGAGAATATTAGTATTGCTAAAGAAGCAATCCATTTTATGCACAAATCTAAGTCAAAGAAAAGAGTCTTAGCATTCAAGGTGGACTTAAAAAAGGCTTATGATAGAGTTGAATGGTCCTTCCTTGAGAGAATGCTTCGGGAATTCAATTTCCCAGAGGTAACTATTAGACTTATTATGACATGTGCTTCTTCCTCTTCTATATCTATTCTTTGGGAAGGAAATCGGCTGGAAAGTTTCAATCCTACAAGGGGTCTTAGACAAGGAGACCCAATGTCCCCTTTCCTCTTTGTTTTGTGCATGGAAATGATATCTAACCTCATTTCAAAAAGGGTTAGTGACCGAATTTGGGAACCTTTTAAGATTTCCAATAATGGTCCAGCAATCTCTCATTTACTCTTTGTAGATGATGTCCTTCTTTTTTGCAAAGCAAGAAACACCCAAGTCAGAGTGGTCATGAATGTTCTTGAGGAGTTTTGCAAAGTTTCTGGTATGAAGGTTAATCTAGACAAGTCTAGAGCAACTTGTTCAAAAATGGTAAGTAGGACTAGAAGAGATAATTTCACAGCCATCTCTTCTATTAGGTTTACAGGTGATTTGGGAAAGTATCTTGGTGTGCCTTTAGCCAAGGATAGAACTAACATGGCCCATTTCAGGGAAATTCTTGATAATATTAGCAAGAGGTTGGCTTCGTGGAAGGGTAAATTACTTAATAGAGCAGGGAGGGTGTGTCTAGCTAATTCTGTTCATATTTCTATACCCTCTCATAGAATGCAGGTTGAAAGTTTTTCGGATGCAATTTGTGAGGATATTAATAGGAAAGTTAGAAGTTTTGTATGGAGTGGTAAAGAACAGAATAAATGCTTAAATCTTACATCCTTGACTACTCTAATAACGCCAAAAAGATTTGGGGGTTTGGGCTTGAGAGATGCTAGTTGTGTCAATAATGAAGGTAGTGAAACGTGAGAAGGGGGGTTGAATCACGTTCCAACTATAAAGCCTGTTTCTGAAAATTACTTAAAAATAAAGATCAAGTATAAACTTGTCTTGCACAGCGGAAACAATTTGTTAGTAATAAACAGAAATTAGCCTATAGACAAGGCTTTAGTAGATTTTGAAAGTATATTTACTTTAAAGGTCCTCTAAATGATAAAGGTTAAAACTTTAACCTTCAACACTTAGACAATGATGATGATGATTTGCGCAACTTATGTATGTGTGTGTATGCAATGATAAATTGTAAAAACAATAATAATAAAAGAGTAAGGGAAGAGAGAAAGCACACACAGAAATTTTATACTGGTTCGGCAACGTGCCTACTCCAGTCCCCAGGATACACCTGAGAGTTCACTATCACCACCAACACTAGGTGGAATTTCCTGCCTCTGCTACACCACAAAGGACTTCAACCTGCACCTTCACCAAGGTGACTCACTGCCTTTGAAAACCACAAAGGACTTCACTTGCACCACAACTAGGTGACTAACTGCCTCTGGCAACTCCAAAGGACTTCAATCCTTGCCTTCAACACCGAAGGACTTTCTACCCTTGCCTTAGACCCTCTAAGGACTTCTTGCCTCACAAAAATAAGGACTTTGTATAAAAGATGTGCTTTTTACCAATCAAGAACTTAGATGCAACTAAGTTTGAACCTTGATGGATTTTTCCCTCAAAGAATAACTAACAAAGCTAGGATAAACAACAAAAGCTCACTCTTTTAAGAATTACAACCTTTTCCCAAATAAAAATAAGAACTTGAGGTTTAGAGGTTGAAGATGAAGAGAAATTAGGATTCAATTCGACAGCGTTTTGGCACTTGTAAGCTTGGGTAGTCTCTTGCATTCTTGGGCATTGAGGTCTTGTATTTATAGAGAAAAAAACCCTATAAATTTCGAAATTCTTGCCTTGATCTCCACCCTTGGTTTGAATTTTAAAACTCTTGATCCAATGGTGAGAATTGCTTGATATGATTTGAAATTTGATCTTCCAAAAATAGAAAATCAAATATGAGGAAGTTTCATCTTGGCCATTGATCCAAATAATTCCCTTTAATCCAAAGGTTATTATTTGATCTTAAATGTGGAAATATTGTAACCAAGAATTAGAAAAGAGGAAACTTCATCTCAGCCCTTGAATTTGAATTTGTGCCTTGATCTTGTGGTGTGCATTGCTTCATCAAATTTTCACAAAATCTTGCAAAAATGCAAGCAAGTTTGCGCCACTTTTAAGAGAGAGAGAAGCTAGGGTTTTAGCTTTTCTTACTCCACAAGTGTGCCTCCATGTTGGTACGAATTAGGATTTCACAATTTCTCATTTTTTGGAAATCCTAAATCACCAAACATGGTCTTCCAGGGAATCTTCTGAATGTAGATTCTTGAATCTTGAATATTCTTGAATCTTGAATCTTGAGGCTTGAGATTCTTCGGGATCTTGATAGAATCTTCGGGAATCTTCTGGAATCTTCACAGAATCTTCGGGAATCTTCTAGACTTGAGAATCTTGACAGAATCTTCTGAGGTCTTCTAACTTCGTGTAGAATCTTCAACAGAATCTTCTGGTCCCGCATGGAATCTTGTAGATTCAAATAGAATCTCTAGGAGGCTCACAGAATCTTTTTAAAGTGTCCAAAAAAATATTCTGTTACTTAAATGCAAAATATATTCTAGAATAAATTCTAGATAATTATTTTTATTTAATAATTTGCATCTAAATCTCCATACAAGATTTTTCTAGATTTGCCACACACATATATATATATTTCGAAAATTATTATCATATATTGTGTAAAATAGAGATTTAATTTTGTTTCCCTATTTTATATATAATTTCGAAATTTATGTGTATATATATATATTGTGCATGAATATTTAAATAGAGATATTTTATAAAGATGATACTCTATTTAATTTCATGTATTTTCCATAAATAAATTTTTAGGAAATCTTAGAGTCTTCCAATCAAACTTTCCTTAATTAGAAAAGCTCTTCAAAAAATTAGGGTAACTTGTATTCCAAGCATCTATGTTGCGCCACTTTTGATGCTAATGGTGGTCAAGATGTGTCTTTTTATTTTGTCAAATAAATTAGATCCTAAAACACACTTAACAAACCATTAGTCCAACCAAATTAAAACTTTTATTTTAATTTAGAATTTTATCAGTCAAAACCTTCAATGATGAGGTAAAGGGTTCTTGGAGCTAACAGATAAGTCCCTCTTGGGGAAGTTAGTTTGGAAGATTCTGAGGGAGGATACGCTTTGGACTCGGCTGTTGAGAGGAAAATACTGCAATGACGATGTCTGCTGGCCTTTCAATGCAAAGAAGGGAATGTCTCGAGTATGGAGTGGTATTATTACTACGGCTGCTGAATTGAGAGATGGTTTTCAGTGGTGTATTGGAGATATAAATCAGTTATTTTGGATGGATAATTGGCTCCCTATTGGGCGGCTATGTAGCAGAGTTCCTTTTGTTGATATTGTGGATTCCGACAAGAGAATTAGTGATTTTTGCAGAGGAAATGAGTGCTTCTGGGATAGAATCTACACTATGGTACCAAGGGAGGTTAGGGATGAGGTCAATCAGAGTCTAAATAATGTTGCCTATGGTCATGCAACAGGATGGTTTTGGATCAATTCTGACAATGCAGTGTACTCATCTAATACATGTTACCAATGGTGCTTAAAACTAAGGTTAACTGGGATGATTCAATCAACTGGTCTTGGCTTTGAAAAATAAAGGTCCCTGAGAAGATTAAGATTTTTACCTGGCTTTTGCTTAAATAAGCTCTCCCATGTAATCTGTTGCGCTTCAACCGTGGCCTGGCGTCCTCAGCAGCCTGTACCCTCTGTGGCGAGATTGAATCCCTCAATCATGTTGGCAGGGACTGTCCTGTGGCGGAGGGAGTCTGGAAGATTCTTGGATGGATAGTAAACAAACAAGACGACATTAGAAACTGGGTTATTCAAGAAACTAAAAAGAACAATAAGATTTTGTTCTTAACAGCGCTATGGACGATTTGGATTGGAAGAAATAAGAGGATTTTTGAGGATAGAATCATGAGTTCTCTTACCATGGCAATGTCAGCTCGGGTCTTAGCTGATGATAGTGGCTCCTCAGTGTTGGTTCATCAGGGAAGACAAATCTCTGATACCTGGAGCTTGCCCCAACCTGGTTTCATCAAGATCAACACAGATGGGAGCGTCTTCGCGGACAGGAACCTGGCAGGCTATGGTTGTGTTGTGAGGGGTAGCGATGGGGAGTGGTTGGGCACAGCTTCAGGGAGATGTTCAGAGGTCCGTGTTTTGCGAGCTGAGCTTAAGGGTATCTTCTATAGATTAATCCTAGCTTGGCGATTGGGATACAGAAAACTCATTTGTGAGGTGGATTCTCTGGAAGCGTTCACATATTGTTAACATGCTTGAGGTGGACAGAGGACATCGTGATGGTGATTTGCTGAGGGAAATCAAGAAGTTGAGTCAGAGAAGATGGATTGTGCGGTGGGAGCTCGTGGGAAGAGAAGGCAATGGGTGCGCTGATTTTGCTGCCAAACAAGGAGCTGTGAGAATGGAGGAATTCAGAATTTGGGACTCCCCTGGGCCGAACCTTCAGCAACTCTTGGATCGTGTTGTTAGTTTTTTTTATTACCAAAAAAAAAACTCTATATAACGTGGCTAAATCCTCCATTATCGTAATATATTTTTAGTGTATTTGTGAATAATTATCATATTTTTAAATTAGTTTGTTTTTGCTTTTTGAAATTGGGGTGTGACTTTCATTTTTTTATTTTTGGGTATGTGATCGGTTAATATGAGAGAATAGTTAATCCATATTGTACATGCTGCTATTGATTTTTTCTTACTTTATAAAAAGTGGGAAGGGATAATAAGTTGATATGATGCTTAATTATAATCAATTTCAATCAATAAATTTATATTATTTGAACAATAATTCGTGATCAAATCTCACACTTGATGTGTAATGTATAGACTATAGACTACAAGGAGAAAATGTTCGATCTTTAATATTGTTCACATCTCGAACAGCGGCCCCCTTCGGCGGCCAGTTTGGAACCTCACCTACGGCCCAAGTCAGACAAGGAAGGGACCCGCCTAAGACCCAAGGTCGGACCTCGGACTCTCCCCTCAAGGGGTCCAGTCCAGACCAAGGCCCAACAAGGAATGGGTGACCCAATACGAATGGGTATGGGTCACAAAACGGGACCGGGTACGGATCCACCGACCCAACCCGAAGACGAGGTGAGCTCGACCCCGCTTAAGGCGGGAGCTCATCCACATCAGAAGTGGATGACGACACCGATAATCCCGAAG
Organism: Aeschynomene evenia; assembly: GCA_013621005.1. Lineage (NCBI taxonomy): Eukaryota > Viridiplantae > Streptophyta > Magnoliopsida > Fabales > Fabaceae > Aeschynomene > Aeschynomene evenia. Next base: position 15,715,160 of record CM024268.1, read on the forward strand.
CCACAATGGACTCGATGAGGATCGACCCAGGGCGTCGCGAAAAGCGGGATAAGAGCATTATCTCGAGTCGTCTGGAGGGTTCACACGGGTCGTGACTCGCTTCCCACTCTATGAATAGGGTGCCAGTCTCATGAACCAGGTACGCTCTCAGTTGAGTTCCCAAGCGTTGAGCACCTTACTAACTTAAGCTTCAGAGTCCTTTTCAGGGAAACACCCATCGCGCCTTGGAGAGGAGTTGTCAGAGTAGTCAGAGATCAGCGACAATTCCTACCGAGCGAAAGGTGCGGATCATTGGCACCATTTCCGGGGACCCTCCACAGTTCCATTTGAGGTCGGTTCACCTTTAAAGGGATCAAGTTTTTGAAAGTAGCCCTGGCTAGAACAAAGACCACGTCTCGCATCGTCCACCCCGGTGACCCAGGATACGGAATGGAGGGAACCTCGGAAGGGCAATGTGTAACACCCCAATCTTTATTAAGTCCTAATTAAAGGAAATTAAGGGTAACAGACTTTAATTGGAACTTAATTGGATTGAGTGAGCATGTTTCCCCTAGTTTAAATATCTATGTTATGTGTTTTTATGAGTATTTATGTGTGCTTTGATGTTACATTAAGTTATTATGGGTGCATGAATGTTATTATATGAGTTGAGACACGTTGGAAGTGTTTTGGGGCATTTTTCGTGCCCAGTAATCGATTACAGCCCCTTGGTAATCGATTACAGCAAGTCAAGTTTCAGATTTGGGCTTTTTCGGAGGCCTATAATCGATTACAATCTCGATGTAATCGATTACATAGCGCGCAGAATGAGTGTTCGGAAGTTTTAAGTGACGGCCGGGCCCCACGATGACTCTTAAACCCTATTAGCTCAGTATATATGAAAGTAAACCCTAATTTCCACCCCATTTGGTCAGAAACACTCCCTCTCATAATCCCAGAGCCTCCATAGCTTTCTCTCTCAAGAACTCTCAAAGCCATAGCCATTCCACGTCAAGAAACACCCACAAATACTCACCCAATCCCAAAAAAAATTATATATTCTTGATCCTCTCACCGAGCCGGACGTTTCTACCGGTTGCTTTTCTCCGGGAAGGGTCACCGTTGGAGTTGGGTCGTTCGTGAAACTAGGATTCCGTCTAAAAACAAGAATTGTCTTCAAGAGGTAGGGGTTAGGCATTCTAAACGTTATGAAAATGCATGATTGTTGATGAATTAATGGAGTTTGAATGTTGTACGTTGTTTTTCCCATTAGGGTTCACGAAAGGGTTGATTTATGAAATTGATTTTGAAAAAGAAAGGGGTTTTATGAATTGAGAAGCGTTTTAAAAGTGTTTTTATGTTTGTTAATGATATGGCTATGTTTTCTATCGATTGGGACGATGTTGGGTTCATATTTTGGCCATTGGCTATTGAAAATCGTGTTTTTGGAACTCCAAAGTCGTGTTTCACGACGTCGTAATCGATTACACGGGTTCGTAATCGATTACGATGTCTGAATTCCCAATCGCGAGAAAACGCTGCTCTCTGTTAATCGATTACAGAGCTGCGTAATCGATTACAGTAATCGATTACCAGTTCGTGTAATCGATTACAGTAATCGATTAGCAGCCCGAGTAATCGATTACAACAGCGCTGTTTTTGCGAAAATGAACCGTTTTGACCCTTTATGTACCCTAATGCGTTCTACAACTAGTATGGATGATATATATGAGTTAATTATGAATTGTATGCAAGTTTAAATGTTGTTTGGATGATGGTGTGTTGATATGTTATGTTTATGATGATAATACATGTTTATGTGAATTATGTGATGAATGTATATGTTATGTGTTGTGAACTGAGACTTCACTGGGTGGCGCATGTATGTTGTTAAGACGTCACTGGGTGGCGCATGGTTAATAAAGACGTCACTGGGTGGCGCAAAGATAATTAGTAGCCTTCGGCTTGTGATTGAGAGGCTGTAGGAGGGGGTTGGCATCCTCGGCACTACAGGTCCTTCACTTGCAGTTGGTGAATATCCCCCTTTTCCCCATTTCGTTAGGATGAGCTCATGCCTAGGGGTCGGTGCAGCGGAGGTTACAGGAGGGTGGATAGGCCATAAGACATGATAAGTGATAAAGTGATAATGAGTTACAATCCAGTAAAGTGTCAGAGAACATAGCATGATATTCGATTAAGTTTTCCCTATATGACTAGATGGCACGTATAGTACACACACGAAGGATATAATTATGTAATATGCATGTATGATGTAAAATGAACAAGAGGCACTTAGGTAAGTCGTTCCGGGAAAGATGATTTTAGAACTTATAACTGAAATTGAATCCATTCATGTTACACCGATTTTATTAATAAACCCGGAGCGGCTCCCTTATCTTTAATTAAGTCCTAATTAAGAGAAATTAAGGGTAAAGGACCTTAGTTGGGACTTAATTGGATTTGAGTGGATAAGTTTCTCCTAGCTTAAAGTATTGTATGCTATGTGTTTTATGTGCCCAAGTATGTGATTTTATGATGCTTAAAAGTTAAAAAGGATATACAGATGTTAAGGTACGAGTCGGGACGTTTAGAAGTGTTTTGAAGCTTTTTCACAGCCCAGTAATCGATTACCATCCCGTGGTAATCGATTACAGCTGTTTTCGCTATGTGTAATCGATTAAAAAATCGATGTAATCGATTACCATGTGCGCAGAACGCGTTTTTCAGCGCGTTTAAGTGACGTTCGGGCCCACGGTGACTCCAGAGCATGTTTAACCTAGCCACCACGTGAGTAAACCCTAATACCACTATCATTCCATCAGAAAACCCTCTCTCTCCATCTTTGAGCCTCCATAGGTTTCTCTCTCAAGAATACACAAAGCCATAACCCTTCCACACCAAGAAACACCCACCAATTCCCACCCCATCAAGAAACCGACCACATATTATTAATCCTCACACCAAAATACACAAAACCACCGGTTTCTTTTCCCCATCAAGTGTCACCATTGTCACCGAACCGTTCGTGGGTTTAGGGAAAGAAGAGGATTCACGGGAAACGTCGGGCTAGAGTGTTGTCGTCAAAGTTTTACGATTGTCTTCTAAGAGGTAGGGGTTTAGACATTCTAAATGTTAAATTTCATGCATGATGAATATGATTTTGATGGAATTGATGTTCTCGTTGTTTTTCCCATTAGGGTTCATGAAAGGGGTAAATTGTACCGATTGGTTTCGAAATTAAAAATGTTTTCACCGATTAAAAAGTGTTTAAATTGTATTTTTATGATTGATTTTCGTATGGCCTTGTTTTCTAATGATTGGAACGATTCTAGGTTATTATTTTGGCCTTTGGCTATGGAAAATCGTGTTTTGGAACTCTAGAATTGTGTTTTACGACGCTGTAATCGATTACCACGAGTTCGTAATCGATTACAGCAAATGAATTTCCAATCGTCAGAAACGCGTGCTCTCTGTTAATCGATTACAGGGGTCCTGTAATCGATTACAGTAATTACAGCACTGCTGTTTGTGCGAAAATGAACTGTTTTGACCCTTTATGCACCCTAATGTGTTCTACAACTTGTATGAATGATATGTATGAATATTCCATAGATTATATGTGATTATATATGCTGTTTGAAATGATTATATGCTGGATTTGATGGATAAGTACATGTTATGTAAAGAGATTAATGTGCAAAGTGAAAAGAAAGTTAAAACACACAGTGTAGCCTCTCCGTTCGTGATGAACGTTACAGGGGGCTAGCAACCTCGGTTGTAACGACTCACTAGCGGAAGGTGAATTACCCCCTCTACCCATATGTATAGGATGAGCTCATACCTAGGGTCGGTGATGCGGAGGTTACAGGAGGGTGGTCAGGCCAAAACAATGTAAATGATCCACAGGCACCAAAAGGGCGTGCTTTAATGAAACGGATCCACAGGCATACTAAGTATGCTTAAAAGACTCAAGATAATTAAAGTAATGAATATGAGATATACGTTACAGACAAAGAATGTTATATTTCTTTATATACTTATATGATGGTTAAGCACTTATTACACCACACATTGATGATCATTTATGTTTATGTATAATTGTTAATTAAAAAGGAACAAGACACACATAGGTAGTCGTACCGGGAAAAATATTATTTTGAAACTTATAACTGAATTGAATTCATTCATGCTCACTTATTTATTAAATAAACTCGGTATGGCTCCCCTATTGAGTTACTTACAAGTACTTACCCCATGCTATTTCACCCCTTTTAGACAATGAGTACCAGCAGGACGATGGAGCGATCTTGGAGCCCGCGTAACCTTAGTTTAGCTTCTGTATTTGTTTATTAGTTATGGACAATTGAGTTGTTCTCTATGGATTTATGATTATTTTCTATGTTTAAGTTTCTGAGACCGGACATTTGTTAGCCGGCAAATATTATTATTTATGGATTGTATTTTGTGGAGTCTTGTGAGTCACTGTTTTAGGCTCATGAGATAACACTATTATTATTATTGTTTTGATGTATGTTTTTGGGAGATTACATGGTTTGTTCAATTTTATTGAGGTATTATTCAGGATATTTGATTCCACATTTATATACGTTGTATTATTTCGCAAGGCCCTTATTTTATATTCCGCAAACGAATTACGAAAATTTCTCCCACGTATTTTCCGCGTATATGTATTTCAAATATAAAAATATTTATGATAACAGGAAGTAACCCTTATGAAATGGCCTAAAATGTCTTAAGCATTAAGGGCTATCTAGTAGGGTGTTACATTTTGGTATCAGAGCAGGTCTATCCTACAGGGCTTGGGGTAATGGACCTATTATGCTATTGTTGCGTGCACGTTAGTTATATCATGCGTATGCCTCTTATGTGTTTTAGTTAGTTTGGGGTGCATGATTGGTCTGTTTTACTGTCATAGTAACTGTGCATACACAACTGTAATATGGAGCCTGATCAACTCAATGTTTCTTGTTTTGTGTGCACAGGAATATGGCACCACAGAACAGACGCACTAGGGACGATGGCGACACTCATGAGGAAAACGGGCAAGGAAGCGGGGTTTCTGCAGAGGCGTTCATGGAGATGGCAAGGGCCATGAACAAGATGGTGGACCATATGACACAATAGCACACCCCTCCACCTGCAGCACCACCTGCGGGTAGCGGCAGCTCCTATTTTGCTGATTTCAAGAGGGCTAACCCCTCTCCATTTCTCAGCACCGTTAACCCCTCTGAAGCCAAGGATTGGCTGAGAGGTATAGAAGATATCTTTACGGTGGTTCAGTGCACAGAAGTCCAGAAAACGCAGCTGGCTACTTTCATGCTACAGATGGAGGCGCGTTCTTGGTGGAACGACGCTCGTCGCGCTTCTGATGTGGCGGGTGTAGCTATCACATGGGACATGTTCAAAGACATGTTCTATGAGAATTACTTCCCAGAGACGGTTCGCCAAGACAAGGAGATGGAGTTCCTTAATCTCCGCCAGGGCTCTATGACCATTCCAGAGTACATTGCTAAGTTTGAGGAGCTCATACGGTTTTCTGAGATCTACCAGGATAACCCAAAGGAGAGCTGGAAGTGTATGAAATTCTGCGCTGGGCTTAACCAAGACATCAAGAGGATGGTTAAGCATATGAAGATCAGAGACTACCGGGAGATGGTAGACACCTGCAGGATTGTGGAGGAGACGAGCCGCCCAGTGGCTCCACAGAGGGTCGATACTCAGAAAAGGGGTGCGGTTCCTCAACAAGCTAACCGCCCCGCCCCTGCACGCTTTCAGCCGTATGGCCAGCCTCGCAGACCACAGACTCAGCCACGCCCACAGCAGCAGCAGCTGCGTCCGGCGATAGCAGCACCGCGACCTCCTTGTGCCACATGCGGCAAGCTTCACCCTGGAGTTTTTCGTGTCGGGCAGGGTGTCTGTTATCGTTGTGGCCAGCCAGGTCACATCTCCAGAGACTGCAGAGTTACAGGTTCACAGCCTTCTTCCTCTCTTAGGCCACAGCACCAAGGCAGGGTATTCACGGTTACAGCGGAGGGCGCAGAGCGGTCCGACGATCTCATTAGGGGTACGTGTATGATTTATGGCAAGTCCTTAGTTGTACTATATGATTCCAGTGCCACACATTCATTCATTTCACATGATCATGCTAGGAGCCTAGGTTTGCATATGTCAGAACTACCTTTTGATTTGTTAGTATCCACCCCTACTGCTGCACCCATTAGGACATGCTTAGTTTGCATAAAGTGTAAGTTCCATATAGATGATAGGGCATTTACATTTGATCTCATCTACTTGCCCATGACAGGTCTAGGCATTATCTTAGGCATGGATTGGTTGTCCGCCAATCGAGTCCTGCTTGATTGCCATGCAAAGTCTGTGATCTTTCCTTCTATTCCTTCTGCATGTGTCACCCCTATAGACCTATATGTTAGCGCTATTAGGCTGAACTGTTGTGGGGTTATGAGCAATGCTTACGTTTTCCTCGCCGCTAGTGAGATAGAGAAGGGTCAGGTGTTGAGTGAGTTACACATAGTGAGAGACTACCCGGAGGTTTTCCCTGAGGATATACCCGAGTTTCCCCCAACCAGAGAGGTAGAGTTTTCTATAGACCTGATGCCCGGGACCGGACCCATATCCATAGCACCTTATAGGATGGCACCCGGAGAGTTGGCGGAGCTTAAGACACAGTTGGAGGAGCTGTTGGAGAAACGATTCGTTAGACCTAGTGTATCACTATGGGGAGCGTCAGTTCTGTTTGTGAAGAAGAATGATGGAAGTATGAGGCTATGTATTAACTACAGGTAGCTGAACAAGGTGACCATCAAGAACAAGTACCCGCTGCCGAGGATTGATGATTTGATGGACCAGCTGAGAGGTGCCCAGGTGTTTTCGAAGATAGACTTGAGGTCAAGGTACCATCAGATTCGGGTAAGAGATGAGGATATCCCGAAGACGGCTTTCAGGACTCGTTATGGTCACTACGAGTTCACGGTCATGTCCTTTGGACTGACCAATGCTCCGGCGGTGTTCATGGATTACATGAACAGGATCTTTAGACCCTATTTGGATAGATTCGTGGTTGTCTTCATCGACGACATTCTTATCTATTCAAAGACGCATGAGGAGCATGAGAGTCACTTGAAAGTAGTGTTGGAGGTGCTGAAGGAGAAGAAGTTGTTCGCCAAGCTGTCTAAGTGTGAGTTTTGGATGGAGGAAGTGAAGTTTCTGGGGCACGTGGTGTCGAAGGGAGGCATCTCCATGGACCCTAGTAAGATAGAGGCTGTGATGAGCTGGGAGCGACCCACTACGGTGACGGAGATTCGGAGTTTTCTCGGACTAGCCGGATATTACCGTGGGTTCATTTCGAACTTCTCCCAGATAGTGTTACCCTTGACGAAGCTTACTAGGAAGAACGTTGCTTTCGTATGGTCGGATGAGTGCGAGAGTAGCTTCACGGAGTTGAAGAGGAGGTTAACCTTGACTCCAGTGCTTACGTTACCGGACCCCGATGAACCTTTCGAGGTTTACTGTGACGCTTCAGGAAAGGGGCTGGGTTGCGTGCTAATGCAGCATCGCAACGTTGTGGCATATGCTTCACGGCAGTTGAAGCCACACGAGCTTAATTACCCTACCCACGACTTGGAGTTTGCGGCGGTAGTGTTTGCTTTAAAGATGTGGAGGCACTATCTTTATGGAGTCAAGTTTGAGGTGTTTTCTGATCATAAGAGTCTTAGGTACCTGTTTGATCAGAAGGAGCTGAACATGAGGCAGAGGCGCTGGGTGGAGTTCCTGAAGGACTACAATTTTGAGTTGAACTACCACCCAGGGAAGGCGAATGTGGTAGCAGACGCGTTGAGTCGCAAGACGGTGAGCGTGGCTCACATGATGGTTAGGGAGGCGCAGCTGATAGAGCAGTTTAGAGACCTTGACCTAGGAGTTACCCTTACCCCCACCAGTGTGAGAGTGAGTCAGCTTCAGGTGTCGAGTGTTTTCCTGAGGGATATAGCTAAAGCGCAGCAGGAGGATGAGGAGTTCGAGAAGGTGCAGAAGGCTGTTAGTGAAGGGAGGATGCAGGGTTTTCGGTTGGACGGAGATGGTCTGTGGAGGTTTGAGGGGCGTGTCTGCGTTCCTGCGAGTGGTGACCTTTGGAGAGCGATTCTGGAGGAGGCTCATAAGAGCCATTTCACCATTCCTCCGGGGATAGACAAGATGTACTAGGACCTGAGGAAGATGTTCTGGTGGCAGGGACTTAAGAGGGCTGTAGCGGAGTGGGTCAGCAGATGTTTAGTCTGCCAAAAGGTGAAGGCGGAGCACAGGAGGATGCCGGGACTTCTTCAGCCGCTGAGTGTACCTGAGTGGAAGTGGGAGAGCATATCTCTGGACTTCGTGTCCGGGCTGCCGAGGACTCAGGCGGGACATGACGCTGTGTGGGTTATCGTTGATCGACCGACCAAGTCGGTTCACTTTCAGGCGATCAGGATGACCTACCCCTTGGAGAAGCTAGCTGAGATCTATATCCGGGAGGTTGTGAAGTTGCATGGTGTGTCGAAGACGATAGTCTCGGATCGTGACCCGAGGTTCGCGTCTCGCTTCTGGAGAGCTTTCCAGAAAGCGCTCGGCTCGGAGTTGAGCATGAGTACGGCATATCATCCGCAGACTGATGGTCAGTCTGAGAGGACTATCCAGACCCTGGAGGACATGTTGAGGGCGTGTATATTGGACGGACAGGGGAGTTGGGACAAGTTGTTGCCCTTGATAGAGTTCTCCTATAACAACAGCTACCAAGCAAGCATAGGGATGGCGCCTTTCGAGGCTTTGTATGGACGGAAGTGTAGATCACCCTTGTGTTGGCATGACCCGGGAGAGGCGAGTGTATTAGGACCTGAGCTGGTGAGAGAGACCTCGGAGCAGGTAAGGATGATTAGGGAGAGAATGCTCGCGGCCCAAAGCCGCCAGAAGAGCTATGCTGACTAGAGGAGACGACCCTTAGAGTTCTCAGTAGGCGAGCACGTCTTTTTGCGGGTTACCCCCACGACAGGTATAGGACGAGCCCTGAAGGTTAGAAAGCTTAGCCCTAGGTACCTTGGTCCCTTTGAGATCCTGAGTCGTGTCGGGCCAGTCGCCTACCGAGTGGCCTTACCTCCCACCCTCTCAAACTTGCATAACGTCTTTCATGTCTCTCAATTGAGAAAGTATGTGTCTGATCCTAGTCATGTTCTTGAGCCGGAAAGTGTACAACTAAGGGATGATTTGAGTTTTGAGTTACCCCCTATGAGCATCGTTGACCGCAGCGTAAAAAGGTTAAGACGGAAGGATATGCCTTTGGTCAAGGTGGCCTGGGGCGGAGGTCGGCTGGGCGACTTCACTTGGGAGCTGGAGGACGAGATGCGTCGTCAGTTTCCGCTTATGTTTACAGGTATGAATTTCAGGGACGAAATTCTTTTTAGGGGGGGAGAAATGTAACAGCCCGATCTTTAATTATGTCCTAATTAAGAGAAATTAAGGGTAAAGGACCTTAGTTGGGACTTAATTGGATTTGAGTGGATAAGTTTCTCCTAGCTTAAAGTATTGTATGCTATGTGTTTTATGTGCCCAAGTATGTGATTTTATGATGCTTAAAAGTTAAAAAGGATATATGGATGTTAAGGTACGAGTCGGGACGTTTAGAAGTGTTTTGAAGCTTTTTCATAGCCCAATAATCGATTACCATCCCGTGGTAATCGATTACAGCTGTTTTCGCTATGTGTAATCGATTACAAAATCGATGTAATCGATTACCATGTGCGCAGAACGCGTTTTTCAGCACGTTTAAGTGACGTTCGGGCCCACGGTGACTCCAGAGCATGTTTAACCTAGCCACCACGTGAGTAAACCCTAATACCACTATCATTCCATCAGAAAACCCTCTCTCTCCATCTTTGAGCCTCCATAGGTTTCTCTCTCAAGAATACACAAAGCCATAACCCTTCCACATCAAGAAACACCCACCAATTCCCACCCCATCAAGAAACCGACCACATATTATTAATCCTCACACCAAAATACACAAAACCACCGGTTTCTTTTCCCCATCAAGTGTCACCATTGTCACCGAACCGTTCGTGGGTTTAGGGAAAGAAGAGGATTCACGGGAAACGTCGGGCTAGAGTGTTGTCGTCAAAGTTTTACGATTGTCTTCTAAGAGGTAGGGGTTTAGACATTCTAAATGTTAAATTTCATGCATGATGAATATGATTTTGATGGAATTGATGTTCTCGTTGTTTTTCCCATTAGGGTTCATGAAAGGGGTAAATTGTACCGATTGGTTTCGAAATTAAAAATGTTTTCACCGATTAAAAAGTGTTTAAATTGTATTTTTATGATTGATTTTCGTATGGCCTTGTTTTCTAATGATTGGAACGATTCTAGGTTATTATTTTGGCCTTTGGCTATGGAAAATCGTGTTTTGGAACTCTAGAATTGTGTTTTACGACGCTATAATCGATTACCACGAGTTCGTAATCGATTACAGCAAGTGAATTTCCAATCGTCAGAAACGCGTGCTCTCTGTTAATCGATTACAGGGGTCTTGTAATCAATTACAGTAATCGATTACCACCCCGTGGTAATCGATTACAGCACTGCTCTTTGTGCGAAAATGAACTGTTTTGACCCTTTATGCACCCTAATGTGTTCTACAACTTGTATGAATGATATGTATGAATATTCCATAGATTATATGTGATTATATATGCTGTTTGAAATGATTATATGCTGGATTTGATGGATAAGTACATGTTATGTAAAGAGATTAATGTGCAAAGTGAAAAGAAAGTTAAAACACACAGTGTAGCCTCTCCGTTCGTGATGAACGTTACAGGGGGCTGGCAACCTCGGTTGTAACGACTCACTAGCGGAAGGTGAATTACCCCCTCTACCCATATGTATAGGATGAGCTCATACCTAGGGTCGGTGATGCGGAGGTTACAGGAGGGTGGTCAGGCCAAAACAATGTAAATGATCCACAGGCACCAAAAGGGCGTGCTTTAATGAAACGGATCCACAGGCATACTAAGTATGCTTAAAAGACTCAAGATAATTAAAGTAATGAATATGAGATATACGTTACAGACAAAGAATGTTATATTTCTTTATATACTTATATGATGGTTAAGCACTTATTACACCACACATTGATGATCATTTATGTTTATGTATAACTGTTAATTAAAAAGGAACAAGACGCACATAGGTAGTCGTACCGGGAAAAATATTATTTTGAAACTTATAATTGAATTGAATTCATTCATGCTCACTTATTTATTAAATAAACCTGGTACGGCTCCCCTACTGAGTTACTTACAAGTACTCACCCCATGCTATTTCACCCCTTTTAGACAATGAGTACCAGCAGGACGATGGAGCGAGCTTGGAGCCCGCGCAACCTTAATTTAGCTTCCGTATTTGTTTATTAGTTATGGACAATTGAGTTGTTTCTCTATGGATTTATGATTATTTTCTATGTTTAAGTTTCTGAGACCGGACCTTTGTTAGCCGGCAAATATTATTATTTATGGATTGTATTTTGTGGAGTCTTGTGAGTCACTGTTTTAGGCTCATGAGATAACACTATTATTATTATTGTTTTGATGTATGTTTTTGGGAGATTACATGGTTTATTCAATTTTATTGAGGTATTATTCAGGATATTTGATTCCACATTTATATACGTTGTATTATTTCGCAAGGCCCTTATTTTATATTCCGCAAACGAATTACGAAAATTTCTCCCACGTATTTTCCGCGTATATGTATTTCAAATATAAAAATATTTATGATAATAGGAAGTAACCCTTATGAAATGGCCTAAAATGTCTTAAGCATTAAGGGCTATCTAGTAGGGTGTTACAAAGAGGGGGAGGATTCCTGTTCCGAGCAGAAGGTCCCCTGGCCCCTCACATCCTGAAGTACTGGATGCCACCAGGTCGGACCCCGCCAGGATTGAAATACGACGGGACCACAGACCCGGAAGAGAATTTGGAAGCGTTTAAGTCAAGGATGGATTACGATGGGGCAGCAGACGAGGAGCGATGTCGGCCATTCCTGATTACCTTGTTGAAGACGACCTTGAAATGGTACAACTGTCTTCGATCAAGGTCGATCCATTGCTTCGCCGACCTCGCTGCCTAGTTCTTAGCTCACTTCACTACAAGGAAGACGAAACTGAGGTCAGTTGTGAGCCTGATGAACATCAGGCAGAAGCAGGAGGAGCCGCTCAGGGCATACTTCGAAAGGCTTAATGCCGAAGCGCTTATAGTAAAAGATTTCCATGTGTCCAATGCAATCACCCTACTCAAAAACGGGCTCCGCTGATGACCATTTGCCGAGTCCCTCTCCAGCTCGGAGCCAACAACCATGGAAGAAATCCAGGACCGAGCCGCTGAATTTATAAGGGCCGAGGAGGTGATGCTGGAAAAAATGGAAAAGGAGTCCGTCGAAGACAAGGCCGAGGAGAGAAGGCTAGAAAAGACCCGACCTCGGAAGACTAAAGAAGAAGGTCCGAGGTCGGAGAGGGCCCCCCGAAGAGGAAAGCTTTCCGACTACACCCCCTTATCACAATCGATAAGTGAGGTGTACAAGGCAATACAACATACTGAACGATTGCCTAAGCTAAAAACAATGAGGCAAAGGGAGAATACAGACCGAAGTATGTAATGTGTGTACCACAGACAATATGGTCACAGAATGGAGGACTGTCACGACCTCCGAGATGCCATTGAAGAGTTTATCAGAGCTGGCAAGCTCGTCAAATATGTGTCCTAGCAAAGGGGACCCAAGAGAAAAAGGGAAGCTAGCCCGGGGGATGAGAAACGGAACCCGAGAAATCGGAAGACCGACAAGGAGGGAGATCCTGAAAACAGCTCCGAGGTAGTGAAGACAATTCACACCATCTCGGGGGGTTTTGCAGGAGGAGGATCCACCGCCACTGCAAGAAAAAGGGCGCTCAAAGAAATTATGAGACTCGATAAAAAAAGAGTTGTCATCGAAGGCGCCGAAAAAAGCCTCAGTTCCAATTACCTTCTCAAACCTCGATAACCCCGAGGTGATTACTGACTACGTTGACCCCCTAGTAGTGTCGGTCATAGCCCGAAACATGGAAATAAAAAGGGTCGTGATCGACATAGGGAGCTCGGCCGAGCTGCTAACCAGGAAGACATTCGATGAAATGGGCCTAAAGGATTCCGACCTCAAGGCTTATGACGAAGAACTCATAGGGTTCTCGGGGTACGATGTAATCAAGCCTGATGGTTACATCATTTTGTACCTCACAATGGGCACCAAGCCACTCATGAAAACCGTTAAGGTTTAATTCATAGTGGCAAGGATTGACTCGGCCTACAACATGATCATAGGGAGACCCGCCTTATGTAAGCTCGGGGCGGCGGTATCAATCCCCCACTTGGTCATGAAGTTCCCTACCGAGGAAGGAAATGTAATTACATTAAGGGGCTGCCAGGTCACAGCTTGGAAATGCTACATCAACAACCTGAAGATCAAAGACAAGATCAATGGCGGAAAAGATGAAGAAAAGAGAAAAGACAAGCTAGAAACCCTAAGAGGGAATTCTGAGGTCGTGGAATGCCGCAAACCTTAGGAAATTTTACTCGTAACCAATGTACCTCAGCTCGTACTATTTTTCTTATCTGGGGTGTTTTACCCAGGAGGTTTTAACGAGGCAGGTCCGAGAAGACAGTAATAAATAAAAATATTATTCTTATTTATCTTATTGTTTTTATCCCAACGTCCGAGGAAAACTCGACGTATGAGGCTATCTTATTTTTATCCCAACGTCCGAGAAAAATCTCGACCTATGGGGCTATCTTATTTTTATCCCAACGTCTGAGGAAGTGTTAAAAACCATGTCTATGAGGTTGTTTTATTTGATATCCCAATGATCGTGGGAAAACTCGACGTATGAGGGCATCACAATACCTGACTAACGAGGCGGAGGCCCACCTCGGACGTACGAAAAAATTTTCCTTAGAAAGTAAAACGTTGAGGGTGTAAAATATATCCAACACACGATCCCGACATACGAAGGAACCCGAAAAGTTCCAGATGTACAAGGTTTCATATCACAATTAAAATATGGCTAAGTACTAAAGGAATAAATCCCAACGTGGTAAGATTGGAGATGCCACGAAAGTACGAAAGCGTTTTCCTATTCAAGACTCGAGCTGGTTAAAAATCCGAGCTGGTTTAAAACCCCAAGATGGTTAGAAAACCTGAGCTGGTTAAAAACCTGAGCTGGTTTAAAACCCCAAGATGGTTAGAAAACCCGAGTTGGTTAAGGTGACTCAAGATGGTTAACAAGCCTTGGTAATCTCGAGACCCGGAAGGGTTAAGGGACCCGAAGTTGTTCTACGAGCAAAATAAAGTGCAGGAATTTAAACTTCGCGGAAAAATAATAACGCAAGTAAGGAACACGTCAAATCCCCGAGAAAGAATATAAAGTCTAGATTTGTAGAAAAAACACAAGTTAAGGCAAGATAAAAAAACACATGTTTTATATAAATATATATACTCGGAGCCCAACCAAATGAAGTCGGCACAAACCTCGAAGGGAACCCGGACAAAGTAGAAATACAATAAGTATACAAAAATGCTAAAAAGCATTTACTACAAATACAATTCATTACAAATGAGAAAACGGGAAATTAAACATCGGAGACGGGGGCGATGTCGGCAGCGGTGCCTTCGAGGGCAGCAATCTCAGCATCAGCTGAAGAAGCAGGCTGAGTTCCTTCGGGCAAGTTCGGATCCACCACGACCAACTTACCATCCTCGATCTGAGTAAAAAGCCCCACTTGGCTAAGATCGAGGTCGGGAGCCAACACATGGACTTAATCTTTTATGAAGGAAACCAAGGACTGAGAAGAGTCGGCCAAGGTTGCCTCCACACTCTCCAGCTCGCTCTCTGGCTTCGAGACAACCTGACTAAAGGAAAGGCGAAGTTCATCGAGCTCACCCTCCAGCTCCTCTTATCTCTTCCTCTCTTGCTTCAGCTCCCCTCCACTCCTTGCCAAGTCCTCCCGGACGGCCTTCAGCTCCTCCTCCCTCTCCTTGACCTCGGTTCGGAGGGACTCCAGCTCCTTCGCCATGGCTTCCTGGGACTCTCGGAGGGCCTCCACCTCGGCACGAGTCCCCTACCCCAGCAAGACCAAGGGCTCCATATGACAAAGTATCGTGATGGTCTTCGCTAGGGCCCTCTCCCCCCACTGAAGAAAGCTCCTGAAGTCGTCGGACTGGGAGAGTTGGGAAGGGGCAGCCGAAGTATGGAGCTCCCGATCTATCATTCCCAGGAAATCATAATCTTTGTCGAAAGGGGAGAGGGAGGAAGGATCGTGCAGGTCAGACCCATCATCCAGAACGAAGCTCTTTCGCTTCGCCCTAGAGGATAGTGTGGGGGCAGGAGTGGCCATTACCACAGATCCCGAGGCAGGGGCAGCCGAAGTACCACCTTGAGAGCCCGAGGTTCCGGCCTGATTTTTCTTCCGCTTTTAGGCCAGGCAGGCAGCCCAGATCGCGTCAAGGTTTGTTGCACCTGTCATAGTACCTACACACAAAGGGAAAGGGCTAAGTTAGAATGGTATAAATGACAAAAGGAATAATACAGCAAAATGGAAAAAGGGAGGATTGTCGAGTTCCTTTTCAAGGTCAGAGTCGCTACCCCGGACCAGCTTCTTCAAGGCTATATTATTTTCTCTACAATGGTCGAGAAAAAGGTTAGCCAAGGCAAGCTCGGCGTCAGTCAGATCCTCATCCTCCAAGCTCAAGGATGGGACAACTCGGCGCCAGTATAAATGGAATTGGTGTTTACCTTCCACGTTGAACCAGAAAGGGGATGTATCTTCCGCTGCGAGAACCCGGAAGTACACCTCCTTAAAATTGTGAAAGGAGTCTTCAAAAAGGGTGAAAACCTTTCGACCTGAATGAGCTCGGAAAGACATCCACCCTCGGAAGACCCGTGAGGATACGTAATGGTGAAAAGGTAGAAGAAGGTCCTCAGGAAGGGAGGAATCCCGAGGTACTCACATACCCTCTTGTACCCCTGGACCATAGCCCATGAATTCGGTTGGAGCTGGCTGGGGCAACCCCTGCAATCCGGAGTATTTTTATCTGAAACTCGGTGAACGAGATCCGAATCTCGATTCGACTCAGCAAGATGTTGTAAAGATATAAGAAGTCCTCGAGCTCATCACCCCGGTTGAAAGGGACTCTTTCATCTTCCGAGGGAGCCTCTATAAGGTACTGGCCGTGAGCCCCCTCGGTGAAGAACAGCTCATGAGATTGGACAAACAGCAGCATACATCTCATCGACAACCAATGTTTTAAAAACCGGACCGGACATTGGACCGGATGGGGGAGTGGTTCACAGGTTCTAGGTTCAACCGGTTGGACCGGGGTTCAACCGTATATAATTAAATATATATTAAATATATATAAAATATATATATTTATCTAATAATATATATGCAATTGATGAATTATATGCTATAAAAAATTAAAATATATTATAAAATATTGATTGAAAGATAAAATATAGAGCATTTAATAAATTTAGAGATTTAATAGTCCTTAATTTTAATAATTATATCATATTTTATATTATATTTTATTATAAAATAGTTATTAAATTTTAAAAAATTAACATTTTTATTTTTAAATTAGTTGACCGGTTCAACCGGTTTTTTCGCCGGTTCACCGATTTTGACCGGTTTTTCTGGTTAAAATTGCAGGTTAAAATTTAATTTGGTGATATAATAATTTTTATGTCAATCTAATGATGATGATTAATATTAATAATCATGTCAACTTTTTTAAATCTTTAAATATTCTTATTGATTTAAATTTGATGCTTTCAATATATTTTTGATTTAGTATATATACTTTAATATATAAATTGATATATATGTGATTTTTTATTTAATTCTTACAAGATTTTTTATCATAATTTTTGTTAATTACAACATTAATTATTAAAAAATATTAAATGTAGTTCACCTATCACATTATTAGTTATACCATTG
Source organism: Aeschynomene evenia (assembly GCA_013621005.1). Classification (NCBI taxonomy): domain Eukaryota; kingdom Viridiplantae; phylum Streptophyta; class Magnoliopsida; order Fabales; family Fabaceae; genus Aeschynomene; species Aeschynomene evenia. The sequence continues at coordinate 15,732,229 of CM024268.1, forward strand.
AATATTTATAAAATATTATGTTTGATATATGATAATTGAATCTACATGTTGTGTTTACATATAAATAATTAAAAACTACATACATATGTTATATGATGAGTAGTTTTTAAATATTTCACTAAGATCCTTCAATTTTATTGACATTCACTGTTAATTTTGTTTAATCTATTTTTTATAAAAATATTTCTATTTTATTTTTTTGTAATATTTAAAAGTACAATTTCGTACAATCCTGTGCATCACACGAGTTATACGACTAATGTAGGAGAAATGTTTTTGTAATACCATAAAATTAGTCATTATCAGTTATCATATATAATAATTTAACTTTCTAAATTTTTTAATCAAACTTTTAATATTATACATTAATCCAATATTTTAAAAGTAGGATTAATAATTTTTAAAAGTTTAATTATTGATATTGATATAGTGGCTGATTTTGTCGTGTATATGCAACATTACTCTAAAATCAGTCACTATCGGTCACCATGTTAAATAATCCAACTATTCAAAATCATTAATTCAATTTTTCAAATGTCTGATTAATGCATAACATTAAAAGTTGGATTAATATATTTAAAAGTTGGATTATTGCATATGACGACTGATGTTGTGGTGTAAGAAAAACATTTCTCAATATTGAATGATAAACATTTTTATTGATGATATTAATTTGTTTTTTACAAAACACTCAAATTCATGCTTGCAAAACTTATCATCGGTCAAAGTAATCCCTTCATGTATATATATATAAAAAAAGTAGTCCCTTTAGAAATCTAAAATACATTTATCTTAAATTAAAACATAAGACAAATTGGTCTTTCAATAAAAAATTAGATAAATTAGTCCATCAAGATTCATAAAGATGGTCAAATTGCTCCCCATAATGGGAGGATTAATTTGTCCAACATTTTTTATTTACAGGAACTAATTTGACAATTTTTACAAATCTTGAAGGATTAATTTATCTATTTTTTTCTTAATTGACCAATTTATCAGATATTTTAATTTGAGAGAGATGTATTTTGAATTTTTATTTTTAAGAAATCTATTTGATCAATAATAAATTTTATTTTTTCATTTAAATGATTTTTTTTCTCCCAGAAAAATATCATCAAAATTGCCGGCGTGTTTCTACGCAATTTCCGCGAATTTGGAACAACTCCAGCTGATCAGTGAGAACACAGCCAGCAAAGCGTGAGTATGATAATGGGCAATTGGGGCATATCATGCGTTGATAGTCGAAAACTTTGAAAGTCGTCGTTCCCATGTAAATTTAACAAACTTGCGCTTACTTTATCGGTTAACTATTTTCCTCCGAAATAGTACTTCATTACGCCAAATGGTCAATAGTCCGAAACCACTTGCAGTTTAATATACTATCTGTTATTCTTTTTAAATGTCTGGTTTTAGATATACACTTTAATTAAGATAATTATTGAATTTTAATAAAAATTTAAATATTAAAATTATAAAAGTATATTATTATCATTAATTATTGTAATTTTTCTCTCTTTTAAACAGACAAATATATAAAATGATATAATAGAAAATAAATAAATACTTTTTAAAATTATAAAAAAAAGTTAAATGAAAGAGACAAAATAAAAAATTGAAAAGAGACCTTTAAAAGGGACAGGAAGGAAGAATACATTAAAGTGAATACAACGATACAATTAGGTAGGGTTATTTAATTTGTAGAATAATTAAGACTTAATTTAGACTATTTTTATAAGTTTCATTTTAGTGGACTTTTAATAACGTAAAAACATTTTATATAAAATTTTAACTTTAACATTTAAAAGTGTGCTTAGCTTTCACATTCATTTACATATAGTGATCACATACATGAGTATATAACAACAATATAAAAATATATGAATACAAGGTATTAAATTTAATCTTCACTTTATATTAAATTTCATTCTGCTTTGCCTTTTGATGTTTTTAAAAAAACATTAAAAACATTAAATAGATCCAATATAAAAAAATAGTAATCTTATTAATTAAGAGTTCATACGGAATTAAAAATAGAACAAATATTTTCTTAAATTATGTATAATATATTCCATAATACGAGTGTGTGCGATTGACTTCTTTTCTATATTGAATGTACTATGTAAAATATAAGTTATGGGTTTTGTTTACCATTGTTAGTGTACTAATCAAAGAGACTACAATCAGAAAAAATTTACAAGTCTTAATATATTTGTTATCCCAGAAAAATAGCTGATAAAAGTGTGAAGGAGCGTTGGTCGAATCAATACAACCGAGGTGGTACAACTGAATAGACTGTTAGCCGATTAACGATTAGTCGTAGTCGAATGATTGTAAGATTTCGACTACGGTTAGTAAGGAAATCGGTTGAGGCGGAGAGCGGCTGCTGAGCGGTTGCGATTTTCATGGGAAGAGCTAAAGAAGTGGAGAGTGAAGAATCATGTGAGTAAAATAAGGCGAAAAAATGAGGACAGAAGGGCACTAAGCTGAACGTGAGGAGTGTAATCGAATTAAGCGCAAGGAAAGATCAGAATGCTAAGGGCTATATAAAGAGAAGCGGTTGACGAAGATGAAGACACCAGAACTAACACAACAGTCCAGTTATTTTCTAGTTTTTATAGTCGTTTTCGTACTATCATTTCAGCTTATTTAGGAGTAGATGTAGGAAGAATTATTCATCTTTGGTGTATTTGCAAGTTCGTTGATAATAATTCAATTTCGCATTCTTATCTTCCATATCGTTTATCATAAATCATTTCCCACCTAAAATCTTGCTCTGTTCTTGAGATATTTAGGGAACTTACAACTAAAAATAAAATTCCAATTCTCGGCGTAATCGCCTCAATTATTAGGGATTATTAGGTTGTTGTTCTTCGGCTGATAACTCTCGCGATATTAGCCGAAGTTTTTCTGTATGACAACAATATTTATTTATTATAAAAAATTGACAAAAGAATTAATCTTTTCTTACAAATTTATTAGAGTTTAATTTTGATACATTTTACTCTCGTCCAATAAAAATACTCTGTTTATATAACTTTTTAGGCAGTAAGAAAAAGAAAATACAATCATAATTAATGTGATAGTATAATATAATTAAATAACTGTGTAAAAGAATTGTGCCATAATTAAAAATTAAATCCAATTTTTTACTCTTACCGCTTTAACAAATATCCTTAGTCACTCTTCAACAAAATCCATAAATTATCTATAAATTTTATCACATATTTGTGTTGACTTTTAATTACGACAGAATTTCTTCGTGAAATATGATCCTCTTTTTCCTCTCTCTCTCCCGTCATGTGATACACTTCCTGATATATATATATATATATATATATATATATATATATATATATATATATATATATATAATTCGGCTACGTGTACACCCATTATGTGTCCACCCATGTGGCCACCTACTGCACACATTTTGCGCGAGTGAGATATTAAAATAATGAGTTTGTAATCTTTTGAACCCACTTAAAAATGCAAGGAGGTGGATCATTGGATGGCACAAAAATGGATGTACAGCAAGATTTTTTTGTTTATATATATCTTGTTATTTATGACTGATATATAATTCTACTACTACTACGGTACTACCTAGATAAATATGTACGCTTCTTCCTTTAAATAGAGACACATTCAACGATTTCTATTAGCTCAGAGAGCCACTCCTCTTATTTTCCAAATCCTTCAGCTGTGTCTTGACTTATTCTTGCAATTTGCTGCAACGTCGTCTTTAATTTCTTCTCTGCTTTTCGAGTTAATATGGGAACTCAGGCACCAGCTGATAACAATTATACCAATAATTCTGTAAGTCTCTTCTCTCTCTTTCTCTTGTACTTAAATTTATTATTGTCGATTTTCTGCATCTGGGTTTCAGACTCCGTTTCTTTTCTAGTTTCTGCTATGACTTAGTTCACCATAAAAGTAGAATAAAAGAGTACTATCATTATTTTGACAACTAAATACCCATTTTAATCATCCAAAATTGTAATTCAGAATTAGAAGCTCCAATTTGATCCTTTACATTTTAAAAAGGAGGACAAATTCATTCTTCCGTACAGACAACAAAAAAACCATTGTACGTACATGTACGGAATGATGAATTTGTCCCATTTTTTTTAGATATAAATGATCAATATTGAACTTTGAAATTGAAATTCCAGAGCACCATTTTGAGTCTCTTATTTCAGTTCCATGACTCTATTTATTTGTCATCGACGTATTTCCTAATATTTGAAATTCAAAATACGTCTCTCCTCTCTCACTCTGTTTCTTCTATTCCATTAGTACCTCTCTCTTGGCAGGAAAATTGCTACAAATATAATCATGAGAAAGCCGAGACTCCTTATTTTCATGAATCAATTAAAAAGAGTACGTAGTTAGAACGTAGGCACGTGATAGAGGTAAATGGAAACTTCAAAACTTGACAGCACAGAGACTCTTTTGCTTTGTGTTGTGTTACCTTTTCTATAAGCAAACCATAGACTTAGCTAGAAGACCAATAAAAGCAATGCAAGCTAGGCCATGTTTGACCAATATACTTTAATGTGATTTTGATAATAAAAAAGAAATGGTTCGTAACCGGTTAAGAAAATACTAATATTTTGTTCATTATTTATGCCGATTATTATGGTTCCACATGGTTTCATTTATAATATTCACCTATAACCGCTGATTGTTAGTAAGCAGTTTCCTTTTTTTAAAATAAAAAATTAAGGTGTTAATTAGGGGACAGAAGTGAAAATAATATCAAACTTAAACATTTTATTTTATACTATTTCCAAATGAGTTATTATGTTTATACAAATGAGTAATGTTATTTATATAGTACATCTTATTCAATCAATCTTTGAATGAAAAATTTACAAGTGATTTTGATCATCATTTAATACATAATTTAAAAATATTTACAATTACTTACCTTTTATTTTTATATAAATTTTAAATATTATAAATTAAAATATACAATTATAAATATTCATAGATTACATATTAAATATTAAATGTGGTCAGAATTATAAAAATTTCTCGTCTACCTACAGTAGACACGGATTTTCTTTTCTTTTTTCATACAACTAACTTCCCCATCCACAAATTTATATCAAACAAATTAGTCTATACAAAACTTTTTATCGAACTCCCTTCAGAATAAAAAATTCAAAATACATTCTTTCCAAATTAAAATATCGGATAAATTAGTCATCCAAGAAAAAATTCGACAAATTAGTCTCTCAAGATTTATGAAAATGGTCAAATTGCTCCATGTAATAGGAGAACTAATTTGTCCAAAACCATTAATTGGTAGGGACTAATTTGACTATTTCCATGAATCTTAAGAGACTAATTTGTCAATTTTTTCTTGGAGGACCAATTTGTCCGACGTTTTAATTTGGGAGGGATGTATTTTGAATTTTTTATTCTGAAGTGACTATTTTATCCGGTGAAAAATTTTACAGAGACTAATTTAAATGTTCTGTAGTTGTATATGTCAGCATAGCGTGTCATATATTCATAGGATTATTTTGGTAAGCTTTTTTTTATTTTTTGGTAAGCATATATTCTAGGATTATTGTTACCGTGCTTCTTAGTTTAGATTTTTGTACGGCAGAAGATGCTATCCGCGTTCGATCGCCATCAATCTTCTTGTAGCGTCTGTAGATGTCATTGTAAAGTGCCAGTTTCTTTACGTTCTTTGTTATTTATTCTTCCCAATATTTTATTTGGTGTTTGAGTGTTTCTTAGTTGAGTTTTATAGCTCTTCTTTTTTTAAATACAAGTTTTATAGCTCTTCTATGTAAATATATGTTGATGTTGTAATAATCCTAAACAGAATTTTTTAAAATTTTGACCACTTTACCTTAACAGTTAAAGGAAACATATTGCTTTGTTTCTTTTTATATGGATCTTTATTTTGTTTCATAAATTCTAACAATTACTCTTTCCATTCTCACTTTTTATTTTTATTTTTCTATTAATATTTTTCATTTAAAATTTTAGGTATTGTTATTAAATATATATTTTTTTCACTACATGTCTAATAAATATTAAGACTTCTAAATAAGAAAGAGAATTATGTGATACCAATATAAGAATGTTATAACAAATTTTATTAAGAATTCTTTTATTTCAATGTAAATTATTTTTATTTTTAGTATGAAAAATGTAAAATTGATAGAGAATAGAGAGAATATATATGAAGCTTAATATTAATAGTCAAAGTCAATCCATTTTTAAGTCATGACTCATGGTAAGACAAAGACAAGCACTCCACTAGGATCCGTGGGATGCAGCGATCTTAGTCTTTTACACTACGTTTCCATAAAGTTTGGTACTGAAAAAAAATAAAATTCTAACATCCATAATTTTATAATTTATATAAATATTCAATTTATTATTTTCTATTTTTATAGAATATACAATTACATATTTTTAATTTCAATCTCTAGCTTTAAAAATATATAAATATCTATAGACATCCAAAGTTGATTGTGTAAAAGTCTTTAGTATTCACGTGCTCATGAATTTTTGGACAGGACTCGCCCTATCAAATCAAATACATAGAACCTAAGAAAATTCCAAACTAAGGCTTTTCAATTTTCCAATTCTCTTACACACCCCTCCTAGGATTTGTTTGTTTGGAGTAATTTTGGAAGGAAAAAAAAACGAAGGAACGAAAATAAGGAGAGAGTGAAAAGAAAGGTGGAATAGTGAAAAAACTTGATGGATCCTACCACAAAAGAAGTTCCCTTCACATGTGGAGAGAACGATTAAATTTTGTATAAATTTTCTAAAATATCATTACATCTTTAATATATTTACATTTTATCTTTAATCTAAAATATCATTTTATATTTATTATATTATAGGAGTAATGTTGTTACTATACTTCATTATCTATTTCTTTCCTTTCATTTTTTCTATTCAAATAAACACACATACATAATAATTCCTCTATTTTCTTTCATTTTCTTTTCCATTCAATCAAATATATCTATAAAAATTAAAATCTTCAACTTTCTTCCACTCAATTTCTTTCTCTTCAGTTTCTTTCCTCTGAAAATTTTCCATTGCCGGCCACATCCTTAGGGATGGCAATGAAGCAAGTTTTTCCTCAATATTGAGGAAAAATTCGCTCCATTATCAATCTTGTCTCACACACTTAAAAATTTATCTATATCTGTATATATTCCTATCGGTGGATTTAAAATATTAAGACCCGCACCCTCTGCAATATTATAAAAAAGATATTAAATTATTATAAAATATAATAAAAAATAAATTTTAATAAAATAATTATATTTTTTTAATTTATATATATATATTAATATTTTTTATGTTTAAGATATAGGGTGCGGGTAGGATAGAGTAAGATTTGTCTTGAATCTGAACTCGTCTCCGTCCCACCGTCAAAACCCACCTTGCACCTATCTGTCTCATTGCAGGGTGGGTTTTAGACCCAACCCATGCAGATAAAATTGTGTGGGTGTCGCGCGATTAGGATTTTAATTGTCATCCATGCCCCTCTTGTTTTGATTAAGTGTGAATCAATTGCACTATTATGTTTGTTTTTTTATTGAGTCAAATTTTTTTAACATACTCATTTTCACATTTTATTTTTTGTTGTTGTATTTCTAATAACAGAGTCGAGAAAAAACAGAGAGGGAGAAAGCAATTGAGGATTGGCTTCCAATTACTTCATCAAGGAATGCAAAATGGTGGTATTCAGCTTTCCACAATGTCACTGCTATGGTTGGAGCTGGTGTTCTCAGTCTTCCTTATGCCATGTCAGAACTTGGATGGTATCTTTCTAACCCAAGCTGCATTTTAACTTTAATTTGACCTTGTTTTAAAAACAAAATGGATGTTTGTGATCTTCTGGTTTTAGTATAAGAATGTTAAAAATATGTTGAACATGTTTTGATTCTAGAAATTAATAATTTTACAATAAAAAGTTGATATGTTACTGCATAAATTATGAATGTTTAAGAACTACATTTTCAGATAATAATATTAGAGGTTTTGATTGAGTGATTTGGATACTACAATATACAAGTATTCATAAAGGAATTTAGCCTTTAAAAAAATATAGATAGCTAAGTAACCAAGGCATTGTTATTTCACGCTTTTGTTGATTTTTGAGAATTGCAATCCTTTCTTCAGGGGTCCTGGTGTGACTGTACTTGTTTTGTCATGGATTATTACCCTATACACCCTATGGCAAATGGTTGAGATGCATGAAATGGTTCCTGGGAAACGTTTTGATAGATACCATGAACTGGGTCAATATGCCTTTGGTGAGAAGTTGGGTCTCTATATTGTAGTACCTCAACAACTTGTAGTTGAAGTTGGGGTGAACATAGTATATATGGTCACCGGGGGAAAATCATTGAAGAAGTTCCATGACACTGTGTGTTCAAGCAGCTGCAAAGACATCAAGTTGACTTATTTCATTATGATTTTTGCCTCTGTTCACTTTGTGTTGTCCCATCTCCCAAACTTCAACTCTATTTCTGGTGTGTCTTTGGCAGCAGCAGTCATGTCCTTAAGGTATCATCTCATGTTTATTTTTGTTATTATAAGAGAAAGATAAATATAAACTCTTCAATTGAGTCCTATAAAATTTAGGAGGGATCGACTAATTTAAAGTACTTTTGTCTATCTTTCTCTTAATATGACATGGTCATATTTAAAACAAATTATAAAAGGATCTTGATCCATTTTTAATTCATATATTTCTTTTACTGTCCTTTTCATAACATCATTTTGATTATTTAACTTAAGAGTTGGATGTTTGTATTGTCCTACAGTTACTCTACAATTGCTTGGGCAGCCTCTGCTCATAAGGGTGTTCAAGAAAATGTACAATATAGTTATGCAGCTAAGAGTACAGCAGGAAAGGTGTTTAACTTTTTTAGTGCTCTTGGGGATGTTGCATTTGCCTATGCTGGACACAATGTTGTGTTGGAAATTCAAGCGACAATTCCATCTACTCCAGAGAAGCCATCAAAAGGTCCTATGTGGAGAGGAGTCGTTGTCGCTTATATAGTTGTCGCTCTGTGTTACTTCCCAGTTGCTCTTGTTGGTTATTGGATGTTTGGCAATAACGTTAAGGACAACATCCTCATCTCTTTAGATAAACCAAAATGGCTTATTGCAATGGCAAATATGTTTGTTGTAATCCATGTTATTGGAAGCTATCAGGTGAAATTCAAAATCTTTGAAGCTTTTCAATTAAAAATGACAATTCATTTCATTCCTTTGGGTCATATATTAAATTTCGATAAAACTAACCTAATTGGTGCTTCATATATTTTGTGTGTGTGTAGATTTATGCAATGCCGGTGTTTGACATGATTGAAACTGTGATGGTGAAGAAATTAAATTTCAAACCCACTAGAATACTTCGTTTTGTTGTACGTAATGTCTATGTCGGTAAGTAAAATCATCTTAATGGAAGCAAATTAATTTCTTTCTTACAAGCTATTTTATCACTTATAATGAATTTACTTTGGTCTAAGCATTGACATATTGTTCTCTTTGTTTTCAGCCTTGACAATGTTCATTGCTATCACCTTTCCATTTTTCGGTGGTCTCTTAGGATTTTTTGGTGGATTTGCTTTTGCTCCGACAACATATTTTGTAAGTGAAGAATATTGTAGTTCGATTTAGGGTTAGTTTGGATAAGTAATTTATTTAAGTCCTTATATAAAAGTAACTTTTAAAAAGTAGTTTATGAATAAGTTATTTTGTATGTATACATAATTGAAATTTTCATTTTAATTATTTTAAAAAAATACTTATAGAAAGATTAAATATTTTGACTTCTTAAAAAGTACTGAATAACTCCTAAAAAATTAATAAGTTATATAGCCAAACAGGACAAATATAACTTCTGATAAGTCAAATATTAAAAAAAATTAAAAATACTGTAATCCAAATGGCCCTTAAAGCCATTAGAATTATGTTTCCCAATTGATTTTTTTTCCTATTTTAACTTTTCAGCTCCCATGCATCATGTGGCTAGCAATCTACAAACCAAAAAAATTCAGCTTGTCTTGGTGGAGCAATTGGGTATGTTTGATTCTTTTCGTTTCTTTTAATTATTCTTATTTTATTGGCTTCAATTGAGTTAAGCCTAATATTTCTCAACTAATCTCAGATTTGCATTGTGCTTGGCTTATGCTTGATGATTTTATCACCTATTGGAGGATTGAGGACAATCATAATTCAAGCAAAGGACTACAAGTTCTATTCTTAAACTTATTCCCAACTGAATCAATGATGGAAGATAGAGCTCTCAAATACAAAATAGTGGGTCAACTTGATTGTGATATAGTTGTTTGTGTGATAGAATCTAGTTATGTGAATAAACATAACTATTGGAATATATTGCTAGAGTAGTGTCTAAACTTTGGAGAAAAGCAAGTTATGTTTACAACTTATGAAATGAAAATGGTGAAGCTAATAGTTTTATTGTTTATTTATTTACACTTACGATGAGTAGTTCGGATAAAAAGTTAAAATCGTGGTAGTGACTTTATCTAAATTTGTTCTCGTCTTAGAGTTTAAAATTTCTCTGGATCCTATCTTAGGATAAAAATCCTCTGTCACTCTTTTCTGTCTCCCTCCTTGTCCTGCAAGTCAAATTTTGCCACGTGGAACTAGAGTCCTACTCGGCTACTCCTCCATTCATGGAAAACACCATTAACCTAATTTTATTTAATTTTAACCTTTTCTATTTATTTACTTCTTTTCCTCCATTTTCTATTTTTTCAATCGGTGGTACAGTAGTCTTGTGAAAAGCAAACCTAGCCATTGGCCATTTTTTTATTTCATTCTTGAAATTGCAGACCTTCAACTTCAAAAGAATTTCATTGAATTTTTTATAATTAATGATAAAAATGCTCATCCATCAAAAGATAGAATTTTATTGTTACTAGGAAATTCTATTGTCACGTTGGGATGAAAAGAGAGAGGGAAATAGGTTTTTTTGAGGGAAAAAAATGAGAGGGTAAATGGAATAAGTGAGATAGGAATTTGACAATCAGGAAGAAGGTAAAAAATAAGATTGGACTGACTGCCTTTTACACTAAAGGACTTTCTATCCTTGTCTTAGTCTCATTAATGTCTTTTTCCTTCACAATCCGAAGGACTTTGTACAAGAATTTTGGTTCTAACACCAAACAAGAACTTAGATGCAACTAAGTTTTTATCTTGTTTGTTCTTCTACAGATTACTAGTGAGACTAGGATAAACAATAAGCTCACTCAATAATTTGATTAAGTATATGAACTCTCATTCAATACAAAAATAATAATCTAACAGAAGTGCTTGAGTAGAAGAGATAATTTGCTTTCGTAGAGACAGAAATTCTACGTTTGTGTGCAAAAGTTGTGTGTTGTGACAAATGAGAGTGTTTATTTATAGAGTTGATTTCCTATTGCACTTAAAAGGAAAGTCATGACTTCCCATGCTCCCTTGTTTGCGCCTTCCATGGCTCCCTTAGTATGTGATTTTCGCATGACATGGGTCACTTAGTGGGTGTGTCTTGCTTGTTCTCCTTGTCTTTAAGCATGTGGTGATATAGAGCCTTAACTTGCACATTGGCTCCCTCGGACCTTTGAATTTTCGAGTTCCATGGCTTGGCTCATAGTAGCTTTGGTTGATTTAAACCTTAATACCTTATAGCTTTGGTTTCCTTGTCCCTTGGTCATATGAAGCTTTGAACACACTTGCACCTTACCCTTGATGTTGCGCCACTTTGTAGTCATGACAAACCTTGGCTTGTCATGCACCCTTGGTCATTTAGCCCAGGTCTTGAGCCCTTGGTCTTGAACCCTGGAACTTTGACCCTTGGTTTTGCACCCTTAGAAGACCCTTGGTTTTCCCTTGGTTTACCTATGGTTTTAAACCCTTGATTTTGAACCTTGGTTGATCCTTGGTAGACCCTTGATAGCACTTTTGAGCCTTGAAATTTTTGTTTTTCCTTCTAAGACAAGCACCACTGTTTTACTTTGCCCTATACAAGTGTAGTCTTCAATATTTTCTTGATGAGGAAGTCTATTAACACACATAACCCTAAACCCTAACTATCCTTTCCCGACGAGGATTAGACGGAATAAGTATATGTTAAATCCCGACGGGTGGTGGACGGTTGTTTACATTCACAAATTATCGACGGTGTCGCGAGGGAATTAAATAAACCCACGAAAAGGCACCAACTTGTGGTCAGGTTCCTGACGGGATATGGATGGTAAAAAATGCGCTAGAATTTCGCGCCATTTACCGCGAAATTGTAGATGGTATCCCGACGGGAAACCGAGGTAAGATTGTGACTATCCAACGAGGTCAATTTGTCGTCTCAACTGGGTCGAGAATCCCGACGGATCAGTTCCTGTCGATATACCGCAAGTTTGTAGCAATGTTCTTCTAAATCATCTTCAAAAGATTCATCATGTTCTGATTCTTCTTCAACCTTCAGAGCCTTACCTTTTGATGATTTCTAATTAATGAGTGCTCTTCAAAGCCATAGATTTAGAAGGTTTAGATGGTTCTTCTTCAGCATCTAATTCAATGTCATGAGTCTTTAGAGATCCTATGAGGATATCTAGACTTAAAGTTTTTAAGTCCTTTGCTTCTTGAGTGGTTGTAACCTTGGGTCTCCATCTCTTGGTTAGACTTCTAAGTATCTTTGATGTTTTTTCTCCATTTGTATAAGTCTTACCAAACCCTTTTAATTGATTTACAATATTTATAAATCTTGTAGTCATTTGATAAATGATCTCATCAGGCAGCATCTCGAAGGATTCATATATATTAACTAAGATGGAAATCTTAGTTTCTTTTTGCTGATTTGTACCTTCACTCAACATTTCTAATTTGTTCCAAATTTCTTTAGCACTTTCACAAGCAGTAATCTTATCATATTCAAATTTAGTAAGAGCACAAGTTAAGGATACCTAGCCTTTGCATTTACCTGAATTTATTTGATGTGGTCCTTTGTCCAATCTCTTTCAGGCACAATAATAATTGTTGTTTGTTGTTGGTTGTACTCCTTAAGTTGTAGCTAGTATTTGCCTTGTGGTTGTGGTTCTAGGAATGTTATCACCATCTGTAATCACTTTCCAAATGTCATAGCTAGTGGATTTGATGAAAAGTGTCATTTTATCTCTCCAATATTTGAAATCCTCTCCATTGAATAGAGGAGGACTATTGATTGATAAACCTTCGGCAATATGAATTGGTGTGAGTTCCATTCTTTCCCTTTAGGATCTTTATCTCTGCAACCGTTAGGAAGCTAAACGTAACCCAAGAGAACTGAATCTGATGCCAATTGAAATGGCAAAATAAGCACAAGAAAGGGGAGTTGAATTGTGCTATGTAATCTTTTTCTGTAATTTGAGATTTATCAAGCAATAGCTTGTAACTTAAGACTCAAACAAAGATAGTAAACAATAAATAAAGCTTTGCAAGTTTATGTAATAAAAGAGAAAGGGAATAAACACTACAAATTATACTGGTTCGACCTTAACAATGGCTACATCCATTTCTCAACACACTTGTTGAGACTCCACTAGTTTCTTCAATTATAAGATATTCTTTCTTCGAGCCTTCTCAAGCTCTACACACTTCAGATATTCTTTCTCCTAGCCTTCTCAGGCTCTTCTCCACTAATCTTTAACTCTAGATCAGATTTCTTACAAAAATATTCTTTCTACAAGCCTTCTCAGGCTACAACTCAACAATACTACAATTGAGGATGTGTTTTTACAAGAATTTTTTTTTCTAAGATGTTCTAGACACTCTCAGATATTAACTTCTCTGTTCTAGACTTAAACCGAACAACAAATTAATCTAGAAACAGAATGTATTACAATTTGAAAGAAATCAAAATGTGTATGACTCGTATATGAAAGATTGCTTCTTGCTTTTGTGCTCTGAGTTATTTGCTTCTGATCTTCAAATTCTTCTCCGTATATAGTTGTTTAGAGTAATTAATATGTTGGAGATGTTGACCTGTGATGATTCTTCAATAAAATAATTTCTTGATATGGACCAATGTGTTTCTAGCCGTTAAGGAAAACATATAAAAAATCAACAATATAATTTACCTTACCTATCATGAATAGATGATGAGGAAAATACATATGCTCTGAAAATAATAAATGAAATTTTTTTTTCAAGCACTGCCATTTTCAAAGTCTCACATTAACCATTCACTAACAATTCACTAACATTTTCAAAATCAAAACTTTAAATCAAACATCTAATTCACTTTAAACATTACTTTCAACCATCTTAACACTCATTTTTCAAGTTTCCATTTTTCAAGTACTCATTTTTTAAAAAGACCAACTTTTAGCAAGAAGGTTAGGATGACAAATATACCTTAACTACCAAGCTCTGCTAGCAACCTCTTCTTAAACAAACACAACCTCTTCTTAAATCTCTTCTATGCTACTATCTCCTTCTTTGATGAGTGTGCAATAGTTCACTCCCTTGGAGGAAGGAATGACTCTCTCAATCGATCTTGCAAACACATGTCAGACTACAATGAAATTAGAAAGAGGAAGAATGTTGGAGGTGGGAATGGACAAGAAGGAGTTGCGGTTGAGGGAAGATGGTGGTTCACCCTTGACACCAACGACGGAAACAGGGGAAAGCGGGAGAGAAAGAAAGGTCGAAGTGGGAAGAGAAAGATTAATAAGAAATAGAAAAATGAAATGTTAATAAAATTTAATTTAAATTTGGTTCAGGGATACATGCTGTTAGTGTGGAATCAGTTTTGTAAGGAACAATTATGGGTCTGAGAGTTGTCACACTATAGACAATATTTTATTTGTTTAAGTAACATTATTGAGATACTTGACTATAAAATTTGGGGATGCTCACTTACATACATGTGAGTTTGTCTATAATGTATAGACATAATGTGGCACAAAGCAATTGGCTACTTGGTAGTTGGTTTTACCATTTGTTTTATAGTTGACCAATGCATTAGAGTTAGACTAAAATCCCAAATTGGTCCCTGAGGTTTACCATGCGGGACAAATTGGTCCTTGAGATATTCATAATCCACTCGTGGTCCTTTACATTTGCACTAACGTGGACAAGTTAGTCTCTCCGTCCAATGGCCGTTTGAAACGTTAATAGAGTTGTCCATGTGTACTGTTAAGTTGCTGAGTTGGCACGTTAACTTTTAATGTGGCACTAACATATCTCTTTCCTCCAAACACAGCCGTTTTGATCCTTCTTCTTAAAACACAATATATAACAAATCCCTAAATCCCAATCTCATTTTTCCCAAACATAACTCGTTTCTCTTACCCACAAGTTCAGGAGTTCCATCATCTTCCTCTTAACGTACAGGAAGTTAACGTGTCAACTCAGCAACTTAACGTGGACAACTCTGTTAACGTTTCAAACGGCCATTGAATGGAGGGATTAACTTGTCCACGTTAGTGCAAATGTCAGGGACCACGAGTGGATTATGAATATCTCAGGAACCAATTTGTCCCGCGCCGTAAACCTTAGGGACCAATTTAGGGTTTTAGTCTCAGAATTATTAAATAGAAAGAGAAACTTAAGTTGAACATGTTGATTTACTAGCATGCCCTTATTTTTTAATTAGAAAGAGAAAATTAAGTTGAACATGTTTTTTCGCTGCAAATATATGCTTTTTCCTCCTTCCACTTCTTGCCCCCTTCCCTTCCCCTTCTTGGCCCCTTCCCTTCACTGTCTGTCCATTCTTTCAAGCAAAAAACAAATTTTGATTTTCCTCATGTTATAGTAGTAGACTCTACAACACTGTGTCTCACAAGAAATATTCTTTTACCTTATGAACATGATTCTGCAAGAGTTCCCCCACACACACCTCATCTTAACAACCACTTGTAAAGTTGATAGATAGATATTAAACAAAAAAAAATAAGGCATGGACTGAAGATCAGCACTAAAGATCAGCACTAGAAAGAAATAGAAAATCCTAGAAAAATCTAATACATGATTAAGGGTATTTAGGAGTCCTAAGTCTAGAACTATCTAAGATAATAATAGAAGCTCCTAGACAATTAGAGAACTATGAAAAATAATATATTAATGTATTGTGCTAGCTTAAGTCGGTGAAAATTACCGACATGCAATACTATATATATGTGCAAGATGTGAGGTCTGTGCATCAAGTGAACCAGTGAGTGAGTAGCAAGCATAAGTGAGAAGCACTAGTAAGCATAGGTGTCACATAAGAAAAGTGCAGCAAGTGTGTGTGTTTGAGTGCACCGTGAGAAATTAGTGAGTGGTGGTATTGTGTTTAATAAATAGTAAGTGTAATAGTGTCCAAGAGTGTGTAAAATAATTATTGTGAGTGTCCCAGTGTGCACTAAATATTGTAAGGTGCACTAGTGATATTGAGTTGTAATATTATCGTCATCAATAAAATATTATTTTTAGCCTCCATTGATCAACAATTTGGCATCAGAGCTTGACGGTCTGGGACCGATTCAAGTGGGTGGAGCATTTGTTCTGGGAGAGCTCTTGCAAAATCGCAGTCTGGGACTGTGACGCTATTGGTCAAGGACCAAAGCAGTAGTGAGAAAATTTTATCCAGTCACTATGGCAAAAATGCATGTGGTTGGTGGAATGGAGAAGCTCAACACCCAGAATTACGATACATGGTTGACATGTATGAAGTCATACCTCAAAGGCCAAGATCTCTGGGAGATCGTTGGAGGCAAAGAGACAGAGCCACCTATCGAAGCGGAGGCGCTGCGCAAGTGGAATATCAAGGCGGGGAAGGCGATGTACGCCATCAATACCACAGTAGAGCGCGACATGCTGCAACATATCAAGAAAGCAGAGACGCCGAAGGAAGCGTGGGACACGTTCGTGCAGTTGTTCTCGAAAAAGAACAACGCGAGGCTACAACTCTTGGAGAATGAGCTCATGTCCACGTGTCAAGGAGATCTGATGATCAGCCAATATTTTACCAAGGTAAAGTCTCTCTGTCATGAGATCTCTGAATTAGATTCAGAGGAAAAAATATCAGATAAACGCATGACAAGGATTATCATTCATGGGTTGAGACCCGAATATAGAAGTTTCATTACCGCAGTTCAAGGTTGGTCAACCCAACCTTCCCTTGTAGAATTAGAAAATTTGTTGGCTGACCAAGAAGCGTTAGTCAAACAAATGAATGGAGTATCAGTGAAGAGTGAAGAAGAAGCACTCTTTACTGGTAGAAGAAAGGGAAGGGGGAAGCCACCCGTGAACAAAAATTTTGAAAATAGAAATATGAAGACAAGGAAAGAGCAAGCCGATGGGTCACAACTTGGAAAGACAAAGAGGCGAGATGATACCTGCTTCAATTGTGGAAAGCGGGGTCACTTCGCAAGAGACTGCTGGTTCAGAAAGCAGGTGACAGAGAGCAATGCGGCAACTTCTGATCGTCAGATGAAGGAAGAACACAACCAGGAAGAAGACTGGGAAGCTTCCGTCTCATTCGCAATCACAGAAGAATCTCCGCAAGAAGAAGTAAGTTTTGGCGAAGAGCTTGTGGAGTCACCGGAAGAAGTAGCACTCACAGCCACTCACCAGACACCAGCCGTCAACTACAACAAGGATTAGATCATCGATTCAGGTTGCTCCAATCACATTACAGGAGACAAGGAGAAGCTGGAGAGCACGACCGAGTACAAAGGAAATCGAGTCGTGGTGACGACAGACAACTCAAGATTCCCAATCACGCACGTTGGGAATGTGGTGATCTCACCTCGCATCAGTGACAATCAGGTACATTTAGAGAATGTCTATTATGTACCTGGAATGAAGAAAAATTTGATCTCAGTATCTCAAATGACAAGGTCAGGGAGATACGTGTTGTTTGGCCCAGAAGATGTTAAGATTTATGATGAGATAAAAATTATTGGCGAACCAGTCCTCAAGGGACGACATTTAGAGTCGATCTACGTAATGTCTGCAGAGACTGCTTACGTAGATAAGACACGAAAGAACGAGACAATGGATTTGTGGCATGCACGCCTTGGCCACGTGAGTTATTACAAGCTAAAGGTGATGATGAAGAAAACAATGCTCTTAGGTCTCCCTCAACTAGAAGTACGAGAGGACGTTGTATGCGCCGGATGTCAGTACGGTAAGGCTCATCAACTCCCGTACGAATCATCAAAGTTTCAAGCCAAAGAGCCATTGGAGTTAGTTTACTCAGATGTACTTGGGCCCGTGAAACAACCATCAATCAAAGGGTACCGCTATATGGTGACCTTTATTGATGATTACTCAAGGTACGTCTGGGTGTACTTTATGAAGGAGAAATCAGAGACTCTGGCCAAACTCAAAGAGTTTAAGGAGAATGTTGAAAGCGAGATCGGAAAGAAGATTAGATGCCTTCGCACAGACAACGGGGGAGAGTATACTTCAAAGGAATTCTACGAGTTCCTGAAGAAGCATAAGATACGAAGACATATTACGTGTCCAAACACTCCTCAGCAGAATGGCGTGGCAGAGAGGAAGAATCGCCATCTGGCAGAGACTTGTCGGAGCATGCTGCATGCCAAGAACGTACCAAGCAGATTTGGGGCTGAGTGCATGAAGACTGCGACGCACGTGATAAATCGGCTCCCGCAAGCTAAGCTGAAGTTTGTCTCACCGTTCGAGAGGCTATGGAAGTTGAAGCCGATAGTAAGTCACTCTCGAGTATTCGGCTGTGTATGTTATGTCTTCGTTCCAGATCACCAAAGGAGTAAGATGGATAAGAAGGCAGTTCGTTGCATATTCGTGGGATACGACAGTGAAAGAAAAGGTTGGAGATGCTGCGATCCTACAACCAATCGGTGTTATACATCACGAAATGTGGTGTTCGATGAAGCCTCCTCTTGGTGGTCACCTCAACAAGTAGTGCTACCTGACACTAACAAGATTGAAGACATGAAAGAAGAAAAGACGGGGGAGCAAAGAGAAGAAGAAACAGAACAACCTCCAAGTCTCTCTCAGACTGAGAAGAATAAAAAGAGCCCGTGGCAAACAGGAGTTCATCAAAAGGTATTCACAGAGTCTGAAGTTGAACAAGATGAAGAACAACCGCTACTTAGAAGATCCACCGGGCAAAGGAAGCTAAATCCAAAGTATGCTAATGTTGCGGTGGCGATGGAAGTCAAGGAGCTTGAATGGGACAAGACAATGAAGAAAGGAATTGTAGCACCGGAACAAAGTCAAGTAGCGGATATCTTCACAAAAGAATTGAGTAATGCCAAGTTTTCAGAATTTCGCAAACAACTAGCAATGCACAGAAGATCTAGTGCTGAGGGGGAGAAATGAAGATCAGCACTAGAAAGAAATAGAAAATCCTTGAAAAATCTAATACATGATTAAGGGTATTTAGGAGTCCTAAGTCTAGAACTATCTAAGATAATAATAGAAGCTCCTAGACAATTAGAAAACTATGAAAAATAATATATTAATGTATTGTGCTAGCTTAAGTCGGTGAAAATTACCGACATGCAATACTATATATATGTGCAAGATGTGAGGTCTGTGCATCAAGTGAACCAGTGAGTGAGTAGCAAGCATAAGTGAGAAGCACTAGTAAGCATAGGTGTCACATAAGAAAAGTGCAGGTGTTTGAGTGCACCGTGAAAAATTAGTGAGTGGTGGTATTGTGTTTAATAAATAGTAAGTGTAATAGTATCCAAGAGTGTGTAAAATAATTATTGTAAGTGTCTTAGTGTGTACTAAATATTGTAAGGTGCACTAGTGGTATTGAGTTGTAATATTATCGTCATTAATAAAATATTATTTTTAGTCTCCGTTGTTCAAGATGGACTAACAGTGTTATATACTCTTCTTCCTCACATGACATTATCACTGCCCTCACTCGTCGTTACCCTTATGCATCATCAATGGGAATGGCTTATGCAGACATGGGTTCCCTCTCTTTGCTTTTAACAAAAATTTTGGACATACTATACATATCTGCAATAATTCTCGATCTATTAGTCGATTAGCAGCAACACCAAAAGGGATAATCTTTTTGAAAGTATCCTCAGTAATAAAACGTACAACTACAATGCCGACTAAGAAGGGAGTAGTGATATCAAGTGTGTGTTTGGTTACACACAATTTTTTAGTTGAGTTAGGAATAACTGTGTTGAAAAAAATTGAGTGTGTTTGTTTTGTTGTTTTTGCTTCTAAAGAAAGTATATTACTTTGGAAATAATTGATTCTAATGGAAGCTAAAAGTATTAGCTTTTACTTTTACTATCTCAAAATAATCCTTTCAAATTCACTTTTTCAACATATTTTTCAAACACAAATTAATTTTTTCTATATCAATTATTTTAAACACAATTCTTTCAAGAATTATTTTAAAAGCTATTCTACCAAAATGGAAACCAAACGGACTCGAAGTAGCAGTAAAGAACGAAACTACAGGGTTCTCTACCAAAATCCCTAAATTCACAAGTAAAGGTGAAAATATTTAAGAAGAAGAAGGGTATTTTGGATATTACCTGTGACTAGTCTCACAATTCATTAACTAACCATGACAAAACAAAAATTAGACTTCCCTGAGTGTGCTGACCAAAACATAGTCAAAAGGAAATATAATGCTACGTGTCACTACTATGGCCATAGATAACTTGTCTATAATATGTAGACAAATAACACTGTCTTCAAGTGAGCATGCACCATAAAATTTTGAAGAATTTCAATTGCACCATGTATTCCCTAATCGTAAATGCTCCATCTCAAATATTATAAGAGCAATATCTTACACAATTTTAGCTAATAAAAAATAGATAGAATATGATAATAGAAGCAGGAAAAAAAAGGTAGAGGGAATTTCAGCAAAACTGCCAGTGTATTTCCACGGATTTTCTGCAACATTTTAGTCTACTCCACTCTGTAGTCAACCTTTTGTTTAAGGGGAAAAATTTGTGATAGGCTGATGCATTGGATGCTTGATAGGGATTGTTTTCGTCTAAAGTTTTGAACCTTACGCAATGCTATTATATTTCTTTGCAATAGACACCAAAAAAAAAAAATATTTCTTTGCAATAATGATGCGCATTTAATTTGTACCTTACAAAAATGTATTTTCTTTGCAATAATGCTACGTGTACAATATAATTATGCCCAACAAATACCCAATGTATACTATACATGATATATGATGTGTGTTATACGTACGTGTGCTATAGAAATAGCACAAATCCCACATCATGTATAACACACGTTGGATACTGAACGTATTTCTGTTATACGATAAACATTATTGATTTTCTTGGGTACATTATAAAAATGTATTTATATTCTTTTCACTAAATTTTGGTAGCAAGTGTTATTAAGGAGCATTATTATTTTTTCTTAATGGTAATAAATACTTCAAGAATATAAAAAACATTATTTTTTTTTGGATTTAAATATCTCGATATAGTTCTTATTTTAATTTCTTATTAGAGTGTTTTTATGAATCTTTATCCTGATTTTTGAATCATTATATTGATTAAACTATTTCTATACAATTTATTTCAATTCGCACTGCCTTCATACAAAAATGATGGTGAAAAATGGCATAGTTGATTTAATTTTAAGATCCTATCAATAGGTAAAAGAAATTTACAGAAACGCAAAATCCAATTATATATTAACACAAACAAAATTATTTAGAGTACTAGTGAATTTTAAATTTTTAATACAATATCTCCCTTTGACTTTTCAATTTTTTGACTCTAATGACTTTTCAATTTATTGACTCTAATACAGCCAATCAAATCAACTTGCAAAAATAGTATAGCTGAAATATTTAGTCACCTATCAAAAGTCTAATCAATAATAAATTCATATATTTTTTTATGAGTTGAAAATTCTTATTTATATAGGCGCTGATGTGAGACCTATACCGATCTTTATCATAAATAAATAAAAGACTAAATATCCAAAATTATTATATGTCAGGATAAATTAGTCTCTCATAATTTGAAAGTCCAATGTTGGTCTTTTATATTTCGAAAAGGAGGAAAAATTCCTCATTTCGTACTTGTTCGTATAACGAACATGTACGGAAGGATGAATTTATCCTCCTTTTTAAATGTGAATGATCAATATTGGACTTTCAAATTCTGAAGAACTAATTTGTCCTGCGTTAATATTTCTGGAGGACTAAAATCATAAAATGAGTATTTAGTCTAAGAAATATTTAAACTTATTTTTTAAATAATTTTGTTTAAAAATATTTTAAAGATATTTTTTAAGAAAATTGAAAATACTAAAATATTGAAAGATTTAAAAAGTTGTGATTAGTCCCTTAGATAAAACATATAAAAATTTATATTCTCAGTAGAAATATTTTTTTTTCATTATTTTAACAAGTTATCTATGATACCTGTTAGTAAAATTATTTCTTTAATAATCAACTTATTTGCTAGTTGCGGTTAGAGCAAGAAGTCAATGCCTCAAAAATCTTTCATCATGTACGGTATGAAGAATTATTATGTTTTATTGTACACGGTGATAGACTTTACAAAGTCAGGAACTCCTATCCTCCCTTCAAATACTGTTATACAGACACTTTCATTTTCTCTCAAATTTCAAACAGCCAATCTATTGTTCATTCCTATCCTCTCTGTGAATTGCAATATCTTTCTTTAGTCATTCTGCAGCTATTCTATATGGCAACTCCGGCACCACCAACTTATCACAACTTCTATTCTCCCAATACCGATGTAAGTTTCTCTCACTTTTGTTGTGGTATGCCGTAATTTTTTCTGCGGTTTCATATTTGATTTTACTTTATGCTAAAATTTGAATATATTAATGCTAACGGGTGTTTAGAATACCATTGGAATTCAATTTTCACATGAATTGAATTGAATTCCAGTATTTGAAACAAAGAAAATCATATAAATTGAAATGGACATCAATTCAATTCCATAGTTTTCGTCAAAAGAGTCATTCTTTCCGATTTCAATTGAATTTCATGACATTTCACTTAAAATATGAAATATCCAAATTATCCTCTTTAAATTACTTTTTTAAATTACTCCCTTCAAATTCCAAAGTGTCTTAAGATAAATTTGTCCAATAAAAAAATTTAATTCATTTTATAGACATTCTAATAATTTGGAATTCAATTCAATTTTATAATTTTACTAATATATTTCAAATACTGAAATTCAATTCAATTCAAGTATGAATTCAATTTCTAATGGAATTTAATCCAATTTAATCTTATAAAAAGTTTCTAAAGATGCTGTAACATAGTAGCTTATCCTTTCCCACCAGAAGAAAAAAAAAGAAACAAGTTTAGTTGATCCCCAAGGTCCTTAAACTTTTATCAAATTTTTAATTGGATTTTGTAAGGGGAAAGAATTTGGATAAGGAAAAAATTAAAAAGAATAGACTAATTGATAAAATCAACGAAATTAAAGAGAATAATTCCATAGAATAGAAATTTCAAAAAGTGAAATGAATCAATTAACTAATCACGTGCATATCAATTACATCACCACTGCACCTAAAATTTCTACAAACTATATTTTTTTAATAATTGGGCTATTGAGTCCACTTTTACTTCTTACATATTCTTATAGTTTAAAAGTTTTTATCAATCATTAGAAATAAATTTATCTTATTTGAATTATAAAGAACTAATTTATCCATCTTTATTTTCATCAAAGACCAAATTAAAAATTTATCAAAGAGTTAAAAAACAGAGTATATATCATATAATATAGTCACCATTATTAGATTTGCAAATACTTTTTTCTTTCCATGAAAACATATTAGCAGAGATTATTCTCTAGCTAGAATATCCTAACTTTGTTATTTTCTCTATTTTTAAATACCTGTTATGCTAGATTATATAGAGTAGAAATTAGCAAGTGTTCCTAACCTAAATTATATATGGAGTCAAATTTTGGTGACTAATAGGAGGGGTTAAAAGGATAATTATTATATGTTAATTAAAGCGATTAAGACAGAATTATGCAAATATAATCTATATATACTATTATATAAAAGGAATTCTCCACAATAACTACCTTTAGTATCCATAATCATTAAGGTAATTATGCTTTTAAAAATAAATATAAAAGATTAAAAATAATAAAATAAATAACTACTTTCTACTACTTCAATCCCACTAATTTAAAATCTATATATACTATAAAGAGAATTGAAAAAAATATATAGGTTACATTTGGTTTCTAAAAATAAAATTAAAAAATTAAAAATAAATTAAATAAATAAAAAAACAATTATTCTCTCCATTTAAATTGCTTTAACTACCTTTTTTTTTCTCTTTCTACATGTATTTTCTTTTTCAAAGAAAGCATCTTCATTCCCTTTATAATCACTATATTATTTGTCTTTTTTTTTACCCATCACTATTAGAAAATTTCAAAAAATAAAAAATATACGTTGACCAAAAAATTAAAAAATGAAGTTTGACGTACACAAAATGCATAACAAGACTTTCATGAAAAATAATAACAGAATTTAACTCTCTTACAAAGCATTATGACAATATATTATTTATACAGTAATGTTACACGTACAACCAAAATACATTCAACTCTCATCCAACTATATCATTAATACATTATTTGATCCCTCTAGCCTCATTAAAGGAAATTAAAATCTCATTTACTCCCCAAAATTTCTCTCACTCTCCCAAACATCTCTCACTCCTAAAATCTCTCCTTTAATTCTAACAAAATTATGAAACAAACACAAATTAAAATAAAAAAATTAATAAAAAATAGGGAAAACACACACACAAAGAATACAATAAAAATGCAAAAAACAACACTGATTTTATTGATTCTTTTAGAACACACAGATTTTGTTGTTAGTATAAAAATAATATGTACTTTGCGTAGTAGTAGCACACATCAATACAATAGCACGCATCATCTGTATAGTACCCATTTGTCTCAATACAATATCACACATCATATGTATAGTACATATTTGTCTCAATACAAAATAGCACACATCAATATGTTAAGAAAAACGAAAATAAACGGTGCCTGAGTCGAAAAAAAGAAAATAAACACACTTTAGACACGCATCTCACATTGTATTTCAAAAACACAACTATATATGACACACATTATCAATTAGTAAAAAGCACACATTGAGTTCTAAGAAAAATAGCACACATCCTGACATATCATTTGGCGTATTAAAAATTAAATAAATAAAAAATTAATTGATTGTCACTCTATAAAATATTACATAGGACATACCATTTATAAAATGCGTGAGCATCACACATTAACATGTAGGTAAAAAGCACGCATTAACCTTTGGTAAAAAAACACACATACAAGAAAAAACAAAATGTAGCATGTCACGAATTCCAATTTTATCAAACAAATAATATATTATATATTAAAAAATTTAGCAGACAAAATAAAAAATAAGTTCCATTGTTACGCTACGCTTCATAGCAAAAAGAAACTAATGAAATAACACATTCTCACCATGTTATAGCACACAGGAACAACACACACAAGGAATAGGTGAAAAGCACATATTTAAATATTGCTAAAAAGTACACATCCTGGTACGTTAAACATGACTTGTTGAATAAATGGATATATATAAAGTACACAATGTGATATTTTCCCGTTTAATAAGTATTACTAAAATAATGAACAATAGGCAAAAACAACTTTAATTTTATATAAAAAAACGGACATATATCAAAATTCATAAAACTATATAAGCAAAGTGAGCAAACATCCATGAAGAACACACTGCTGTAATGGGAAAATTAAGAATGTTCTTACCTTAGAAAACATCCATGAAGAACACACTGCTGTAATTATAATCGAATGACCATGTGTGTTGAAAAAAACTTTATTCCCAATGCAAAATATTAATTGTGAATCCATGAAATGATGTAGGAAACAAGGATACTTTCTTCTCCCTCTATTGCTTATGTAATTCCACTAATTGAGAGGAAAATGAGGATAATTGATTTTGTCCATGATATAAATTTCAAAAAATTAAAACCAAATAGAGATAAATGCAGCCATAATCTTATTAGAACCATAATTGTTGTTATGTCATTAAGTTGATCATTATTGCACGCACATGATAATTGAATTTTGAAATTGCATGCTATTAATGTTATGTATGGGGCCATGTACGTATTTTTATACGTTGGATGAGTTGGATGTAGTGTTGTTGTACCACCAACATTTCTCTTATTTATATATACTACTTTAGAAGTCAATAGTTTGTTTAAAACATTGTTAGCTACGTGCAATTACAACTTGTGTCGTCAATTTGCATGGTAGTTTTCCAATTGCTCCATTCTTCTAATGGCTTCAAGTTGGTAAGTTGATCATATAAGAAGGCAATAAATTCATGCTGTTACTAGACAATATTTTTACAGCTAGCTACCACCTATAATTAGGTTTGACTACTATTCAAAGATACAAATTGACAACCAACAAGGATTGACCCAAGTGGTAAGCGGCTTGTTGTACCTTAAGCAAGATTTCGGGTTCGAGCATTGTGGATGGAAAAAATCCTTGCTGAGAGCCTCACTTGCCTTTCCTAGGTACGCGACTTGGGACGACAAATTAGTCGGTGCGAAGCTCCGGACACCGTGGGCAAAAAAAAAAATACACAAATTGGCATCCGGACAAGTTGCCAAGTTTAGTTCCCAACACTTTTTTTTTCCCAAGGGGGGTTAAGATTCAATCTCAATGCCCAACCTAAAAAATTTCAGGTTGAAATAGAATATTGGGTTGGGCATGTCCTATCATTCACACCCCGTTTTTGCGAACTTTAATGGCCGAGGAATTACCATGTCTCTTTAATGAATTTTATGAATAGATGGAATCTCCTCTACAAGTATATGCACCCAATGGAAATATGAGAAAAATAATAATTTCTTTTTCAACTAAGATATTTATGCTATAAGCTTATTTAATTCCATCAATTATTCTAATGGTATTAGCGAAAGACTTTGTAAGAGATAACAAAATGAATAAGGAAAAAATTAATCAAATTAGGGAGAGATAAAGAATAATTCGATTAGAGTGGAATTATAAAGAGGGAAATAAATCAATAAATTAATTTCATGTCTCATGATTACATTATTATTATCACCTATTTATAGTAAATTCTATAAACTATTGAGATTTTCCAAATTGAACTATTGGGCCCACTTCCTCGTCCAATCCTCTCTCTCTCGGTCCCAAGGGAGAACCACTGCTAAGAGTGGTCGTGGCTTAGCCACGATCACGCAGACGCTATGGAACTCCCACGTTTGAATATCTCTGTCGTTGCTCGTTGTCGCCAATGGGTGAGCTTTCAATACGACCTCTAGAGCATTGTGCACTGCTCTCCCTTTACGGAGGCACTGACCACAGCACCGTTGCCACCACTCTGACCTTTGTCATTGCAATCCAAGGATGGCGCTACTATTATCGTTTCTACTGTCTTGAAGATCGAAATTCTCAAAGAGTAAATCTACTTTTTCCTCTTCTATCAGATATGATTTTTGGTGTAGTTTGAATTAGGGAATCTTAAAACGCGTATGGAATTAGCACCACTTATCACATGCTGCCCTCACCTACCTCATTCTAGAAGCTTGTATCACCTGATCTCACTCCATTCAGTTAGAAACGATGCGGTATTTGCGGATCACAACAACGAACTGGAGTCATGCTTTACTTACTGTTATTCTTTTTTTCTTTTTCTTCTTGTGTATTTTTCCCTTCCTCTGGTCCTATATATTGTGGGACTCTGCACTCTTTGTACTTATGAGCTGAATTTCACAGCATCATCAATGAAAAGAATCTTCTCTTCCTTTATTTTCTGATATGGTATCATGAGCCTTCTCCATGGCTAAAGGGAATTCCTTCAACTCTTCTTCTTCTACCTCCCACCAAACTCCTAATCCACCTCCACCTCAAGATCCTACTCAAAATCCTTCTAGTCCATACTATGTTCACCCCAACGAATCTCCGTCTCTTTCCTTGGTCCTAGATCTACTCACTGGTCCTAATTACTATACCTGGGCACGCTCCATGCGACGGGCGCTCATTGACAAAAACAAATTTGGCTTCCTCAACGGTACACTAGTCATCCTTGACTCTTTCCATCATCTGTTTCCGGCTTGGGAGCACTGCAACAATTTGCTCCACACATGGTTGATGCACTCTCTTTCACCTACATTTCGGAAAAGCATCGATGCTGTTGAACATGTCAGTGATGTTTGGCGCATCCTCAAGGAACAATTCTCGCAAGGTGACCTCACTCATGTCAGCAAGATTAATCACGATCTCTACTCTTTGCAACAAGGATCTTCTTCTGTAAGTGCTTTCTTTACTAAACTCAGTGGCCTCTGGGAAGAACTTGAATGTTATCGCCCTGTTTACTCTTGTAACTGTCATGTGAAATGCTCTTGTACAGCCTCCACCAATCCCCCCTCTTCACCGCGAGCACGATAAAATCACGCGGTTTCTTACAGGGTTGAACGATGAATTTGAAGCCATCCGCTCTCAGATCTTCATTATGGATCCTGTTCCTGGTCTTAATCGTCTTCTCCATGGTCCTTCAACACGAATAGCAACGCCATATTCAACCTATCACAGAGGATTCCATTGCCATTTTAAATGCAGCAGAGGGTCGTGGCTCCGGCCGAGGTTGCGGCTCTCCCTCTCATTTTCGTGGTGCAAATAAGATCTGCACTCATTGTGGAAAGACTGGCCACACTGTTGAGGTCTGCTGGAAGATCATCGGATTTCCGCCAGGAATCAAAGTCA
Organism: Aeschynomene evenia; assembly: GCA_013621005.1. Classification (NCBI taxonomy): domain Eukaryota; kingdom Viridiplantae; phylum Streptophyta; class Magnoliopsida; order Fabales; family Fabaceae; genus Aeschynomene; species Aeschynomene evenia. The sequence continues at coordinate 15,761,037 of CM024268.1, forward strand.
GGGAGTCCCCTTCAGTTCATAACATCGTTGGTACTGTTGAAGATGATGAACCGCAGCAGGTTCAGCAAGCTCCCACTCCCAATCTCACTCAAGATCAGTATAATCGCCTAATGGCGCTCCTCCAACACTCCGCCACTTCTCCACCATTACCGACGACCGCCGCTGTAGCCTCCAACATCCACACACACCACTCGCCTTCTCCCTCCCACGCCTTTGTCTCCGACCCCACTGGTAAGCCCATTTTTATTCTCTCTTCTTCAGCCCATCAAATTCGTGGCCCTTGGATAGTGGACTCTGGGGCCACAGACCATGTATCCAATAGCTTAGCCCATTTCACTACTTACAATCGTATTAACCTTGTACTCATTCACCTCCCTGATGGGTCCTGTGTGGAGACCTGCATCCGTGGCACCATCCTTTTTAGTCCTGATTTTGTTTTGTTCAATGTGTTATTTGTTCCCAATTTCTCATATAATCTCATTTCTGTCTTTCATTTAACCCATACTCTTTCATGTTGTCTCTCCTTTTTCTCTACTAAATGTCTTGTGCAGAATTTGAGGTAGAAGAGGATGATTGGTTTGGGTAAACAGATAAACGACTTATACTTCCTTGATGAATTTCCACAATCCATTCCCCCGCCACCAATCCACTCCATCAACGCCACTTCCTCAAGCCAACATACCTCCTCAAATGAACTATGGCATTTTCGTCTTGGACATTTATCTCATTCTAGGTTGATTTTACTCCACAAGAAATTTCCATTTATTTCTACTCATGTTTCTCCTTCTTGTGCAATCTGTCATTACGCACATCAAAAGAAATTACCCTTCCCTGTTAGCAAATCTCATGCTGTGAAACCGTTTGAATTAATACACGTTGAAATTTGGGGTCCCTTTAACATTACTTCTTTGCATGGTCATAAATATTTTCTTACCATTGTTGATGATTTCACTCGCTTTACATGGATCTTCCTTCTTAAATTAAAATCACAAGCTGCAGTTAAACTCAAGAATTTTGTTACCTTTGCCAAAGTACAATTCAACGAATCTGTTAAAATTATTCGTTCCGATAATGGTCCCGAATTTAACTTATCCGACTTTTATGAAACCAATGGCATCATTCATCATACCTCTTGTCGAGAAACACCACAACAAAACGGCCGGGTAGAACGAAAACACCAACACATTTTAAATGTGGCCCGTGCACTCCTTTTTCAATCTAATCTTCCCAAAATTTTTTGGTCCTATGCTGCCGTTTTGCATGCAGTTTTTCTCATCAACCGGATACTCACTCCTCTTCTACAAGGTTTTTCATCATTTGAAAAATTATTTCATTCTGCCCTAATTACAATTGTCTTCGCCCCTTTGGATGTCCTATTTATTTCTCAACTCTCACTTCCAATCGCCATAAATTTGATTCAAGAGCCAAACAAAGTATTTTTCTGGGCTTCAAAGGGGGAACTAAGGGTTTTATTTTCTATGACTTTGCCTCTGGTGAAATTAATGTCACAAGAAATGCTTCTTTTTCTGAACTTAATTTTCCTTACAAAGGCCCCACACACACAGCCCATGTCTCCCAACAGCCCACAACACAAATACAGCCCCTTTCCCACAATCCTAAGCCCATCACTCCCACTCCCACATACAATCCCCATCTCATACACTTATCTGACCCACCTTCTGCCCCGCACTCTTCAACTCAACCCAGACCCACAATTGATCCCAACTTATCCCCCACCCCTTTATCTACACCCAGCCCACCTTTCCTTTCTCCCACTTCACCCCTACCCGAACCCACCACTTCCTCATCACTGCCTCCTCGTCGCCATCGCCCTCCATCCCACCTCCATGATTACCACTGCTATACATCAATCGGACCGCCCAAACCAGTCTCCTCTTCATCATCACGGTATCCTCTCTCTAATTTCTACTCCCTTCATAACTTCTCCCTCTTCTTTCGCTCTTTTGTTGCTGCACTTTCCTCTGAAACAAAACCCCGTACATATGTCGAAGCTGCCACTTCTGAGTGTTGGCGCAATTGTCACGACCCAACTCGGATCCGTGACCGGCACATGGGACACCAAGTCGCATGTCAGCCTTAACCTGTTTTTCCACACAACAATCCAACTAAACAGCAATAACCACAACTACTTTAACATCACCCATCATATAAAATCCATACATAAAATAGGGTTCTCAAGGTATCACCCCTAAAACACACATAATACTGTCATAACATCCTGCTTACTCAGAATCAACATATTACAGCAAGTCTTAATTAGACTATCTCAAATACACATAACATAGACGATCCTGTTTGTAAACTTATGGAGCAGACTACATAGACAACAGACAAGGACATAACGCCTCTGCCCTTTGAGGCTCACCAATGCTAAGAGTTCGGAGGTACGAACGAGTCCATCCCTTGCTTTGCACCTGTGACTGAAAATGTTTTGTATGAATGGGTGAGTCATACGCTCAGTGAATAAGGATTATAAACAGTTTAAAATTGACACATATGGCATACACAAGCATCACCAATTTATGCAATAATGCGTACCACATACGATCCGGTTTCTTTATCACAAATCCTTGTACGTTAACTCGTTTCACATTTCCGTATGTCTCGATATGTATTTTTCGTTTATGGATCCCGGGAGCCCAGCCCCTCCTCAGATCCTCATTACTGTCTCGGGAGCCCCGCCCCTCCTCAGACATAATAACCTAAGAACCCCGGGTGCCCCGCCCCTCCTCAGGTCCTTAAGTCCTTCGACCCCGGGAGCTCAGCCCCTCCTCAGGTCGGATCCAAACTGATCCTGCCTTCGAATTCCTTTCGTATATAAATATATGGTTTATGTCTTAAATCTTAATTATCATTGATTCATCGTCATCGCATCATCATCACACCATTTACATATCACTCATGCATCATCGTTTCATCATCACATCATCAGCATCATATAAAAAATACAACAACATCAAATCATCATCATGTCTTTATCATATTATTACATAAACAAAGAAATTTCTAAATTCTCACACATCCAATCTCATCCAATGCCAAATTATCATTTCATAATCACATATTTGCATTTCATTCAATCATCATCAACATAACATCATAAACAGCCAGTATCGGGTTTGGGGTAGTGGTGAACGAATGGATTTGAAAGCATAACTTGAATGTATAAAGATTTTGAGTTAAAGTCTTGAAAATAGAGTTTTAGTACTGATGTAATCGATTACAGGCCCCTGTAATCGATAACCAGCTTCAAATTTCGTTCTGAAGAAAATTTTTGCGAAAATAAGCAGTCTGTAATCGATTACAAACCCGTAGTAATCGATTACAGAATTTTGGTAATTGATTACAGTAATCGATTACCAATTCGCTGTAATCGATTACAGCCTGGGTCAGAGACGAAATTCTGCAAAAAACTTCGCGAAAATCATCTACTAATCCACATTTTCACAACCCATCCAAATCAAACACCACCAACATGCAATATCCATCATATATCAACCAATCTCAGTCCCTATCAACTATCATAGCAAGAAATTCATAATAACAATCAAAATCATACATAAACCACAAATAACCCATTACTCACAAATTACTCCAATGAGCTCCAAGACACCACCCGGAGCTAGGACGAGTTACCCGGAGCTTCTCTAGTTGGTTGAGACCCTAGAGAACACATCACAAACCTCAATCTCACAACAAAATCAAAAACCCCAATTGTAAGCCCTAAAACCCCAAATCCGAAAATAGAGAGAAATAGACATCAATGGAGAGAAAGAAATACTCTACACTTACCCACAATATACTAGATGAACAATGCTAACTTGATCTTGAACATTAATGGAGCTTTGATGAGATATTGGAGAGGGAGAGATGAGATGAGGAAGAAGAAGAATTATGTGAAATGAGGGGGGGAGTGGGTTACAGGAAATGAATAGGGAAGAAAGGGGGAAAAAAAAAGAAAAAGGGTGGGGAGGTGGGGTCCACTTGGCTCTATCTCCCCGGTGCACCGTGATCTCTTACTCAAACTATTTCAGAATACTCGAGGTATTACAATCTTCCCCCCTTAAAGAATTCGGTCCCCGAATTCAAACATGCAAGGGAAAGGAAGGATGACCTGAGTCATAAAAGAGGTGAGGATATCTAGCCCTTATGGCTTCCTCCAGTTCCCATATAGCCTCGTAACCTGATTGGTCCCCTCAAACCACCTTCACTCTAACAACTTCCTGCAGAACGAAGCTTCCGTACTTTGCCAATCACCAATCGACATTGGTTCCTACTCATATGCTCGTACTGGACCAAGGGTAACACTTAATGCTCTAGAATACAAGATTGGTCGGATACATACTTCCTCAACATCGACAAGAGACATATCGGATTGGTTGAAAACACCTAGGTGAGGGTGCCAATACACAGCACTAGCTCACCCCAGAATCTCAAAGATCCATACATGGAGGACTAAACTTCCATCACTTACCGAATCTCGTCACATTCTTTACTTTCACAACTCAGAGGGACACACGACCCTCTAAAAGGGTACCTCCAGGTTCATCTCTCGTCGTTATCATATACCCTCGGCTTTCACTAAGTCGAAACCCAAAATCGCTACTTCGTCACTCTCGAATCATTCCACACAGGTTCCACCTTTCTTCCTCTCTTATCAAACCTCAAGAAGAGGTCATGCCAACACTTGGCCTAACAACTGATATTACCAGAAGACCAAACCCGGGACACACGTGAGCTCCATGTAGCTGTACAATAACATTGCCGGAGAGTTGAACATAACTGAGTACCACATAAGTCCTCCTTTCCAAATGACATGAGCCGACTAGCTCAATCCCGCCCACCGTAAACCATATAGAGTCAAACGATGCAAAATCTACAAGGTGAAGTTGTCACCCAATCCATGTCAATCATTACCAACTTTAACCCGCTGATATGCCAATCAACGAGAAACACAAGCCATCACAGTTCTCTTCATGCCTTACCACTAAATAACTCATTCTGGTCTCAATACCTCTTAGCATTTCTTGGGTGATCCGAACATATAACATTATGGGTGTCCTTTACAGTCAACCTTCTCAAGTCACATACGTTGGTACACCAAAACTCCTACTTCATCATAACGTCCCTCTTTCGATTCTAATTAAAATTCCAAGTTCTTACATCATCAATATTAGCCTTAAGTTTCTTCACCCTCGGATCTTCCCTCTATAATATCCTGATCTGAATCAATACCACTAAGCCTCATCGTGTGTTAGAATTACGCCTTGTCTTCCTGACTCAACATGCAATCCCTTCATATTAATCTGACATACTTCATCCACTTGGGTTGGACCGTATAACAATAGAAGATAAGCAACACATGAACTTCCGTCTCATAATATCAACAACCTTATTAGCTTTCTCCCAGATGATGAATAACGGTGCACACAATCCTTAAACATCGTGTCCACTTTCGCATTCTCAATTCTCAATAGCAAACTTCAGTACAAGCACCTTCCATTCGTGGGTGAAATGTTTCTACTCACGTTGTTTTAACTTTCTTAAACATAGGAAACACCTTTCCATGATTCCCAAGAGAACTTTCAAAAGTTGTACTCGAATCATCGTTACAGTGGGACCCTCCTGATCCCGACTTATAAGAATAGAGGCAGTGCTCACGCACTCCTTAAGCTTTTTGGAAACTCTGCTTATGACTTCTAACCACTGAGAGCGAACACCATCTTCGATTGACTGTGTCAATGGTACCACTGTTGCCAAGAAATCCTGAACAGAAGTGTCAACAACGACTGACTAAGTCCAAGAAACTCCTGGTTATCATCGTAGCCTTGGCCACTTCTAGTTTGCTCCCTCTTTCTTGGGGCCTACCTTAATCAGCCATGCATAGCACTCAGAGACGAGATCTACAGGCAGGAATTGCACACCAATCCTATTGATATACCAGTCTTCCGCCACAGGGAAAAACAAATCATTCCTACCTGAGGTAGAAATTACTGATTCGTGACAGAAGGCAAAAAGTCCATACTCAAGGATAACATCGATATCCACCACTTTGGTTCCAGCCATGGTTTCCTCTCGCTTCACCTCCATCGGGCTTGCCCGTAACGCTAGCTGAAGATACGTCTATCCAGGGTAGTGTTAGAAGGGTAGGGTAGGTAGAGTTAGGTTAGTGCCGGGGCCTGTCACTAAGCGAGGACATTACCACACAAGGTGTCCCAAGTGCTTAAATCCAAAACATAGGTTTAGACTCTGACGGTATAACCCTGAATTAAACCTCTTGCACAAGTTCCAAAGAGGGCGATGAGGCCTAAACGACCCTAACCATCGCATGATGGGGGGGGGGGGGAACATATTGCTGAGTCAAGACTCCAACTCGACCTGACTCTAGTTGTGGTCCTCACTGACCCGAATCTTCCTCTAGAAGTAAGGTAGCGGTTCCAATAGCCGTAAAGATCACTCGAGACATTCTTACTAACTACTATCATTTGTCTTCTCCTCTTTCCAACTTTTGTTTGCTCTTTACTCCTCTTGTGTGTTATCGATACTAGGGTCAACGCCCGTGACCTTGGGTAAAAGCATTCTTCTTATTCAAAAATACAGATCGAAGCACATCGGGTTCCTTAGCCCCTTCGTAATCCACTTGACTTCCTTCCTTCTCAGGTGACTTCATAAATTACATAGCCGCATAACCCAACTGAACTCTATAGCGCACTCAAATACCAACATAATTAGGACCTGCTTGAGCTTAAAACTAATATGCTAACAACCCTTCTTAAATAACTGAGACTATCCTTCCTCTGAAGACTTTGCCAAACTCCTCCCACACTGCGGTAGCATCCCGTCACTTGACTCTTTTCACCAACACCTCGTACCAAGAACAACATTTCCTTATATAGAGTAGGTTGTTATGTCCACGTCCAACATCATCATGACATCGGAGGGCCTATAGAACTCGGGTAGCCCTGTGTAAAACTCCTGAGGGTCTTCGCCCATGGGGTCTCTTGAGAACTTCGGAGGGTCAACCTTAGGCAGAATTCCAGACTTACTTCATTCCCATCATCAGGTTGTGGCTTACGCCCTTGTGGTGCCCTCTTCATGTAGGGCCTCGTCTCGTCGCTTTCTTGATTCCGACTATTTAAAATCTATATCACGGTCTGAGCACTCGATGAATCTCTCTTATCGCTTCAACATGGATGGTCTAGATTCCATTCTTATGAAAAGGGTAAGGGTTCCCTAACAAGGGGATACCCCCTACCAAGCATATCCTTAAGGTAACATCCTCTCACTTATCCGAGTGGCATATCACTTAGAAAACAAAAGCATCGGAAACACTGCACCAGGTGTGCATATCCATAGGTAGTAGGGATTCAACGACGAGAAACCTTATACTGACAAGATCCTACGATGACATCCTAAAATTGTCTTCCTTAGAGTCACAATTTTGTGAAAATGGGCCGGCAACCATTTACACTATTGTCACCCTACTGAGGAACAATTGCTCCATAAGTTACAAAACTCAAACCAGGCTCTGATACCAACTTTGTCACGACCCAACTCGGATCCGTGACTGGCACATGAGACACTAAGTCCCATGTCAGCCTTAACCTGTTTTTCCACACAACAATCCAGCTAAACAGCAATAACCACAACTACTTTAACATCACCCATCATATAAAATCCATACATAAAATAGGGTTCTCAAGGTATCACCCCTAAAACACACATAATACTGTCATAACATCCTACTTACTCAGAATCAACATATTACAGCAAGTCTTAATTAGACTATCTCAAATACACATAACATAGACGATCCTGTTTGTAAACTTATGGAGCAGACTACATAGACAACAGACAAGGACATAACGCCTCTGCCCTTTGAGGCTCACCAATGCTAAGAGTTCGGAGGTATGGACGAGTCCATCCCTTGCTTTGCACCTGTGACTGAAAATGTTTTGTATGAATGGGTGAGTCATACGCTCAGTGAATAAGGATTATAAACAGTTTATAATTGACACATATGGCATACACAAGCATCACCAATTTATGCAATAATGCGTACCACATACGATCCGGTTTCTTTATCACAAATCCTCGTACGTTAACTCGTTTCACATTTTCGTATGTCTCGATATGTATTTTTCGTTTATGGATCCCGGGAGCCCAGCCCCTCCTCAGATCCTCATTACTGTCTCGGGAGCCCCGCCCCTCCTCAGACATAATAACCTAAGAACCCCGGGAGCCCCGCCCCTCCTCAGGTCCTTAAGTCCTTCGACCCCGGGAGCCCAGCCCCTCCTCAGGTCGGATCCAAACTGATCCTGCCTTCGAATTCCTTTCGTATATAAATATATGGTTTATATCTTAAATCTTAATTATCATTGATTCATCGTCATCGCATCATCATCACACCATTTACATATCACTCATGCATCATCGTTTCATCATCACATCATCAGCATCATATCATAAATACAACGACATCAAATCATCATCATGTCTTTCTATCATATTATTACATAAACAAAGAAATTTCTAAATTCTCACACATCCAATCTCATCCAATGCCAAATTATCATTTCATAATCACATATTTGCATTTCATTCAATCATCATCAACATAACATCATAAACAGCCAGTATCGGGTTTGGGGTAGTGGTGAACGAATGGATTTGAAAGCATAACTTGAATGTATAAAGATTTTGAGTTAAAGTCTTGAAAATAGAGTTTAAGTACTGATGTAATCGATTACAGGCCCCTGTAATCGATTACCAGCTTCAAATTTCGTTCTGAAGAAAATTTTTGCGAAAATAAGTAGTCTGTAATCGATTACAAATCCGCAGTAATCGTCTACAGTAATCGATTACAGAATTTTGGTAATCGATTACAGTAATCGATTACCAATTCGCTGTAATCGATTACAGCCTGGGTCAGAGACGAAATTCTGCAGAAAACTTCGCGAAAATCATCTCCAAATCCACATTTTCACCACAACCCATCCAAATCAAACACCACCAACATGCAATATCCATCATATATCAACCAATCTCAGTCCTTATCAACTATCATAGCAAGAAATTCATAATAACAATCAAAATCATACATAAACCACAAATAACCCATTACTCACAAATTACTCCAATGAGCTCCAAGACACCACCCGGAGCTAGGACGAGTTACCCGGAGCTTCTCTAGTTGGTTGAGACCCTAGAGAACACATCACAAACCTCAATCTCACAACAAAATAAAAAACCCCAATTGTAAGCCCTAAAACCCCAAATCCGAAAATAGAGAGAAATAGACATCAATGGAGAGAAAGAAATACTCTACACTTACCCGCAATATACTAGATGAGCAATGCTAACTTGATCTTGAACATTAATGGAGCTTTGATGAAAGATTGGAGAGGGAGAGATGAGATGAGGAAGAAGAAGAATTATGTGAAATGAGGGGGGGAGTGGGTTACGGGAAATGAAGGGAAGAAAGGGGGAAAAGAAAAGAAAAAGGGTGGGGAGGTGGGGTCCACTTGGCTCTATCTCCCCGGTGCACCGTGATCTCTTACTCAAACTATCTCAGAATACCCGAGGTATTACAGCAATGCTATGAATGCGGAGATTCGTGCTCTTGAGGAGAATGGAACTTGGGAGCTTGTTGACCCGCCTCCAAATGCCCATGTTATTGGCAGCAAATGGGTATTCAAAATAAAACGGCACGTTGATGGAACCATTGAAAGGTATAAGGCACGCTTGGTAGCCAAGGGATACACACAAACAAAGGGCGTCGATTATTTTGATACCTTTTCTCCTGTGGCTAAAATGACATCCATACGGTTCCTCCTTGCTGTTGCTGCTGTAAAGGGTTGGCACCTGCATCAGTTAGATGTGAACAACACGTTTCTCCATGTCGACTTGGATGAAACTGTCTATATGCAGGTTCCTCTTGGCGTCCAACCAAACAAGCCCAATCAAGTTTGTCGTCTGTTGAAGTCTCTGTGTGGGCTTAAGCAAGCCAGCAGACAGTGGTTTGGCAAACTGTCTTCCTTTCTCATGGCTGTGGGTTTGGTGCAAGCTCCTAGTGACCCTACCCTTTTTATCAAGAAGGCTGGCTCTGATATCACTGTTCTATTAATTTACGATGATGACATTATTTTGGCTGGCACCAATTTGCAGGAATTTCAGGTCCTGAAGAATCACCTTGATTGCAAATTCAAGATTAAAGATCTTGGTTGTCTCTGATTCTTCCTAGGCCTCGAAGTTGCCCACTCAGCCATTGACATTTTCATCTCCCAGCGACACTATTGTCTTACTCTGCTCACTGATACTGGTTACTTGGGTTGCAAGCCGGCTCAGACTCCCATTGATCCCACTAAACGCCTCCGGGAGGATTCTTCCAGTCCTCTCTCTAATATCGCCTCCTACCGTCGTCTTGTGGGGCGGCTTTTATACCTTACTTCGACAAGACCAGATATTACGTTTGCCACTCAACAGTTAAGCCAGTATATGTCATCACCATCTCAACTGCATCATCAGGCAGCTATTCGCTTACTCAGATACCTCAAAGGTAATCCAGCAAAGGGTCTTCTTTTCCGCCGCAATGCCGAACTTCATCTTCAAGGGTTCAATGACGCCGACTGGGCAGGGTGTCCAGACTCCCGTAGATCTATCACAGGCTATTGCTTCTTTCTTGGGAGCTCTCTCATTTCTTGGAAATCCAAGAAACAAATAACAGTATCTCGCTCATCCTCGGAGGCTGAATACCGAGCTCTTGCCTCAGCCACATGCGAACTTCAATGGCTGACATTCTTAATGCGCGACCTCTCTCTGAGTAGTATTCGACAACCTGTTCTCTACTGCGACAATCAGAGTGCTCTCCACATCGCGGCTAATCATGTATTTCACGAAAGAACTAAGCATCTTGATATAGACTGCCACATAGTTCGAGAGAAATCGCAAGCTGGGCTAATGAAGTTGGTTCCTATTTCTTCCACTCTTCAGGTAGCAGACATGTTTACCAAGAGCTTTCCACTTCCATCCCTGCGCCTATTCTTTGCCAAGCTGGGCTTGTTAGACCTGCACCAACCTCCAGCTTGAGGGGGTCTAAAACGCGTATGGAATTAACACCACTTATCACATGTTGTCCTCACCTACCTCATTCTAGAAGCTTGTATCACCTCTCAATCCATTCAGTTAGAAACGATGCGGTATTTGCGGATCACAGCAACCGACTGGAGTCATGCTTTACTTACTTACTGTTATTCTTTTTTTCTTTTTCTTCTTGTGTATTTTTTCCCTTCCTCTGGTCCTATATATTGTGGGACTCTGCACTCTTTGTACTCATGAGCGGAATTTCACAGCATCATCAATGAAAAGAATCTTCTCTTCCTTTATTTTCTGATAAATTTGAATCTGCCTTTTGATTTATTGATAAAAATTCGGGTTCTTCTAAATTGGCTGGTGGTGGATCTAAGTTGTTGCTGAAGTGGTGTTGAAATGTTGCTTGATCTGAATTGATGCTGAATTGTTGATTCTAATTTTTCAATATGTGGTTCTGAATCTGTTGGATCTGGGTTCTTCTTTTTCAAAATTGATTTCGTAGACTCTTGCACTTAACCAAGCATGTTTCAGCGAATTGAAATTTTTTTCCAAAAACTTCTCTATGAATATGGATTTTCAATCCATTGATAAAGCAAAGAATTAATATTTCATTATCATGCACAGGAATACTGGATGCATAAACAATAAATTTGTTATAGTAATCACTCACATACAGATCCTGATTGCTCTTTAATGAAGTCCGACAAACCATCATAAAAATTAAGAATGGTAACCAATGAAAGCACCATTGTAAGAGAGAAGAAAATAAATAAGAAAAGAATTAATCAAATTAGGGAGAGATAGAGAATTTGTTTAGAGTGAAATTCCAAAGAGGAAAATATATCAATCAATTAATTTCATGCCTCATAATTACATTATCACCATCACCTATTTATAGTAAATTTTATAAATTAATGAAAATTTTCTAATTAGGCTATTAAGCTCACTTCTATTCCTTACCTACTTCTCTGTGGGCTATCTTAAAGTTAATTAAGTAATGGGTCTTGAGGAGATGAATCTCAAAGACATTTAGAGTCAGAACTATGTCATAAACATATAAGTATTTTACAATATCATAAAAATATAAAGTATCAGATATTTTTCAAATGGCCAATTCAACAGTTTTTCATTTAATACCTCTTCTATATATATATTTAGAAAATGTTTTAAAACAATACTCATTTGCCAAATTCTTATAACTTATAATATTGGATTGCTTTTTTGGGTAAAACAACTAGTTCAATTAGTACAATATCATGCATTGTCACTTAGAAAAAAATAGTTCTTAATAGAAATATAAAGAGACTTATAAAGATTAAGGACGATAAATATATACAACTAACAATTTTATATTTATGAACAAAAAGATATAGCTATGTTCATTGGGATAATTATATTTAGTTTCTAAGAGTATCTATTTGATAGTTTTCTAATTTATTATGAAAAAAACTTAATTAGTCTTTAAACTTTGATGAGTGATATATATATATATATTATATATATATATATGTTAGTCTTTGTATGTGTATATAGCCCTATAAATTACCTGTCACTTTTTTTTTTGATCAAATATTAGACGGAAGATAGAGTAGAGAAGCAGAAGGCACTAGATGATTGGCTTCCAATTACTTCTTCAAGGAATGCAAAATGGTGGTACTCAGCTTTTCACAATGTCACTGCAATGGTTGGAGCTGGTGTTCTCAGTTTGCCTTATGCCATGTCACAACTTGGATGGTATCATTCGATACTCAAATTAACTTTTAGTGTGGCTCTTGCTTGATTTATTTAAAAAAAGATAAAATAAGAAGAGAGAAAGAAAATAATGTTGAAACTATCTAAAAATATTTAATTTATAATTATGTTACACGTACAACGAGATCGACCATCATATTATCTAACCATTTAATAATCTATGAATTTAATTTTCATCCATTGACAGTGTACCATTTTTTTACACAGTCATCCAATCATGTACTGTCATGTCAGCTATGATTGTGTTTTCTCTCTTTTACTACCTGAAAAGTCATACAAACAGAGCGTTTTGATTGGACAACAGTGTAAAATACCTTTACATTGTCAGTGCATTAAAATTAAACTCATAATATAAATAAATATATATATATATATATATACACGTTTTTATTACACACAATTAATACCTCCATATACAAAAATTTTAGGAATTCTAATTCAAAATAAAAAAATATTATTATTAAAAATCTTCTTGATACCCCAAATTATTACATAAATAAAAAAATAATAAAGGGAATTCAATTCCAAAATCAAGGGGCAAGATTATATTCCAAAATTCCTAGAAATCTCGAAGGCCACAAAGCACATTTATTCTTCAACCAACATGAAGTAATGTGTGTCGGGAACGACAATGACATGCAAAAGAAGAAGTAGTAGGAAAACATGGGGCAACGACAATGAAGGCGATGAGGGTGAAGAATGTGAGAGATCTCAAGTAACTGGTGATAGAGAACAAATGTACGTGTCATCTTCTTCTGGAAGCTAGAAAACAAGACAAACAGAGAAAGGAAGAATGAGAAACACAAACTTTGTGTACCATAAAGGGTAATACACGTACCACAAATTAAAGGGTTACACATATTAAATAAAAATGATTACCCATAAGAAATAAAAGGGTTAGACATAGTATTTAAGGAGTAACACACATACTATATAAATTAAAGGGATTACACATACTAAAATAAAAGGATTATACATACTAAATAAATGAGATTACACATACCAAATAAAAGGATTACACATAAGAAATAAAAAATATTACACATACTAAATAAAAGAGATTACACATACCTGATATATATAGGGAATTACACATGAAGGTGTAGATGTCCACGAGAAGGGGGGTTGAATTATGCTTGAATTTCACTTCTTAATTCTGAAACTTAAAAACTGATCAAGCTTTTAGGCTTGTTTTTCAAAGAGCAATGTGAGTTAGTTTCTCAGTCAAAATCAGTTTTTAAGTAACTTACAGATTTCTTTCTGAAACTTGGTTCAAAAGCCTTCTAAGAGTTCTTAGAAAGTTGAGTTTTCTTAGAAAGCAGTTTATATAGTTTTTAAGGAATGCTTTTGTGTGTGCAGAATGTAATTAACAAGATTAAGAAAAGAGAGATTCACACCAGAGATTTTTATACTGGTTCGACCAAAACTTGTCTAATCTAGTCCTCAATCCTTGTTGACATTTTGATATTCTTCTTAATGTGCATTCTCAAACACCAATCACCTTTTCAACCTTGAGATGAATTTTTGCTACCTTAATCCAAAGGGGGACTTCTCTGCCTTAGAATCCTCTAAGGACTTCTTGCCTCAAACACTAGAGGACTTCAAATGCCTTCAATGTGAAGGACTTTTACAATTAGTTTGAGTTTTGATAAACTTAAACTATCAATAATTTAGAGACTTCTAGATGTTAACTTGCAACTACAAAAATGCACAATAAAAATTCTACAAGATTTAAAATTTCTTTTTAGTTTCTAAGAAAGTTTTTTGAGAAAAATTATAAGTTAAAATTGTAGAGTAATAAGTTTTTTGAGAAAGTTTTGCATTGACATATATTATAAAGTAATAAAAAGGTGATTACACAAAATATATGTGTGAAAGAAAAATTTTCAGAAATAAACTCCCCGTAATTCCTAGCCCTATCTTACATCATAGACCAAAATATTTCTATATATTTTCCCCCTTTTGTTAAATCAAAAAGGGGGGCCTAGTAAGAATAAACAATCAGTGACTACCCTAGAAAACTCTATCTACGATGAATCTTAGAAGTTGAATTATTTCCCTCAGATGGTCACTGAGACTGACATCTTGAATGTTGTGCTGTCATAAAGGGAGATCTGTAGGAGCTGCTTGAGGTTCCTCTTGAGCAATGACCTGTGTAGCCTATTGTTGATGAGTTTGTTGCTTTTCTTCTTCAAGCGCTTGGGTAACAACACCAGTGGTAGGGGCTGGAGGCTCATAACCAAAAGCTAAGTTTACAGCAGAATCTTGGACAATGAAGGGAGGTCAAGGTGGAGGCGCTGTTGTGGAAGGTTGTGGTTAAGGGTGAGATGGATGATGAGATATGTAGGAAAAAAATTGTGTATGAGAGTGTGTGAGGGAGTGTGTAGGAGAGGTTTGTGTGGTGGATGGCTTAGAAAGAGTGTGCACGTGGTGGTGAGAAGGGCGAGGACGAAATGAGACTGAGGGAGGTGACATTAGACTTAGATCAGTGATCAAATCATAGTTGTGAAGAATATTTGACACTGACGTTTGAAGGATGGACTGAATGAATAGGGGTGGCACTTGATGAGTGATGATATCAAGTCCAAAACCTTATGGCTCCCCCTAAGCCGTTCCCGCTTCCTGAGAAACGCCCAAATAAAATTGGGCTACAAATGCTTCATGTGCTGCAATGCCTGCAGTGGTGGTAGCATTTGTGGCTGCTTCTGAGACATGAGTAACCTCATGTGGTTTAAGAGTTTATGAGATTGAAGGTTCAATCTCTGGGTTTGTTTCCTCCACATCTGGTTGTTGTGATTGATTTTCCTCCTTAGGACGCTCAAGGTCCTGTCTTATTTCTTCCATCCTTGTAGCAAGGCGACTGGGAGAAATTTGTAACATCCCAACTCGTTAATTACACCATGGTTGTTACTAACTCATTATAATGTTACTTACTAAGAAAGAAACGAGTCGTGACATCAAGATACACACGAATCATACATACAACGTAATGCAGAAAGAACTAGAATCAACACAATAATAATAGAATCATAATACATCCAAGATATAATTAGAGGTATATGTATATGGCTCCTGGTCTGGTGCCTCTGGTCCCTCAAGAAATAAACCCCCTGGCTCCTATACTGGTAAGCTCTGTGACTCTAGGGCCAATGTCTCTATGCATTGGAGATCGATCCCTGGAGAATCCTCATCATCCAGTGACTCGGTGTCCTAAACAATTGAGGTCTCGATTGGAGAGGGTGGTGGGGGCGGCATTAGAGCAATAGGATCAGCCTCCATATCGGCAGAAAAGTCACTTGTTCCAAAGCCACTTGTCATCCTCTACAGATACAAGACATTTCACATTTTGGTCTAAAAGGTCTTTTAGATTAATGACATAGATCTAAAAGGTCTAACAGGTCTTCATGTTTTCGCAAAGGTCTTTTCCCCTCTAGAACAACCTTGCACGTAGTGAGATCAATCACATGACAATATTTGGCTAGAAACTCATCCTTTATGCCTTTGTCACAAAATTGACTAATGCTCAAAAGGTTGGGAGTCAAGCCATCAACTAAAAGTATATATGAGATTTGGTGAAAGTCATCCTTACCAACACCTCTAATTGGAGTGACCTTGCCCTTAGCACCATTACCAAAGTGCATGGTTCTTCCTTTCTTAGTTTTTAGATTTCTGAACTAATGCTTGCTCCCTCTCATGTGCTTTGAGCAGCCACTGTCGAGGTACCATTGCTCATCTTGTTGGTGGAGCAATGCTTGATGATGCACCTACATTCACATATGAGATAACTTTAGGTGCCCATACTTTCTTGGGTCCTTTTGGGTTACTCTTCCCAGCCTTCTTAGGCTTATGTTTCTGAAAAGCCTTAGCTTTCTCAGTCGCTTAGGGTTTAGGTTTCTGAGAGTTCTTAGCTTTCTAAGAGGACTTCTTCTTCCATGTCATTACAACTAAAGAAATTGTTCCTTTCTTGAGCTTGGGACACTTCTCAAAACCATGCCCAACTTTGAAACACGTGGTGCAGATGCAAGCAACCTTTCTAAAAGATAGATCAATGGTGTGAGGTGGAAAAACTTCTTCATCACCAAGCACTCTCTTATATTTGTTTGGTCTTTGACCTCCAATCAAGCATAAGATCAAGCATTTTTCCCCAGTTACCATCTTTACTAGGTCTGAGGTGAGAAGTTTATTAGTCTT
Organism: Aeschynomene evenia; assembly: GCA_013621005.1. Taxonomy (NCBI): domain Eukaryota; kingdom Viridiplantae; phylum Streptophyta; class Magnoliopsida; order Fabales; family Fabaceae; genus Aeschynomene; species Aeschynomene evenia. The sequence goes on from CM024268.1 coordinate 15,778,092, forward strand.
TTATAACTCAAGCATAGTTATTTCAGCTTTCTCGACTGTTGCAGAAGCCATGTCCTCTAAGGCTTGATAGAGTCGTAGTTTTTCATAGATCTACCTTAGAAATAGTCTCTTTCAAGCTTTAGATCTTTCACCTCTTGGACTAGCTTGGCATTTTCTAGTTCTAGATTTTTAAAAGCCTGTTCATAACTTAAAAAATGTTTAGCTAGTACCTTGGAGTCTCTTAGAAGTTCCTCATAGAGTTATGAGAGCTCATCATATGAGTATTTAGGACAAAAATCTATACCTTTTTACTCTCTTCTGATTCTGATTCAGTTTCAAGCTTGAAGCTCTCATTTGCCATGAAGCACACGTTGGCTTCATCTTCTTCTTGAGATTCTGATTCTTCTTCTTTCGAAGAACTCCAACTTGTTGCCATAACCTTTTTCTTCTTGGTGAAGAACTTCTATTTGGAAGGCTTGCTTTTGGAACAATCTGATTTGAAATGCGCCTTTTCTCCACATCCAAAGCACCCTATCTTTAGATGGATTTATCTTCCCTTTATTATCTTTCTTCACCATAGGCTCCTTACGTTTTCTTGGTCTATTCTTCCATGCTCTTGTCATTTTTCTTACTAGCATGGAGATATCTTCATATTCCGAGTCTTGCTTAGATTCGTCTTTTGAGTCTAAATCCTCAGAAACCTTGAGCGCCATAGAAGACTTTTTGACTAAGCTTTGGAAAGAAGAATCTACCGAGGCTCAGAAGTGGAATCTAAAAGTACATGTGACGTGAGAAGGGGGTTGAATCACGTCTCTTAAAAATTTGTTTCCTGAAACTTGCAAGTCCGATCAAGCTATAAGCTTGTCTAGTTAAAAGAGTGCAGCAGATTAGTGTTACTTGCAAGCTTAATGGCGAGTTATGTAGCCTTAGGTATAAGGCTTACTTCTTGTTTTGAGAACTTAAGCTTGTTGATTAAGAAGTATGCAAGCCTTTGAGCATTGGCTCGAGGTGGCTTGGTGAAGTTAATTAAAACTTAAGTGAATGTGTGTGCTATATGTATTTCAAAATTCACAAGTAAAAGAGTAAGGATGAGAGAGTTCACACACAAGGTTTTAATACTGGTTCGACAATGTGCCTACTCCAGTCCCGAAGCTTCCCTTAGGAGTTTACTAACCACCACCTTCAACAACTTAAAGGATTTCTGCCACATCACACCACTGAGGACTTCTCTTTGCCTTCTCACACTTGAGATGGACTAACTTGCCTTGTACACTGAAGGTCTTTCTACCCTGCCTTAAACCCACAAGGACTTCTGCCTTCACAAGTTGAAGGACTTGTACAAATAAGGAATTGACAAGATTCTTGAGGTTCTAGATTCCTCAAGTTGCAATCATTTTCAAGCTTCTATACAAGATCAAGACAGAAGCTCAGCACGAGAGTTTCCAACAATTAACTGTGAAAATGCTGTCAATTTGAATCTTGATGGTGTAACTTAGAAATTTTCTCAGAAACCTTCTTAGAAACTAAGAAGAGTATTTTCAAAATCTTCTAGAGCTGTAATATTTTATTCTTGCTTTTGCAAGTTATCTTCTAGGAGTCTATCAGGAATCAAACTTAGGTGCGACTAAGCTCTTGATAGTTTTAAAGTTTTTCAAAAACTCAATCTTCTTGTAAAAAATCCTTCAAATCAAAGGCAGTAAAGTCCTCGTTTGTTGAGGCATAAGTCTTTTAATTTGTAAAGGCAGGGGAAAGTCCTTTTGTGTTTAAGGCAAAAGTCCTTGGTGGATTTCTAAGGCATTGAAGTCCCCCTTTGCGTATCAAGACGACAAAAATCTTTTACGGGTTGTAAAGGTGGTTGTGCCTGACAAGGTAATTCAAACAAGGTGCTCAATGTGTTGTATTTCCTTGTACACCTCACTTATTGACTATGATAAGATGGGTATAGTCGGGAAATTTTCCTCTGTAGGGGGGCCCTCTTTTCCAACCTTTGCCTTTCCTTCCTAGGATTCTTAGGTCGTGTCTTCTCCGGCTTTCTTTCTTCTGCTTTGTCCTCCATGGACTCTTTCTCCATTTTAATCATCATGGCCTCCTCGGCACTTATGAACTCGGCTGCTCTGTCCCGAATTTCCTCCATGGTCGTTGGCTCTGACCTGAAGAGGGACTCGGCAAATGGCGACCAGTGGAGCCCGTTTATCTGTAGGGTGATTGCATTTGAAACATGGAAATCCTTTACCAGGAGTGCTTCGGCATTAAATCTTTCAAAATATGCTCGAAGCAGCTCCCCCTGATTTTGCCTAATGTTCATCAGGCTCACTACTGACCTTGGCTTCGTCTTCCTTGTTATGAAGTGGGTTAGAAATTGGGCGTCGAGGTCGGCGAAGCAGTTGATCGACCTTGATGGAAGACGATTGTACCAGTTCAAGGCTGTCTTAAGCAAGGTGATCGGGAATGTCTGACATCTCTCCTTATATGCAGCTCCATCATAGTCCTTTATGGACTTAAAGGCCCAAAATGCTCCTCAATTTCGGTAGTCCCGTCGTATTTTAGTCCTAGCGGGGTCCGACCTGGTGGCATCTGGTAGTTCAGGATGTGCTGGGCCAAGGGACCTTCTACTCGGAATTGGAACCCTTCCTCTCTTCCGCCGGCCGTACTTTGGTGCTTGGCGTGGGTTTGGGAGTGTTCCTGATCGTCCTAATTATGGAATTGTTGGTCCCTTTCATGAGATCTCTTGTGCCCGTCCTACATTTCTTTTCGCTCTCGAGATCGACCTCTCTCTTCAGATCTATTGTGCTCATGTCTTCTTTCTCAGGAGCGCTCTTTCCTGCCACACTTGTCGTGGTCATGCTTTTGTTCTAGCTCAAGCCTTCGAAGGCGTTTTGCCAGGTCTTTGACTTTCTCCCGCTCTTCGCAAAGTTTCTCCTCGATATTGTAGTTCTGTCGTTCCTCCCTCTAGAGTTACTCCTCCAGAGGGTGAAGGTAGTGAAACGTGAGAAGGGGGTTGAATCACGTTACACCAACAAATCCTGTTTCTGAAAATTACTAAAAAATAACAAGGTTCTGAAAACCAGACCGGATATCGAACCGGTCGAGGGAAAGGTTCAAAGGTTTAGAGGTTTAACCGGTTCAACCGGAGGTTTAACCAGGAGTTTAAAATTAGGATATAATAAATAAAAAAATTTTGTAGTCGGTTACACAATAATAATAATAATAATAAAGTAAATTAAAAAACAGGATCACAGATGTAGCAAAGAGCTTAGTGAACTTAAGCAAATCCTGATGGATGATGTTATTGGGGCTCCTATACCCCGCTTTATTTTGATGTAATCCTTTTCTTGTTCTTTGGGCCTTGGCTCCGTTAAATCACCAAAAAAAAAAACAAATAAACCCTAAATTTTACTTTCATTTTTTCTCATCTAGCTACATAGCGCCGCCTTGCTGCTTCTTCTCCCTCACTCCCCTTTGATGCTTCTTCATCCTCACTCCCCTGCACACACTCCACACTAAAAAAATAAAAGAAACCAAAACAATCTGAAAAAGAAGGAATGAACAACTCACCTTTGCATGAGTTGGAGATGGCCGCGCAGAGCCTGTACGCGGCGGCAATGAGCAAGAGCTGGCGGCAAAGCTTGGACGGAGGAAGAAGTGCAACTGAGGAGAGAGAGGCATGGAGGAGCCGTCAGAGACCGTACGCCAACCCACTATTTGAGCCGCGGACCGCCGGTTTTGGACCGGTTCGCCGGTTAATCGGCGGTTCAAAACGGTTCTTCTCCGGTTGCCTTACCAACGGTTTTTGAGCTTGAAATAGACCGGATTCCAGGCCGGTTCGCGGTCCAACCGGTCCGACCGGCCAGTCCGGTTTTTAGAACCATGAAAAATAAAGATCGAGTCTTGGACTTGTCTTGCACAACGGAAACGATTGTTAGTAAATAAACAGAAACTTAGCCTATAGACAAGGCTATTGTAGATCTTGAAAATATATTTACTTTCAAGGTCTTCTAAATGATAAAGGTTAAAACTTTAACCTTCAACACTTAGTCTAATGATGATGATGATTTCGCAAATGCTATATGTGTTGTGTATGCAATTATACATTGTAAAAACAATTAAATAAAGAGAAAGGGAAGAGAGAGAGCACACACAATCTTTTTATACTGGTTTGGCAACATGTCTACTTCAGTCCCCAGGATACACCTGAGAGTTCACTATCACCACCAACACTAGGTGAAATTTCCTGCCTCTGCTACACCACAAAGGACTTCAACCTGCACCTTACCCAAGGTGACTCACTGCCTTTGAAAACCACAAAGGACTTCCCTTGCACCAACAACTAGGTGACTCACTGCCTTTGACAACTACAAAGGACTTCCCTTGCACCAACAACTAGGTGACTCACTGCCTTTGACAACTTCAAAGGACTTCAATCCTTGCCTTCAACACCGAAGGACTTTCTACCCTTGCCTTAGACCCACTAAGGACTTCTTGCCTTACAAAAATAAGGACTTTGTATAAAAGATGTGATTTTTACCAATCAAGAACTTAGATGCAACTAAGTTTGAACCTTGATGGATTTTTCTCTCAAAGAAAAACTAGCAAAGCTAGGATAAACAATAAAGCTCACTCTTTTAAGAATTACAACCTTTTCCCAAATAAAAATAAGAACTTGAGGTCTAAAGGTTGAAGATGAAGAGAAATAAGGATTCAATTCGACAGCATTTTGGCACTTGTAAGCTTGGGGTAGTCTCTTGAATTATTGGGCATTGAAGTCTTGTATTTATAGGGAAAATACACCCTCAAATTCGAAATTCCAAGGTTGATCTCCACCATTGATTTGAATTTGAAATCTCTTGATCCAATGGTGAGAGTTCCTTGATATGATTTGAAATTTGATCTTCCAAAAATAGAAAAATCAAATAAGAGGAAGTTTAATCTTGACTCTTGATTCAAATAATTTCCTTTAATCCAAAGGTTATTATTTGATTTTAAATATGGAAACTTTATAACCAAGCATTTGAAATGAGGAAACTTCACCTTGGCCCTTGAATTTGAATTGTGCCTTGATCTTGTGGTGTGCATTGCTTCATCATTTTTTTCACAAAATCTTGCAAAATTGCAAGCTTATGTGCGCCACTTTTGGAGAGAGAAAGACTAGGTTTTTAGCTTTTCTTGCTCCACAAGTGTGCCTCCATTTTGGTACGAATTAGGATTTCACAATATCTCATTTTCTGAAAATCCTAAAACACCAAACATGGTCTTCCAGGGAATCTTCTGAAGGTTGATTCTTGAATCTTGAAAATTCTTGAATCCTGTATCTTGAGGCTTGAGATTCTTCTGGAATCTTGAGATTCTTCGGGATCTTGATAGAATCTTCGGGAATCTTCTGAAATCTTAGCAGAATCTTCGGGAATCTTCTAGACTTGAAATTCTTGACAGAATCTTATGAGGTCTTCTAACTTCGTGTAGAATCTGCAACAGAATCTTCTGGTCCCACATGGAATCTTCCGGGAATCTTGTAGATTGATATAGAATCTTTAGGAGGCTCACATAATCTTTTTAAAGTGACCGTAAAAATATTTTGTTACTTAAATGCAAAATATATTCTAGAATAAATTCTAGATAATTATTTTTATTAAATAATTTACATTTAATTCTCCATACAAGATCTTTCTAGATTTCCCCCATGTATATATATATATATATCGAAATTAATAAGCAATATAGTGTAAAATAGAGATTTGATTTTAATTCCCTATTTATTTATGAATTTCGAAAATATGTATATATATATTATACATGAATATTTAAATAGAGATTTTTTATAAAGATGATTCTCTATTTAATTCCATGTATTTTCCATAAATAAGATTATGGGAAATCATAGAGTCTTCCAACCAAACTTTCCTTAATTAGAAAAGCTTTGACTTGGTCTTCAAAAATTAGAATCAATTGCTTGTATTCCAAGCCTATGCATGCGCCAACTTTGGACTTCAATGTAGTCAAGATGTGTCTTTTTATGATTTCAATTAATTAAATCCTAAAACACATTTAACAAACAATTAGTCCAACCAAATTAAAACTTTTATTTTAATTAAGAATTTTATCACTCAAAACCTTCAACAATGAAGTAAAGGCAGATAAGTTCCAACTAACAATCTCCCCCTTTTTGATGATAACAATTCCAATTGAAATAAGGGTTTTGATTTGATTACAAGAGAAAATATTTTCTTAAGATATGAAGTCTTAGGAAATTATTTTCAAATAAACAATAAAACAATAAAAAGCAATAATAGAAAAGAAATAATAAAAAGAGAAACTTTAATTGAATTAAAGAAAATAAACATAAACATGAAATAAAATAAAACATAAAAGAAATTAAAAAAAAATAAGTGCAAAAACTTTAAAAAGAACTTAAAAAAAAAACTTTAAAAGAGTTTTAAAAACATAAAAAAAGGAATTAAGCTCCCCCTAGAGTTAGATAAGTTCTTGATGTTCTTGATCTACATTCTTCAATGTTCTTGAAAAAGTCTTCCTTTATCTTCAATTTCTTCTCCCCTTTGTTTCATCAAAAAGATCTTCACTTCTTGAGAATTTGAAGAAGATACCGAAATTCTTCAACGGTCATATCTACTGTAGAAGTTGAATTGAGAACAAGAGAGTTGTCGAAACCAATGAAGTGTAGGATTTTACAGACTTTCTCGTAGGGAATGCTTTCCCCGTTAACTTTAAACATTTCAAGAACTGTCTTCTTGAGAGCTTGTCAAAACACAGACGCTCCCCCTTAATGAGACATTCTTCTTTTTGTTGAGGTACCATATGTTCTTCTCGATTTTCAATGACAAGAGGTATTGAACTTGGCCAAAGAATATCTTCTTTTTTTTTCAGAGGTATCATGCCCAAATGGAGCATCACACTTGAAAATATACTCATTCACATCAAGAGGTGGATTTTTTCAAAGAACTTGTCAATGTCCGTTGTCATCATGGATGAGAGTGGAGTAGAAGTAGAAGAAGTATCATGTGTGCCAAAAGTTACCTTTTTCAAAATAAGGATGGGTGACCTCTTTTTCTCATTGTCCTTGACATCATCGGCAAAGGTTACTCTTTTTCTTTTCAAGGATGATTGATTTGGAAATATGAAAAACGATGGTGGACAGTAGAATTCAAATCTTTCCATGTCCATCTTTTTGTCCACAAAGATTCGAGTGAGTAGCCTTCCATAAGGAAGATTCGAATCTTTTGTTCTTGTAGTATCAATCATAAACTCAAAGAGTAATCTTCCAATGTTGACCTTCACAGAGATAAGGAGAAAGAATATTAACATTGATTCTCTTGGGCTCATAAAGTTGTTTGATTCCTTTGTAGGGAGCAATGCTTCCCTAACAACTTGTAGTAGAATCTTTGCCATTGGACATAGGTGATGCACTTTGATAGATAGAGGATGTATCTTATGGTTAGTGCACAGAATTCTTGAAACATCTTCTTCATCAAACTTTTCAACATTGAACCATCTAGGCTTGTTGGTTATTATCACACCGCTTTCTTCCAACTCAAAAACACGAAGGAATGTGTTTTTAGAGACATTGAAAGGATGGCTTCCAATGTTGCTTACCCATCCGTAGTGATGATCAAGCTTTAGAGTAGAATAGAAAGCCTTGGCAGCCGTAGGATAGATTGGTTCATCCTCCATAATCAAAGAAAGGAGATTTTTTTGACTACTTCGAATTTCTTTAAGCTCTGGCATCTTGTCAAGAGTCGATTTTTGCAAAACCTTCTCAATGGATATATCTCTCATAAGAAAGTGTTGTTCAAATCTTTCTTGGGCTATAGGGTCAGAGAATACTCTCTTTTCAGCATCCATACCATATTTTATGTTGCAAACAAAGTTCATGGTTGCTTGAAGGTTAAAAGGATGTGTTTGAGGTTGTGTATGGGTTGGTGTATGTTTATGTATATGGCGCAAAGAAGAGAGAAAATAGGAGTAGAAGAGAAATCTTGTTGTGTTTGATGGTTAAGGATGAAAGAATATATAGATGGTGTGTGGAGGGAGGTAGGGGTTCGAAATTTTGGAGGCAAAAGGGAGGGAAAATCTCAAAAAATATTGTAAGGATTTTTCATGTGAATATCTCTCAAAATACTCTTAGAAATAGGCATTGTAAATCAAGAAAGAATAAACAATATTTCCCAATATTATTATTTAATTTAAATGAAAATACTTTAAGAAAATAAAATTTATTTTTCAGGAGAGAGAGAGAGAGAGAAAATTCGAAATATATATATGTGGGTAGTAATGAGGGTAAATCAAAAAGATATAGTGTGAAAAATAGGATATGTAAGGATTTGCCATTAATGATCTCTTTCACCAAATCTAGATTTACTCTAGATAATCCAAATAAGAATAATCTTAATTCTCAATATCATTATTTAAATAATAAATAACAATATTTGAAAAATTAAAATATATTCACCATAAATGCTCATGATGGGGGCGAATTTTAGGTCCAATATGGTTCTTCTTGGAATTGAATTTTTCTTCCATGAGGCCTATGTAGAGACATGTGAGGCCCATTGATTTTATCAAAACCCATAATTATTTTTTAGGTCCAATCACCTTAACTTAAGCCTTTACGGAATGCCTGAGGCCCAAAGCCCATCAGTAGTTCGAGGCCCAGTTAAGGCCCAAAACCCGTATGAGGCCCGAGGCTCATACGAAAGCCCATCAACTTTTCTTCATTATGGGTGGTCTTCATATAGTAATTAACAATACTGTACACCCGGTTTCTTCAAAAAATCTTCAGAAAGCCTTCAAATGAGATTCAGAAAAAATTTTCGAAGCTCATATGTCTTCAAAAAAAGTCTTCTAAAAGTCTTCAAACACTTGAGACAAGCTCAAGGCCTTCAAAAATCTTCTAACTCTTAAGACAAGCCCAAAGTCTTCAAAAAGTCTTTTTACACTTGAGTTGAGACAAGCCCAATGTCTTCAAAAATTCTTGAAATTTGGCCCAAGATGAAGAGAGGGGGCGCAAATTTTGTCTTCATAGGTTTTCAGTTGACTTTTTGTTGACTTCTGTAGTGGTTGACTTTTCTGTTGACTTCTGACTGTTTGCATGTTGACTTTTCTTTATCTTCTTGAATATTTGCCAACAATTGGGGGTATACTTAAAGCTTTTTAATTTTCAAAAAATGTTTTCGAAAACAGTTTTTAAAAGTTCTTTAGGTTAAGTAAACCTTTCAGCGTGCTAAAACGATCTTCAGCTAAAGGTTTTGTAAATATGTCAGACACTTGGTCTTCTGTACTCACAAACTTTAACTCAATATCGCCTTTCTGCACATGGTCTCTTATGAAATGATGTTTAACATCAATATGCTTAGACCTAGAGTGCTGAATGAGATTCTTAGCCAAAGCTATTGCACTTGTGTTATCACACATAACGGGAATTTTATCATACCTGAGATTGTAGCCAAGTAGCTGATTTCTTACCCATAAAATTTGTGTAACACATCCAGCAGCAGACACGTATTCTGCTTCAGCGGTTGAAAGTGCAATGATATTTTGTTTCTTGCAATCCATGTGCATCCCCAAAGAACACACAGCATCCACTGGTGCTTCTTCTGTCAACCCGGTCTCCGGCGTAATCAGCATCACAGAAACCTGTAACGAAAGAGGAAATACCTTTCTTGTACCAAAGGCCAAGATTAGTAGTACATGCCAAGTATCTAAGAATACGCTTGACTGCAGTTATGTGTGACTGTTTTGGACAAGATTGAAATCTTGCACAAATGCCAACACTCAGCTGTATGACAGGCCTAGACGTAGTTAAATAGAGCAGACACCCGATCATACCTCTGTAGGTGCTTTCAGACACCTTTTCTCCTTCTTCGTCCTTGTCAATGACTTGTGAAGGATGCATCAGAGTTTTCATAGGACTACATTTGTCCATTAAGAATCTTTTGAGAAGTTCCTTTGTGTACTTCTCTTGATGAATGAGTGTTCCATCAGCTTGTTGCTTGATTTGAAGTGCTAGGAAGAACTTCAATTCTCCCATCATACTCATTTCAAACTCCCCCTGCACTAGATATGCAAAATTTCTACATAGAGATTCGTTAGTAGCACCGAATACTATGTCATCAACATAAATTTGCACGATTAATAAATCAGAGTTATCAGTAAGAGTGAAAAGAGTTGTGTCTACTTTCCCACGAGTGAATTCATTCGTAGTCAAGAAGCTACTAAGTCTATCATACCAAGCTCTAGGAGCTTGTTTAAGACCGTATAGCGCTTTAGACAAACGATAGACGTGCTTAGGATAAGTTTCACTGATAAAACCTGGAGGTTGCTTGACGTAGACCTCTTCACTAAGGACACCGTTAAGGAATGCACACTTCACATCCATTTGATATAGCTTTATTCCTTTGTGTGCCGCGAATGCAAGTAGCATCCTTATGGCTTCTAGTCTTGCAACTGGCGCGAAGGTTTCGTCGTAGTCGATCCCTTCTTACTGGTTGTATCCTTGTGCCACGAGTCTAGCTTTGTTCCTTGTGACCTTTCCGGATTCATCTAACTTGTTTTGGAATACCCATTTTGTGCCGATAATTGTTTTGCCCTTGGGTTTCTGAACAAGCTTCCAGAATTCGTTCTTCTCAAATTGTTCTAGTTATTCTTCCATGGCTTCCACCCAACTGGGTTCATCCAATGCTTCTTGAACTGTCTCAGGTTCGATTTCTGAAACTAGTGCAACATTAGATTGAAATCTCGGGGATCTTCTTGTTCTTACCCCATGAGATGGATCGCCAAGAACTTCGTTATCTCTAACAGTTCTGAGATCGTTTATTCAACTTTTTCTTCTTAGCACAGGTTCTTGAACTTCAATAGACTCAACCCTTTGAGGAATAGAGGGTTCTTGTGCTACAATGTTTCTTGGTTCATCTCCCCCTGAATCGGGTGATTCCTCCATAACTTGATGATCATCTTCTTCAATAGGTGCTTGATCATGGATTTCACAACCTTTGGTTGAGATAGTTAGATCCTTCAATCTTTCTTCGATGTCATCTACATTATGTTAGATGTCTTGCTTTAGTTCCTTGAACTTCTGCACTTACATCAATGCAAAGGCTTCACCTTTGAGTATTTTCCTTGAATACTTTTATGTAACTCCCCCTAGGCATGTGCATCCTTCTTGATTAATTGAAAAGTTTCAACATTTGGTATCCATAAAAATGGTTTGACCAAAAAAGGGTTTAACCTTTGTAATTCTTGATGCTTGCAAACAAATGTTGAGGGTAAAAAAATGTTAGGAAAAAGGAGAAGGTTAAGGTGAGAATTGTGTGTATAGGTGATGTGTTTGGAGGTTTGAGAGGGTTAGGAGATGAGTTGTGAGAGTTTGGTTATGTGTTATGGTATAGGGGAGGTTATGCACGAAAAATGTGAGATGAAAAGGGTTTAGGTAGAGATGTTTGTAGAGAGATTGACTCTTAATATGTTTTCGCGGAATAGGCTTGTCCATGTGACACTACTCAATGTTTTCATCATAACTTGAGTTGTAGACATCGGAATTGAGTGATCTTTGGCTTGTTGAAAAGCTAAGATCGAGAACTACAACTTCTCTTCACATGAGAACCTCGAAAAGTTGCATTATGAGGTCCCTTGATTTGCTTCAATTTCGTGGATATTTCTATTAGCTTGACAAATTCCGGTTCTTTAGCTTATGAAGGTTTGATGAGTGCTTCAACGTGGCTAGCATCCCTTGGCACCCATATGACCTTTGTGTGGCTTTCCTAGAACAGCCACCAAGTATTCACCACTCCTCATGGAGGTGGTGGTGTTGACTTAAGTGATGTACTTGCATTCACAGAAAGAGAGGTTTTTGGTACCCATGCCTTCTTAGGTCCTTTCTTGTTAGCCTTTCCAACATCTGGTTTCAGTTTTTGAGACTTCCACATCTTTTTAGGTTTTCCCTTCCATGTGCCACCCTTGGCTTTGGAGGTAGTTCCCTTTTTAAGAAGTGGACACTTCTCTTTGCTGTGTTCGTGTTTAAAACAAAAGATGCATAAAGGTGTTGGCTTCTAATCTGTCGGAGGTTTCAAGGTATCTTCATGAATGATTGGAACGTATCCAAGACCCGTATGATCTTTGTAAGGTTTTTGACCTCCTAACAATAGATCTAGCATCTTAGAACTGTCGACTATTCTTTTAAGATCTTTCAAGAGGAGAACATTAGTCTTTTGTGCATGGTACATAGCTTCCTCAGCTTTCTTCACAAGCACAGAAGCTTTTGTCTCTAGAGATTGTCATCCCTCATACAGTTTATCTTTACTGTCTTTGAGTTCTTGACATTCTTTCTCTAGTTCCTCCTTTTGAGATATTAATGACTTATTTTCTGATTCAAGGTTTTTCAAAGGATTTTTATTCATCAGAAAATGAGTCGTCAGATTCTTTGAATCCTCTAGCAGTTCATCATAGAGGTCCGAAAGTTCCTCATACGATGGTACCGAGTTTTCAACACATACCTCAGATTCATCTTTATCAGATTCTGAGTCTGTATCATACGAAACACCTGCCATGAAGCATAGGTTCGTTTCTTCTGTGTCTTCATTTTCTTCGGATTCTTCAGAATCGGAGTTGTCACTCCATGTGGTTGCAAGAGCCTTCTTCTTCGTGAAGAACTTCTTCTTCGACTGCCTGTTTTTAGGACAGTCGTTATCGGTCGTCGTCTTCTTCTTCTTATCCTTCTTAAAGAAGGCTTCTTTATTCTTCTTAGATCTATTCTTCCAAGCCCTTGACATTTTACACACGAGCATGCTCATGTTTTCTTCGTCAAGGTCTTCGTCTTCAGATTCTTCATTTGTTTCTTCGTCCTCGTCTTCTTCTTCAACCTTTAGCGCTTTCTTCTTGGTCTTCAAGGTGTTTTTGGTTGTAGATGTCTTGAGCTCTAGAGGTCTTGATCTTGATGTTGTTGGTTCTTCTTGAGCTTCAAGCTCGATTTCATGAGTCTTAAGAGACCCAATCAATTCATCCAAGCCTAACTTAGTTAGGTCCTTGGCTTCTTGAATAGCGGTGACCTTTGGTCTCCACTTGGTAGTAAGACTCCGAAGAATCTTTCTAACCATTTCAGCGTTTGAATACGTCTTGCCAAGAACTTTCAATTGATTAACAATATGTAAGAATCTTGTAGCAAGACTATCAATGTCTTCGTCTTGATTCATCTTGAATGACTCGTACTTATGTACAAGCATGAAGATCTTCGTTTCTTTTACTTGATTCGTGCCTTCATGTAGGGTCGCTAAACGATCCCATATTTGTTTTGTCGTTTCACATGACACAATCTTGTCATATTCGGCTTTAGGTAAAGCACATAAAAGTATGTACTTTGCCTTCTTGTTTTGTTGCACTTGGATCTTCTGTTCTTCAGTCCATAGTTTCTTTGGGCCGAAGGGTGTAGGGTGGCCGCCGACTTCAACGATGTCCCAAAGGTCGAGACTTGTGAATTGAATGAACAATGTCATTCGATCTCTCCAATATGCGTAATCATCACCGTTGAACATAGGTGGTCTATTTGTGAAGGCTCCATCAGCAATATACGCGTTGTTGTTTGCTGCCATGCTCCCTTGAATCTTTCCTTGACACTGTTAAGTGCTCAACCCCAAGGCCGAGCTCTGATGCCAATTGAAGGTAGTGAAACGTGAGAATGGGGGGTTGAATCACGTTACACCAACAAATCCTGTTTCTGAAAATTACTAAAAAATAAAGATCAAGTCTTGGACTTGTCTTGCACAGCGGAAACGATTGTTAGTAAATAAACAGAACCTTAGCCTATAGACAAGGCTATTGTAGATCTTGAAAATATATTTACTTTCAAGGTCTTCTAAATGATAAAGGTTAAAACTTTAACCTTCAACACTTAGTCTAATGATGATGATCATTTCGCAAATGCTATATGTGTTGTGTATGCAATGATAAATTGTAAAAACGATTAAATAAAGAGAAAGGAAAGAGAGAGAGCACACACAATCTTTTTATACTGGTTCGGCAACGTGCCTACTCCAATCCCCAGGATACACCTGAGAGCTCACTATTACCACCAACACCAGGTGAAATTTCCTGCCTCTGCTACACCACAAAGGACTTCAACCTGCACCTTCACCAAGGTGACTCACTGCCTTTGAAAACCACAAAGGACTTCCCTTGCACCAACAACTAGGTGACTCACTGCCTTTGACAACTTCAAAGGACTTCAATCATTGCCTTCAACACCGAAGGACTTTCTACCCTTGCCTTAGACCCACTAAGGACTTCTTGCCTTACAAAAATAAGGACTTTGTATAAAAGATGTGATTTTTACCAATCAAGAACTTAGGTGCAACTAAGTTTGAACCTTGATGGATTTTTCTCTCAAAGAAAAACTAGCAAAGCTAGGATAAACAATAAAGCTCACTCTTTTAAGAATTACAACCTTTTCCCAAATAAAAATAAGAACTTGAGGTCTAGAGGTTGAAGATGAAGAGAAATAAGGATTCAATTCGACAGCATTTTGGCACTTGTAAGCTTGTGTAGTCTCTTGAATTCTTGGGCATTGAGGTCTTGTATTTATAGGGAAAATACACCCTCAAATTCGAAATTCCAAGGTTGATCTCCACCCTTGATTTGAATTTGAAATCTCTTGATCCAATGGTGAGAATTCCTTGATATGATTTGAAATTTGATCTTCCAGAAATAGAAAAATCAAATAAGAGGAAGTTTAATCTTGGCTCTTGATTCAAATAATTCCCTTTAATCCAAAGGTTATTATTTGATCTTAAATATGGAAACTTTATAACCAAGCATTTGAAATGAGGAAACTTCATCTTGACCCTTGAATTTGAATTGTGCCTTGATCTCGTGGTGTGCATTGCTTCATCATTTTTTTCACAAAATTGCAAGCTTATATGCGCCACTTTGGGAGAGAGAAAAACTAGGGTTTTTAGCTTTTCTTGCTCCACAAGTGTGCCTCCATGTTGGTACGAATTAGGATTTCACAATATCTCATTTTCTGAAAATCCTAAAACACCAAACATGGTCTTCCAGGGAATCTTCTGATGGTTGATTCTTGAATCTTGAAAATTCTTGAATCTTGTATCTTGAGGCTTAAGATTCTTCTGGAATCTTGAGATTCTTCGGGATCTTGATAGAATCTTCGGGAATCTTCTGGAATCTTAGCAGAATCTTCGGGAATCTTCTAGACTTGAAATTCTTGACAGAATCTTCTGAGGTTTTCTAGCTTCGTGTAGAATCTTCAACAGAATCTTCTGGTTCCGCGTGGAATCTTCCGGGAATCTTGTAGATTCATATAGAATCTTTAGGAGGCTCACAAAATCTTTTTAAAGTGACCGTAAAAATATTTTGTTACTTAAATGCAAAATATATTCTAGAATAAATTCTAGATAATTATTTTTATTAAATAATTTGCATTTAATTCTCCATACAAGATCTTTCTAGATTTCCCCCATGTATATATATATCGAAATTAATAAGCAATATAGTGTAAAATAGAGATTTGATTTTGATTCCCTATTTATTTATGAATTTCAAAAATATGTATATATATTATACATGAATATTTAAATAGAGATTTTTGATAAAGATGATTCTCTATTTAATTCCATGTATTTTCCATAAATAAGATTATGGGAAATCATAGAGTCTTCCAACCAAACTTTCCTAATTAGGAAAGCTTTGACTTGGTCTTCAAAAATTAGAATCAATTGCTTGTATTCCAAGCCTATGCATACGCCAACTTTGGACTTCAATGTAGTCAAGATATGTCTTTTTATGATTTCAATTAATTAAATCCTAAAACACACTTAACAAACAATTAGTCCAACCAAATTAAAACTTTTATTTTAATTAAGAATTTTATCACTCAAAACCTTCAACAATGAAGTAAAGGGTTCTTGGAGCTAACAGAGGGACTCGCCTCACCATCTCCTGCTTCAGAGCCCTCATCTACTCTTGCTGATCCCGGATCAGCTGCACGGTCTGCGACACATCAGGGGCCACACTGGGTCCGGCTTCGGTGGCTTCTACAACCGATTTTGGTTGCAGGCCTAGCTCGACTCCCCTCGTGGCCATCATTACCATCTGGTCTAGCCTTGATGATGGTTGTTGCTATTGTTGGCCATTCGTCATGTTGATCGTCTCCCAATGTCTTTCCGAGCTTTCATCCATTCTGTATCCTGGGTCACCTGGGTAGACAATGCGAGTGGTGATCTTTGTTCTAGCCATTGTCTCTTAAAGCTTCAGTTCCTTAAGAGGTAAACTGACCTTGAACAGGGGTGTGGTGGTTCCTCGGAAACGGCGCCAATGTTTTGTACTTTTCACCAAGGTAGAACTGTCGCCGGTCTCTGAACTCCTCGTGCCACTCCTCTCCTAGGCTTCATGTGTGTTTCCCTAAAAAGGACTCTGAAGCTTAAGCCAGACTTTGCTCTAACTTGGGAACTGAACTGAAAACATACCTGATTCACTGAGAATGACACCTTATTTATAGAATGGGAAGCGAGCGTCTCCACGGTAACCATCTCTGGCCATCTCAGGATAAGATCCTATCTCGTTTCTTACGGCGCGCTGGGTCGATCCTTGTAGTGCCCATTGTGGCTCTGGGATTCTCGGCGTCATCATCCACTACTAATAGAGCTCCCATCCTAAGTGGGGTTCGAGCTCACCTACCTCGGGTCAGGTTACATAACCCATACCTAGGTCCGACCTTTGGCCGGTTCTTGTTAGGTTATTTGCTATTTATTGGGCCTTGGTTCGGATTGACTCCTCTCATACTCCGGATTCTGACCTCGGCCTTGTAGTGGGATCTTTTATCGTGAATTGGGCCATTCAAATTGGGCCTTTGTGCACGGGGTGTGAACACCTTCTAACTAATTAACTCTGTGTTCTAAGAAAACTCATAAGTGTTCTGAACAAGTTCTCAGAAATCGTTTAAGTTTCTCAGAAACTGTTTTCACTCAGAAACCTTTTTGCTGCTTCTTAGAAGGACATTTTCTAAGTTAAGTTTTTAAGTTAAAAAGTTTTAAGAAAAGAATTTTAAAGCACGATTAAACCCCCTTCTCGTGCAAACACACACCTTCATTCATGACTAATGTATAGCAGAAGGCTCATATTAGACCTTCTATTTCGACCTCATGAGTTCTTAGAGATACAAATAGAACATCTAGACCCAGTTTATTGAGGTCCTTTGCTTCTTGTATGACGTTAACTTTGGGATGCCATTTGGCTGAGAAACTTCTCAGAATCTTCCTCACTATCTCAGCATTAGAATATGTCTTTCCCAAGACCTTTAGTTGATTGATGACATGAAGGAATTTGATTGATAAACTATTAATCGTCTCATCCGGTTTCATGGTTAAAGATTCATACTTGTGAAGCAACATGAAGAATTTGGTCTCATTAACTTGGTTTGTTCCCTCATGAAGCATAAGAAGTCTTCGCAAATTTGTTGAGCTGTCTCACACAACACTATCTTATCGTATTCAGCTTTAGGAATGGCACATAGGAGAATGAATTTTTCCTTGAAATTCATCTGAATCTTTTCTTTGTGTTCTGGGGTCCACTTATCTTCTAGGATGCATCTAACGATGAATCGTGGGATAGGTGGTGTAGTGCCCTCTTGGAAAGGAGTTCATATGGGAGTTGTTTAACTAGTATCAATCATCCTCTCTGTTGAAATATAATCTTCATTTTCTACTATGTTCCACAGGTCAAGACTGGTGTATTTGATGAACAGAGTTATCCTGTCTCTCTAGTAATCAAAATCATCTCCATGGAACATTGGAGGCCTGTTCATAGACGCACCATCAGCTACATATGCAGTTTGTGAAGCCATTTCCCTTTGATCGTTTTTCCTTGACACTATTAAGTGTTGAACCCCTAAGGTCTGAGCTCTGATGCCAATTGAAGGTGTATATGTGCACGAGAAGGGGGTTGAATCGTGCTTGAATTTTGCTTCTCAATTCTGAAACTTAAAAATTGATCAAGCTTTTAGGCTTGTCTTTCTAAGAGCATCAAAAGTTAGTTTCTCTGTCAAAATCAATGTCTAAGTAACTTAAAAATTGCTTTCTGAAATGTGGTTCTGAAGCCTTCTAAGAGTTCTTAGAAAGTTGAGTTTTCTTAGAAAGTAATTTATATAGTTTTTAAGGAATGTTTTGTGCGTTTAGAATATAAACAAGATTAAGAGAAGAAAGATTCACACTAGAGAATTTTTGGTTCGGCCAAAACTTCCCTACTCCAGACCTCAACCCTTGTTGAGATTTTAATATACATTCTTCTTAATGTGCCGTCTGAGACACTAGTCACCTTCTCAATATTGAGAAGGATTTTTGCCGCCTTAATCCAAAGGGGGACTTCTCTGCCTTAGAACCCTCTAAGGACTTCTTGCCTCAAACACTTAGAGGACTTCAAATGCCTTCAATTCGAAGGACTTCTGCCTCACAATCCGAGGATTTCAAATGCATTCAACACGAAGGACTTTTACAATCAATTTGAGTTTTGATAAACTTAAACTACGAGGAACTTAGACACAACTAAGATTAATCATTGATAGACTCCTAGATGTTAACTTGCAACAACAAGAATGTACCATAAGAGTTCTAGAAGATTTAAATATTTCTTCTTTGTTGCTAAGAAAGTTTTTTGAGAAAAATTCTATGTTACAATCATAGATTGACTTTGACAAAATATTGGCATAATTTGTGCGTTGTGAATCGTTCTTCATTTCTTCTATCTTCATCTTCTATTGATAAAGGCTTAAAAGCACTTGCAACTTCAGAATTTTTGCTTCCTGGTGTGGCTCTTAGCTTACTCAACTTTTCAAAATGACTCTCTGCTTTCTCAGCATGATTTAAGGAACTTTATTAGAGAGTGTACAATGCACGCGTCCCCAAAATCTTCCTTTTTCCTTCTGAATCCATTGAGAAATAATCTTTGAAAGATCTTTCTGAAACTTGAATGAATCTGAATCATCTTCATAGACTTTTTGAGGAAGGTCAGTTTTTCAGAAAGAACACTTTCTGAGACAAAGTGCCTTCTGAGAACTAATTTTCACAAAACCTTCTCAGAGTCTTCCGAGACGATTTTTGCTCCAATTCCCTGATACATTTATTAGATAGGCTTCTAAGACATTCGTCATATCCTTCTGAGCCTTTGAATTTTTCTTTTTGAATTTCTAGGTCAATTAAATAATCTTTCAAGTCTTCTAAGTGTGTAGCTTTCTCATATAGTTTGTATATTGCTGAGTACTTTCTGAGATATACTTTGAGCCCACATTAGTCTTGATCAACCAAAATTTTTATTCGTATTAGTCTTTGTTATCATTAAAATAATCAGGTTTCTAAGTAATTCTGTGAATTACTCTTAGGAAGGGTTCTGGAGCTTACAACACATACCAAATAAGGGGAATTACACATGTACCAAGGTCGATAATATAAGAAATTCACTTCATTCTATATTAAATCGATTAATTCATTACATGTAAATAAACGAGTGAACAAACCTCGATATATGGAGCGTTGAGGTCGACATTGTTATTAATGTGGTGTGCACTAGACTCTCTTATTGATATGAATATTGAAAGATCAAGGAATGGAGTTCGGAGAAAATACGGGAAGGTGTATTGTGTTCCTTGGAAAAGTAAAAAACATATATTGAATTATGTAAGCAATGCCAATTTTGATTCACACTTTGATATATGAAAAAAAAAGTTACCAGATAGAAAATAGATTAGTAAAACTCATGTGCCTCCTTTGTGCACATGTTCTACCAAGTATAATAATAAGTAAAATAAACAAACATATCTAGAAAATGCAAGAGCTTCAACAGATTATACCCTAAAGAAAAAAGTGACTAAATCGGTTTTTCCCCATTTTGTTGAGGCTCCAGAACAAATCAAGATAAATGTGTGGTTTGTGGAAGCTCGGTGCATTCGAATGGATCACTTGCAGGGACAATAGAATAGTGTTAGTTTTACACAAAATTAGATTTGATTGAGATTTTCCCAATTTCAGTTACAACAATCAAAATTCCAAAATATCTAATTGAGATTTACACAATTTCAGTTGCTATATATGGATTGCATTTATTACATTAAATCTCAAATACGGTTTACTCAAAATCAAGTTTAATTTTTGAATCTTTTTTAATTACATTAAATGGTTGACTTATTGTTAGCTAAATGTTGATATGCAATGAGAGTTTTTGTTTAATTTAATACAATAAAATACTAAAATAAGTAACTGCTACATGAATTGAAATTACTAAATTTTATGAAGTGTGTTGAATATTGAAGCAAATTAAATATGTTTCTTTAGATTTTTCTCCATATAAAGTACTTGCTGAGTTAATATAAACAATATTGTTCAGGGGTCCTGGTATTACTGTACTAATCCTTTCATGGGTCATCACCTTGTACACACTATGGCAAATGGTTGAAATGCATGAGATGGTTCCAGGAAGACGTTTTGATAGATACCACGAACTAGGTCAATATGCATTTGGTGAAAAGTTGGGTCTTTACATTGTGGTGCCTCAACAACTTGTGGTTGAAATTGGGGTAAACATTGTATATATGGTCACTGGGGGAAAATCATTGCAGAAGTTTCATGACACTGTATGTTCAAGTTGTAAAAAGATCAAATTGACTTTCTTCATTATGATTTTTGCGTCTGTTCACTTTGTGTTGTCCCATCTCCCTAGCTTCAATTCAATTTCTGTTATATCTTTGGCAGCAGCAGTCATGTCCTTCAGGTGTAACTCTTGTTCCCGAGCTATATCTCATCTTCTCGTATACAATATATGCCTCAAATATTGTTTTGTTCTTTCATGTGATTTGACTAATTTTTTGAACTAAATAATAATGTTGTTCATCATGTCTACTGACTACTATTCTATTTATTATTTGGAATAAATGATCATATAAGAAATAATTACTAGTGTTGTTTTATCAAATTATTATAAATATAGGTTGTATTAATATATATTACTATATTTGTAGTTTAAACTTTTATAAAATTATCATTTTTATTAATCATACAAATATCATATTCAAAATCTTGTGTATATAATCTCTTGACAGAGTGGATCTTAATTTTGAATGTTTACATGAGTTTTAGTTTTGCAAAGTATTTTTATTCCTTTTCCTCTTTTTCCAATATAAAAATGATAAACACATTAATAGAATCTTTGTTATGGTAAAACATGAAATGAAACACAAACAGAAAAGAAGTATAATATCATTTCAATTGTTTATTTAATGTTGGATATTCACAATGTCCTATAGTTACTCTACAATTGCCTGGGCAGCTTCTGCTCACAAGGGTGTTCAAGAAAATGTGCAATATGGCTACAAAGCTGCGAGTACACCGGGAAAAGTCTTTAACTTCTTTAATGCCCTTGGGGATATTGCCTTTGCCTATGCTGGACATAATGTGGTGCTGGAAATCCAAGCAACAATTCCATCTACGCCAGATAGGCCATCAAAGGGACCTATGTTGAAAGGAGTGGTTGTTGCCTACATAGTTGTAGCTTTGTGTTACTTCCCTGTTGCTCTTGTTGGCTACTGGATGTTTGGAAATGATGTTGATGAGGACATCCTAATCTCTCTACAAAAACCAAAATGGCTTATTGCAATGGCTAACATGTTTGTTGTCATTCATGTTATTGGAAGCTATCAGGTGAATTTCAATTTCTCTATTTATTTACACTTATTGAAAACCTTTATATATATAAAAAAACATAAAAATTTATTTTCATTTTAATTTGTGGTGTAGATTTATGCAATGCCAGTGTTTGACATGATTGAAACAGTAATGGTGAAGAAGTTCAATTTCAAACCTAATAAACTACTTCGTTTTGTTATACGTAATGTGTATGTAGGTAAGTAAACACTTATCATATAAGCAATTTACAGATTGAGAAAAAATATTGCTGGTATCTTTAATTTGATAGAATTCGTAGTTTTTTTAATAACATAAAAGCATGATTCACTATTTTATCCAAAAGTAAATGTTCAAGGTACTTTTATTATAAAAATTCTATAAATTTCATTTTTTTTTTAAGTTGATATATTACTTTTCATGGATCTTTCATCTAATTTTTTCATTGACATATCAATCTGTTTGGTTCAGCATTCACAATGTTCGTTGCTATTACTTTACCATTTTTCGGTGGCCTCCTAGGATTTTTTGGAGGATTTGCTTTTGCTCCAACAACATACTTTGTAAGACCATCATATTATTGAAATTTGATATTGTAATTCTTGTAAAAAAATAAATTCTTTCACTTATTTATTCATTGTTTTAACATTGCAGCTCCCTTGCATCATGTGGCTTACTATCTACAGACCAAGGAGATATAGCTTGTCATGGTTTACTAATTGGGTATGAATTGATTTTAGTTTTTGTTCTGTATTGTACTTAACTAGTTTTATTTTTTACTTAAGCAACAAATAATCTTACTCTATTGATCACAGATTTGCATTGTCCTTGGCATATTACTGATGATTTTGTCGCCTATTGGAGGTTTGAGGTCAATCATAATTAAGGCCAAGACCTACAAGTTTTACTCCTAAACACATTTATCTCATTATGTCACCTACTCCATGATTGCAATGTGTATATAACGTTTAACTAAAAATGTGGTCCACAAATAAAATGACAAGAAATTTTCCAGATATCTTAGCTTGTGTCATCAATTATTATATGTACAATGTCTTTTCTCTTTGTTTTGGAGAGACTCCGTTTGATTGGAATACAAGACAATACATGACAGAAACATAAAACACAAAATTTATGTATTTTTATATTGTGTTTGTTATTTTGTACAGTACAAATTTTAAGTTGTGCTTTGTATTTCTATATTGTGTTTGTTTCATTTGTACAGTACATACAATTATGTGTAATTAATTTTAATACTTTTACTTAAAAATAAAAAATCCCTAACCTTGTGTCTTCTATGCAACTTGATATGCACCAATATATTATCAATTTTAACATTTTCCGTTGTTATTAATTCATTAATTTTAATATGAAAAAAATAATTTATGACATGAACATAATTATTAACTACAAATTATTATATTTTGACCATATTATTCTAACATATATATGACTAGAACATAGTATCTCCTTTAACATAATAATTCTTAATTATCAAGTTTTATTGGGCATTTATTCGGTACCCAATATTTTTGTTGGGTACCGGTACCCAATTGCGTATTTAATCTATTAATACATGTTAAAGTAAATATAATTCGGTACCAACAGAGCACGATAGTCACGGTCGCAGCCTTCCTGGACGCAACTCATTCCTGATCACACCCCTTCTTCCTCTCTCTCGCACAATGCACTCTCTCTCTACCGACATGTTATGGAATAAGTTTTTTTTCATAAATTGATAAAGTTAGAGAGTATCAATATAAATTAAATTAATTTTTTGAAGATTACTTTCCTAACAGGTTACCAGTTATATAAATTTAAAAAATTTAAATTAATTTTATCTATAAATCAATCACTACTTGACACAAACATCTGTTGGGTATCAGTACCCTATATTTTCCTAGGTATCGAATCAAAATTCTCCTATGTCATTAAAAAATATTTTATGTAATAAGTTAAATATTACAAAAGTAATTTTTTAATTATTATAATTGTGTTGTATATGTTATTTACTGTTATTTTTCTTGTTAATTAAACTAAAGAATCGATAATTATAGATGAGGACGGTGTAATTTTTTACAAAATGGAGAATTGTTGAATATATTTGTATTAAATTTGATGGGAGATCAACTTAATTTTCTCAATTTTTTTTTTATGGGAGAGAAGGTTGTATTGAGTTTGGATATGGATAAACAAAATGTAGTAGTGTACTTAAGTAGTGTTTATTTCAGAGTTGATAGAATACAATACAGAAATACAGGTACAGTACATGACAATACAATAAATTGTGTGTATTTTGTTTTATGTTTGTTTTAGTGTGTACAGAATAAATTTGTACTTGTATTTATACAAAAATTTGTTTTTAGATTTTAGTAAAAATGAGAAGGACAAATGGTAGAATTATGGAAAAATTAACGGGGGTATGCTTGGAACAAAATTTTCATTAAAGTTCATGTGCCAACACTTGTATTTTGTGTATCTACTCTATGTGTGACACAAATATAAAAAATTGTACAGATACAATTTGTTTTGTATGATATGCACTAAACAAACATGTTATTTTCTAGTATGTATTGTATTTTTTATCTTGTATATAGTAAACAAACACTAGGACGATTACTTGATCATTTTGCCGCTCCACTGCCACCTTCACACTTTCAGCTATGGACTTCAATAATACCTCAAGTTCTTTTGCCTTCTTAGATGATGGACTTTCATCTCTTTGACTCTTTTGCCTTTAACACCTTCACACTAAGAGGATTACTAATGACTCTTGGAACTCTAGTTAGAGTATGACCCGTATCTGTATTCTTAAAGTACATGTACAAGGATACTATGACAATAATTAAGCAATATTGTATTAAATTGGATCCTCATTAAAAAAAATAGCAAACATATGCTGCCTTTATCCTTTTGAAATGATCCATTTCCTAGTAAAAGAATTTATCAAATAATCATGAATCAACCAACAGAATCAAAATTAGACCATAAATCATTCGTGTTTTATAATTTAGAACCACCAAATCAAAACAAATACAAAATAATTGGCAGCAAAGCAGAACAAATTTGCTTTCATTTTTTCCCTTCGTTTTGCTTTCCTTCATATTAGTTTAGTGGTAGGTTAGGATTTTTATTTTATTTTGTTGTGTAATTATTTATATGATTTTGGTATTGTTTAATATTATGCTTCTGTATTTATTTTGTTCATGTCTATTTTAATTTAATTTATGTTTCAGTTTTGTGTTTGTTTAATTTTAAGTTCAGAATGTTATTCTAGAAATTTATTTTCTAGTGTTATTACCATTTAATTTATTGTTCATCTATTTTTAATTGTTTTATTTATTTATTTTTTGGTAATATTTTAATTGTTTTATTTTCTTGTATTTGATTTAATTTCATTATGCCAATTTAATTTTTGGTTTAATTTTATTCTTGTTTTATTTTAGTTTAAAATTTTAGATTATGTTACGTGACACTTAATACTAGATTAACTCCTGATTAGTTACAGAATTATTTAGTTGTGATTAGTTGAAGTTAGTTAATGTAAATTAACCGATTTAGTTGCTGCTGGCAGCTTAGTTAGTTGTTGTTGTTAGCTCAGTTCTCTCATGTATATATACACTGCTCTGTATTCATTTGTAAGTGTGATTTCATCACTGAAATAGAAGAATCTTCTTCACCAATTCTTTTCTCTCTCGATCTACTTTCTCTCTTTAGTTGTGCTTTGTTTGATCGAATCACCATCATTTTGTCATGGTGCGGTGAGCATGAAAATAGCACAAGAGTAAACTTAGTTGAATCTTAGTTCATGTTTGATCTTCGAAACCAAAATTTGTTCATTCAAATTGTGTTTGTACAAAGTCCTTCATTTTTGTGGAGGCAAAAGACCTTAGTGGGACTAAGGCAATGGTAGAAAATCTTTCGACGTAGAAGGCAAGTTAAGTCCATCTCAGGTAGAGAAGGTAGTGAGTCACTTCAGTAAGAGGTGCAATTGAAGTCCTAGTGGTGTGCTTTGGCAAGGAAATCCTTCAAGTTAGAAAGTGGTAATTAGTAAACTCCGAAGTGAAGCTTGGAGACTGGAGTAGGTCCATAGCCGAACTAATATGGTGAATTATTCATCCTTTAGAGAAAGAGTTTTCTTGATAATCGGTTGAAGATTTCTAGACCTGCTTCTTTGAGACGGTGGCAAGTTTCTTGTTTTCTTGAAACCTCCATCTCTCCAAGATTTGATTATTTTGTACCATGATGTGCTTGAGCGTAACAAGAACCTTTGTTATTGTTGTCGGCTAGTGGTTGTTATCGGCATTCCCTTGAGTGATGTTTTCTTGAATGACATCCTCTAGCTCCTAGTGGTTGTTTTTACTTCTCGTAGTAACTGCCATTAAGAAAACTCTTTCTTATGGGCTTCTTTTAAGAATCAAGATGATGAAGCTAGGTAGGTTTTCGACTCGGGCCCCTCGATGACTGGGTGTCAATGTTCTGGTCAAGAACGAGGGTTAAAGATGCAATTGGATCATCGAATAAGACTCCGACTAGTTTACAGTTTGTGCCAATGTCTGGATGACCCTGACCGATCTATTTGGGGAAGTGAGTGGGAGAGAAGGAGGGATAAGTTCTTAGAGTGATTTATGTGTGCTAGTGAGAAAGTATCCCCTTCTACGGTTACAATGCCTTATATAGCTAGTCAAGGAGCCGCCTCATCCATCTATGTCTTAGCTGGCTTTCCTACGCTTATTGGGCCTTTCTTACTATTGGGTCGGCCCAAATGTAGGACCTTTGGGCCGAGATCATAACATGAACACTCTAGATCAACTCACATAAAATCAAATCAGATAATTAGGAAAACTAGATAAAATCCATGAGATTTTAAAATCCAAGCAACTTCTAGTTTTTATAATATTTCAAGCACAAAATTTTATTTACTTATCAAAAGAATTAATTTTATTTTCAAACATTCCAAATGCACTCTTATTATAATCTTGCAATGTTATTACTGCATTTAATTTGCATGAAAGCGGTAATTAACATGGGACCCCTAGAAACGCATTGCATGAAATCAAATTACCTATATTACATCTATGCATAATTAGAAAGCGAGATTAATTAAAATGCACTGATAATGTAAATATATTTTATATTGTCAACCAATAATATTGTGACACATCATCTATAAAAGATGGTTTTTTAGAATTAATGGGATAGCTATTATTAAAATATGGGTTTTGCTAACAAGTGGCCTAAGGGGGCGTTTGGTTCGCGAATAACTTTTTTTCGAGGAATGTGCACATTCCTGAGAATCCTATTCTCGGGAATCACTTTCCCAAGAATGAAGTGTTCCGGTGTTTGGTTCGTAAATTAAATTCTCGGGAGTCTTGTATAACATTCCCAAGAATGAATCATTCTTGTGTTTGGTTCACAATAACATTCCTGGAAATATTTTTTATTTTTCCTTAAATACCCCTAACAATGAAAGCAAAAATTAATAAATAAATATATCAAAAGTATGCACCAAATTAAAAATAAAAGTAATAAAATAAATTAAAATGAAAATTAAATTAAATTAAAATTAAATTATTATTGTTATTATTATTATTATAATTTTTATTATTATATTTATTATTAATATTATGGATATTAAATAAGGATAATTTTGGAAATAACAAATTATAGTAGGGGTAATATAGTCTTTTTATACTCTTCAAAACATTCCCATGGGATTAAAAATGGGGGAAAGTTTGTTTCCCGGGAATGCAACTTTCCCGGAAATATTTTGATTAAAATTGAACCAAACGTAGGAATGTGACTTTCCCATGAAACATTCCCGGGAATCTTCAAGGATTCCCCCCAACCAAACGCCCCCTAAGGGCACTTGTTAAAAAATTAAAAATGAAAATATTTATCATGAAAATATGCATTTTTATGTTTTCTATGCATAGGGTCCACTATTATATCTTAAATTTTTTCTAAAGTTTCTATTTTAAGTATCCTTAACAAGTGTCAAAAGTGCCCTTAGGGCACTTGTTAGCAAAACCTTTAAAATATAACACTTGACAATTTTTTATTAACTGACAGTGTAAAAATTAGATGATAATTATTCTCTTAGAAAGCTAAGTTAACCTTTATTCTCACTCTCAAGACATCTCTCTTATATTGTAAAATACAGTTAATGACCTTTATATCATGCCACGTGTCACTGTATTATTTATGTACTATTTTTTAAATAATTTTATAAATAATAATTTATAATAAATAATAATTTCAATCAATAGCTGAATTAGTTCTAGGATTTATATTATTGATTTATGTTTATAAATAATTTCCGGAGAATCATAATTTCAATCAATAATAATTTATTACAGTTTTTATTATTGTAATAAATTATTTCCGGAATCATAATTTCAATCAATAATTATTGTATAGTACTATAGTAACGCAAATTAATAATTTAGAGTATTCCACGCAATAATTAGTAACGCAAATCAATAATTTGTATTGTATAGCCAATTGAATTTTCTCTATTAGTATTAGAAATGCAAATCAATAATTAGTAATGCAAATCAATGATCTCTTTCAATCAAGTAATCCATTTAATAGGATTAGTATTCCACGCAATTTATTTTAACTTTCAATCATATAATCACTTTCATAGGATTAGTATTAGGATTAGTATTCCACGCAATTTCAATCATATTTAAAACTAGAAACAATTTTATACCTTATTCCACGCAATTTATTAGTATTAGTATTTATTAGTATTTATTAGTATTAGTATATATATTCTAAATATTCTATTAGGTTATCATCAAACTATTCCTCATTCACTAGAATTACATTAGAACATTGAACTGACAATGGCGATTGACTATTCTCTCATCAAGGATATCAATGCAGGAACCACAGGGCAAGATTGGAAAATAAAAGTTAGAGTAATCATGTATTGGAGACTTCCAAACTTAAAAAATGTGTCTGATGAGTCATCGATCGAGATATTTTACTTGAGGAGCAGGTAATAATGTTTCAACATCATTTTCCACTATATTCTAATTGTGTTTATATTATTGTTTCATATTATATTTTCGTTTGTTTTAATAGGGGATAGAATACATTGCTCCGTAAAGAGTTTTCATGTATATCTTTTTGAAAACACACTTAAAAAAGGGAGGACATATGTTATTTCAAGCAGCTTGGGCGACTCACCCTCTGTTTAGAGGGGTGGTGTTTAGAGCTTGGGAGAGAGGTAAACCAAACGCATGTATTAGTCTGTCTGAGGTGAGGTCTGATGCCCTGGTTTTTAATCGTGATGTTTTTGGTAATATCTTGAAAAGGAAGCGTCACCTGGTAAACCAAATTAGCTCGATTCAGAAGAGAATTGAGATGGGCCCGAATGACTATCTGAAGAAAGTTGAGCTGGATCTCCAGCAAGATTATTCTACTGTCTTGTTACAGGAGGAGTTGTTTTGGTTCCAAAAGTCTAGGGAAAACTGGGTTAAATTTGGTGATAGAAATAATAAATTTTTCCACATGCAGACGGTGGTGAGAAGGAAGAGAAATAAGATTCATGGTCTTAAAGTTGACAATGGAGAGTGGTGCAATGATCAAGGTATTCTTCAAGGTAAGGCTATTTCTTTTTACAAAGGGCTATTTGCTTGTAGGGAAGAGGTTGATATTTCTGTCCTGGGGGAGGTTAGTATCCCTAAGCTTAGCAGTGAAGCTAGTAAAATTCTGATGCAACCTGTGACTAAAGAGAAGGTTTATAGAGCTGTCTTCCAAATGGGTTCTTATAAAGCTTCTGGACCTGATGGATTTCAGCCTTTCTTTTTTAAGGAGTATTGGGATATTGTGGGGGAGGATGTGTGGAAGGTGGTGAAGGATGCTTTTGATAGTGGCTCCATTAACCAAGAATTGGCTGAAACTTTAATTATTTTGATTCCTAAAGTAAATCCTCCCACTAGATTTAAAGACTTACGTCCAATTAGCCTTTGTAATGTTTTGTATAAGATTATTACAAAAGTTCTTGTTAACAGGTGGAGTCCTTTCTTGCCAAATATCATTGGTCCTCTTCAGGGTGGCTTCATTAAAGGGAGGGGATCTACTGACAACATTATTCTAGCTCAAGAGGTTATTCATCATATGAGGACTTCTAAGAGTAAGAAGGGAGCTTTGGCCTTTAAAATAGACCTGGAAAAGGCATATGACAGAGTTGATTGGAGTTTTCTCAAGCAATCTCTTGTCCTTTTGGCTTTCCGGAAAGGATCACCTCTCTTATCATGTCTTGTGTGAGTTCTTCGACTCTCTCTATCTTGTGGAATGGAAATAAGCTAGAGGCTTTTCGTCCTTTGCGAGGTCTCCGTCAAGGTGATCCTATGTCTCCTTATCTTTTTGTCATTTGTATGGAAAGACTAGGTTTGTTATAGCTAATGAGTGGAGCAAGGTAGGTGGCTTCCTGTGAAGGTGAGTAGGAGGGGGCCCATGCATATCCCATCTTATGTTTGCAAACGATCTTATTCTTTTTTGCAAGCAACAATTCTCAAGTGACGAAGGTGTTGAGTTCCCTGGATATCTTCTGCAAAGCTTCTGGGCATGAGGGTGAATTTTGATAAGTCAGAGCGCTCTGCTCTAAGGGGTTAGTAGGATTTGCAAGGATAATTTTATGGTGTATTTCATCCATCAAGTTTACCTCAAACCTGGGGAAGTATCTGGAGTTGAGCTAGGGCAGGCTAGGGTCGCTAGAAGTGGTGCTATGAGGACGAATTGATAAAATTAAAATCGCGTTTGATGCTTGGAAAGGGAAGTTCCTAAACAGGGCTGGTCGAATTTGTCTCGCCAAGTCTGTTATTACTTTTCCATCCCAATTTATCAAATGCAAGTAACTTTTTCCCAACAGCAACTTGTGAGAAATCAACCAGATTACTCGCAATTTTATTTGAAAGGGGAAGCTCAGGCTAGAGGGTTGAATCTGATTCGGTAGGAGGAATTGATTCAGCCAAAGAAAAAAGGTGGTTTGGGTATTCGGGAAGCTAGATGTTTAATGTTCATTGTTGGTAAACTAATTGGCAGATTTTGAAGGGAGAGATAAACTTTGGGTGAAAGTTTTCTTGCAGAAATATGTGAAGCATAATTCCTTTGGGGTAGCTTGTTTAGTATAAGGGTTCGCCTGTTTTGGAATGCAATCTTGAAAGCATGTTCTTATTTCGGAGAGGTTATGGTTGGAATTTTGGTAGTAGAGATGCTTCCCTGTGGTTTTGCAGTTGGTTGCCTCGGGTAGATCTGTGATAGGATACCTTATGTGCATATCCATGATTCTGATTTGAAGATTAAAGATATTTGGAAGGAGGGAACTGGGACTTCTCAGATATTTGGTCTCCGTTATCAAGCGAATCATTGATGAAATTCAGAGCATGGGGTTCACTCAAACAATAATATTGATGACGCTGGTTGGTATTGGATGCATTCCGGATCTATGGAGTACAAAGCTTCTTCAGGTTATGTTTGGCTTATTTCAGAATATTTATCCGTGTGTGGATAGAAATTCTTGGAACCATGTTTGGCGGCTTAATGTGCCTGAGAAAATTAAGTTGTTTGTTTGGTTAGCTAAGAAAAATGCTCTTCCCACTAATGCGTTCCGATTGAGACGTCACTTGGCTGCTTCTAACCTTTGCATGAGATGCAAGGAGGAGGAAGAAACAATCGTTCATTGTTTATTTAGTTGTACTAAAATTATGCAGATTTGGCAGATTTTATCCATTACTGATGTCCTCTTGCAGATTCAGCATTCTCCTGAGATGTGGTTCGAAAGGGTTATCTGCAACAAGCATTGTGAGCTCATCCTAATTGCTATGTGGTGGATTTGGAGGGATAGAAATAGGATATGTTTTGAGGGTGCCTCTTGGTCTAGCTCTTCTCTTGCTTGCATTATTCGTAGTGATGCAAATCTGTTTCATAAAGTTCTCTCTAAGTTTGTGATAAATAGAGATACTCCTTGCTTAAGTCTTACTTGGAAGGCTCCCCCTGTGTCTTTCTTTAAAGTTAATTGTGATGTTAGTGTGTTTGTGGAGCATAATGCTGCAGACTATAGTTGTGTCATTAGAGATAGTGATGGTCTGTGGGTGAGGGGTTGCTTGGGGAAGTGTAGGTCCTTAAGAATTTTTCATGGTGAGCTTTTTGCTATCTTGGCTGGTCTCTTTTTGGCTTGGACCAGTGGGGTGAGAAGGGTGATTTGCGAGAGTGATAGTTATGAAGCTATCTCATTATGTCAAAGAAGAGGGTCAATAGATGATCATGTTGATAAAGACCTCATTATGAGGATTCAAGATTGGATTAGCAAGGATTGGCATGTTGTTTTTTGCCTTGTATCGAGAGATGTGAATAAGGTTGCTGATGGGCTAGCAAGGATTGCTGCTAGAGGTGTTGTTGATTATGCAGAATGGGAGCTTCCTTCATTGGAGATTGAGCAACTTGTGAGCCATGACATGAGTTAATTGTGCTCAGTTTTGTTTTCTTTTGTATGGCCATCTACCAAAAAAAAAAAAGTATCTGTTGCTCTTAATGCCCCATCTTATAAGACCACAATGCATCAGTTACACTAATTTTCATGAAATTGAGGAAAAATCAATAAAAATGAATGCTTTCACGTTGGTGCCATTCAATCAAATATTGGAAGAAACTCGGGAAGATGGTTACTGTGTTGGTACATATATGTCTATTTTACAATAGTATATTTTACAATAGTAGACATGATGTTACTAATTTAAATATATAAAGAATCTTTCTTATCTCTTAGTATTGTAAAATAGAGTTAATGCCTCACAGAGCATGTCACATGTCACTTCTAAATTCCTCTCTATTTACTTTATTGTTGTACATTAATTCATGCTCTAATCAAGGCTAATCTCTCTTTTAAAAATGCATCTGATGAGTCATCGATCGAAATGATTTTATTAGATGAGCAGGTAATAATGTTTCTATATCATTTTGCACTATTTCTCACGGGAAATGAAAAATATAAATAATGAACATATCATTTTATTGGATTTTTTTATTGTTGAAAAAAAATAATTATGAATACGTAGTAATTAAAATATAATTAGAGGTTTTTAATATTTTTTTACTTATGAATAATTATAAACGTGGATAAGTGAATTTTTAATATTTTTATGATTGTTGGATGGAAATAATTATGAATAATTAGTAATTCATTATTAGTGATTGATATTTTCTATGATTTCAGTAATTTTAGTGATTGATAATCCGTAAATTATGAACATTTTTATTAGTTGATGATTGAAAGAGAATAAATATGAATATTATGAATACGAATTCGAGATTGAAAAAAAATAATTACATGATTGATTAAAATTTGATGATGTTTAGTGATTGATAAAAAGGTGTAGCAATAATCATTTCCTATATTTTGTATATGTTGATTCAATATATATGATTTGTTTATTAAAATAATTTAAAAATTACATATTTATTTTATGTGATAAGTAGTTCTTAGACACTTCATTAAGATTCTTTTTCAATTTTATATATATTTACTGATATAAGAATAATTTCATTTATGTATTTTTTTTTATATTTGTAAAGTAAATTTTATAAATAATATATTTTCATTTATTTTATTTTTATAAAAATATTTCTATTTCATTAATTATTTTATAATTCAAACATAAAATTTGGTATCATATTAAAAAACTAGTTGCAATGAAAATACAAGGCCAAATTAATGTAATCCTCGTGAATACAATCAAATAAAATACAACAAGAGATGGGCGCGGCCAAATTGACTTTTACCTGTTAGGCGTTTGTTTTAGATTATTTTGATAAATAACCACTTATTTATTTTTAACACTTTTCAGATTTTTCAATAAATCTATTAAAAAATCATTTTATTTTAATATTTAAAATTGAATGTCCCATTTAGACATTCACATAAAAGTGATATTATTGGAGTAGAATGAATAAAGATTATCATTGCATTCAATTACTATGATTTGAGTATCTCATTAGGATATTCAATTTTGAGTGTTAAAAGAATATTTTTATTTTTTACTAAATATAAAATTTAAGCAGTAGAATTATTTCCAAAAAAATCTAAAACAAAACGTATACGTTAGGTGCTAAATTAAACTATACATGGTAGATACACATTTTAAGCAATAATAGATCAGGAAAATATCAAGGATAGATGTTAATATCTAAAATTTCTTTTCTAATTTTCCAAAATTACTCCATGATAATAGTCCAGCTTGAAAATAGCTCGTGTGAAACGTTCCAAATAAACTTCCAGTTGTAAGAATTTACAGACAAGTATATATAACATATGCAGACAAATTGCCGCCTTGACAAATACTCAATTCTGCCAACATTGGGACGGACTTCTCTTGAATGTCTCTGTCATAAGCTGTATAGATTTTTTGGGTTCAAACATTCTTGAATATTATCTCTGCGTCATTTTCTTGTTGACCATTTCATATATTATCTTTCGTCCTTATTCATAGTGGTGCTAGCTTAATTTGGTCACCATGGGAACTGAATCTCCCACCAATGCAAACACTTATCCCTCAGAACCAGAGGTAGAAGCAGGAGATTTTATGTGATTTGTATTGAACATTTTTATTTGTATTTGTTTATACTTTAGCACTATATTATGATAACAAATGATTGGGGAACAACATTTTTTCTGCCAAAATAGTCAATAAAGCTTATTTTAACACTTTTGGCTCATTCTTAATTATGTGTATTTTTTTTCAATGTCTGAGTAATTTAGGCCAAATTTCCTATTGTTAGTTGTTTTGGCTGGTTTTTTTTTTTTTTTTTTTTTTGCCTATAGCAATATTCATCAATGCTTAGGAACAACATTTTCCAGCCAAAATAGTAAAAAATAAAGTCCATTTTAGCACTTTTGGCCCAAAATAGCATTCTTAGTTATATGTGTTTTTTTAATGGACTGAGTGATTTAAGCCAAATTTTTTATTTTTGTACTGTTTTGGCTAGTACAATTTTGTAGCTCTATGAAAACTCGGATATTATATATGGTTATGATGTTATGCCCAAAAGGTTGTTTTGTTGGAAACTAATTTTGGGTCTTGAATGTGCTATTTGCTTTGTCCATTAATATTAATAAAAGGTTGACAAGAGAACATCAGAGCAGAAGGCAATTGATGACTGGCTTCCGATCACTTCTTCAAGGAACGCCAAATGGTGGTACTCCACTTTTCACAATGTTACCGCAATGGTTGGCGCTGGTGTGCTCAGCCTTCCATCTGCCATGGCAAATCTTGGATGGTAAGTACCATATATATTATTGAGTTTTTTACCTTATACTAATTGCATAAAAAGTTTTTGGTTTCATCATCATCATACACAAAAGCCAGTTTGTTTCACAACAAAATAGAAAACAAAAAATGGATCCCTTTTGTAAGAAAGAAGACTAATTCCATTAAAATCAACTTAATCCAATGAGTAGTGCTAAATGTACCATGAAAAATCAGCTCAATCAGCCAATAAATGAGATTATGGGACACAATTACTCAGCCCATTACAATTTTAGTGATTATTTGGACCCAAATTAAAGCCAAAATGAGCCCATTGTCTAAGTTTTTCATCGTGCTTATAGTATTATTGTAATCCAATAGATGTGTTTGGAATTATAAAAAAAATCAATTAATTTTTAAACAATAATACTAGATGCAATAAAAAACTAGCCAATGTAAACAATGAGTCCATTTTGGCTTTGGTTTGAGCCCAAATAATCATTGAAATTGTAATGGGCTGAGTAATTGTGGCCCATAATATCATTTATTGGCTGGTTGGGCTGATTTTTCATTGTGCATTTAGCATTACTCATTTTTAAATTAATTGTATTGTTTAAAATGTAAAATTAAAGGACAAGAATTGATTCGTAATTCATATGAAATTAATAATTTTGTATTTTAAAATCATACAAGTTTTTAAAAGATTTTAATGGAAATAGAATCAGAATTTAATTCATTCATTTTTCATATTTTAATCATTCAAAACATAGCATTAATAATTTAAGGTTTTGAAAGCTTTCAAAACATATTCTAGTTTTAGAGATAAAAAAGTATAGTTCATGCTCAAATATTTCTATTTCATTGAAATATTTGATCATGAGATTTAACACACATAGTAACTACTTGTATTCTTAAGCTGAGTTTGTTTTTGGTGACTCCGGTGGCAGAATTAATGGAGTCACCATGGTCAATGTCATTTGAGTCATTGACACACTGTCACAGTGACTCTATTTTTTATTTGGTAAATACGTAGCGCCATAGTTATTAGTGTCTTGTATCATATTTTTTTAATAAGACAAATGATGATTAGTGTTGAAAATGATGAGATTGGAATTTTGAAAAATGATTAACGTAATTGGAACAAAAATTAATTAAACTATTATCTGACTCTATGTCCACCAGTCAGTGACTTCGTGACTCCATTTTTGGAGTGGACAAAAATTGAAAAAATTTGTTCAATGAATCAGAGTGACTACACGTCGCGCTGATTATGACCCCAAAATCAAAAAGTCTATGGAATCACTTTTTCTCTTACCTAGAATCAAATAAAACAAACTCAACCTCGGAGGCAGAATTTCATTGTTCTGAAAAGAGGACCGGACCGGCCGGTCTGACCGGTTGAACCGGGAACCGGACTCCTGTACGGTCCGGGTGAGACTTAAAAACTGAAAAGTCAAAAATCGGTCAAAAACCGGAAAAACCAATAAAAAACTGGTAAAAACCGGTTGAACCGGTCGGATAATATAAAAATAAAAAAATTAAATTTTTAAAATTTAATAATTATTTTATAATAAAATACAATATATAATATATTTTAATTATTAAATTAAAGATTACTAAACCTCTAAATCTATTAAATACTTTATATTTCAACTTTCAATCAATATTTTAAATATATTTTAATTTTTTAGCAAGTAATTCATCTTATATGTATATATTAGTAAATAAATATATATTTTATACATATTTTATTATATCCGATTCAATCATTAGTCAAATTGGTTGAACCTCTCTGTACGGGCTCAATGTCTCTGTTCATAACCTTCCAAAATTCACATCCATGACTCCTGTACATGCCTTCCAGCATCTTCTAGTAAATATTATTCTTTGTCAAAAAAGATTGTTTTTCTCTTTTTAAACTTTAACGTGGTGTTTGTTTATTTTCTATTTTTATTTTTTAATGAAATAAAATTAAATATTTTTTCTTGTATTTTCTATTTATAATGAAAATGAAATAGAAAATAAAAAAATGTTAAATTTTTATTTTTTATGTTTTCAATTAAAAATATAAAAATAAAAATGAGTTGCATGAAAATAAATAACATTTATACTTATATAAAAATAGAGAATGAAACAGAAAATATTTTTACAAAAATTAGTTGATGTAAGATCCTTGTTTCTCGCTTTTCACAACCTTTAATCTTCCAATAGGAGCTACAAAGTTCTGTTCATGTATATATATATATTCCAATTACAGGGGTCCTGGTGTGGTTATTCTAGTTCTGTCTTGGATAATAACACTTTACACACTCTGGCAAATGGTGGAGATGCACGAGATGGTCCCCGGAAAACGGTTCGACAGGTACCATGAGTTGGGGCAACATGCTTTTGGTGAGAAGCTTGGTCTTTGGATCGTGGTGCCTCAACAACTAGTAGTTGAAGTTGGGGTTAACATTGTGTACATGGTCACAGGAGGCAAATCACTGAAGAAGATTCATGACCTTGTGTGCAGCACAGACTGCAACAAAATAAAGACAAGTTTTTTCATCATGATATTTGCATCTGTTCACTTCGTTCTCGCACACCTTCCAAACTTCAATGCCATCTCTGGCATCTCATTGGCTGCAGCGGTAATGTCTTTGAGGTAAATTAAACTATCCAGGTTGACCAATTACTTTTGGAGTAATATTATACGTACATCATAAAATTAGTCATTATCAGTCATCAAGTATAATAATCCAACATTTTGAAACTAGTAATCTAACTTTTATTATTATACATTAATTGAACATTTTTAAAAGTTGAATTACTAGTTTCAAAATGTTGGATTATTAGACTAATTGTAGCTAATTTTATAGTGTACATAAGTCATTTATCTCATTTTGGTATATATAACTTATACAGCTATATTCGGTACACTTTGTATATATAAGTTATACAGCTATATTCGGTACACCATATTTACTAGAGTGAGTTATAAATCTAAAATGAACTTCTATTTGATTAGGTAAATACTTGGTTGCTACAAAATAAAAAATAAGTGAAAACTAAAAATAGTTAATATGTTGTGCATAATATATATGTTATACACATCATATGTTATTTGTAGTGCAGAACATATATTACATATTGCAATACATAAATGCTTGGGAAACAACATTTTTTCAACCAAAATAGCCACCAAAGCTCATTTAACATTTTATGGCCCAAATATTATTTTAATCATGAATATATTTTTAATGGACTGTGTGATTGTAGCCCAAATTCCTATTTGTTGGCTGGTTTTTTGTTGTATCTATAGCAATGCTCATCACAATATTATCTTTCTTTGTAACATACATGTGATATATGTTGTACATATAATATGATATATGTTGTACATATCATATGATATATGATATACACAACATGTAATATATGTTATGCTTATGCATATTATATTATATATGTTGTACATATAGCATTATTCATTTAATTATCCCAAAATGTCCTTCTTTCTTCTATTTCATTATTATCCCAAAATAATAGTATAATACATGTACAAAATATGCACACCCATTGTACTTACTAGAATAGTTCCCTATTTCGATATCCTTGCAATAAGTCAATAAGTCAAGTAAACGACGAACGAGCCAAGCTTAGGTCTTATTCATCGTTTCTATTCAAAGACTTGGACCCTAAAATGCAAACCACCTTATAACCATTATAGATTCATAAGAGTAGATAATAGAAATAAGGGTAAATTACACTCACCACCCTGAGGTTTGGCGAAATTACACTCATTTCCCCTCTATTTTCAAAATCTTACACATAGACCTCCTGAACTTATAAAAATTACACTGACCTCCCGTAACAATGATTAATTGTTAGTAAAACTAGTAGTTCTTATGATATATGAGAGATACATGACTTTTAACAATATATTTATAAATGATATACACTATTTTGAAGTTAAAATGAGCAAATGACCGTGTAACGAGTAATAAAACAAAGTATGAAAATAAAGAAGAGAAATATGTTTTAATATACATAATGGAACATTCGATCATTTTGACTTCATAGAAATGTCTATTATTACAAATATGTCATTAAAAGTCATTTATAATTCATATATATCATAAAAATTATTAATTTGACTAATAATTAATCATTGTTAAGGGAGGTCAGTGTAATTTTTATAAGTTCAGGAGTCTGAGTGTAAGATTTTAAAAATAGAGGGGAGGCAGGTGTAATTTTATCGAATCTTAGGGGAGGTGAGTGTAATTTACCTAGAAATAAACATTCCACGAAATTTCTTTCTTTCTTCCTTCTTCTATGATAGGATAGTTTGGATGAATGAAAAACAAAAAAGTTGGAATTTTTAAAAAATTAAATTTAATTTAGCCTTAAATAATAAGATGTGAAAATGTTTCCATAGTAAGAGGTGCAAATTTCGTATGTAGAATTTGTGAGTAATTTTACACATTATATATTTCACAAAATTTCCACCCAATTTCCATTTCATAACCAATCAAAGCCCATAATATTTAAAAGTATATTCTTAACAATATTTAAATTTTTATATTTAAGATTGTAAAAAAATAATTTTTCTAGTCATCATAAATGTACTTAAAATGACGTAATGTCTTATTACTAAAAAACTTCAAAATATTTTTAAAATAAGAAATATTTAATTCAATTACATCAATATTATATTAATGATTATTAATTTGAATTTAATTTACTAAATAAATTAAAGTTAAAATCATTAATTATATCTCTCAATTAAAGTTAAATTAATTTTTCTTGCAAATTGAATGAAAGCTAAGTGCCTCAATTCCCTTAACTATCTCCTTTATTCTCTTTGGTTCTCTGAGTTTGAGAGTGTTTTTCATCAAGTTCACATCAAGAACTTTAGTTTTAACATGGTATTAGTTTGAATTGATCCTTCTTCACTCTTTCGCTCCTTCTCTAATCTTCAAGAGTGTTTCTCTTCTTCGATTTTCTTTCTGAATCTTTCTTTTTCTTCAATTCGCATCATCAATGGCGAATTCCTCTCTCAATCCATCTAGTCCCTACTTCATTCATCCAAATGAAAACCCCAGAATTTCAATTGTTTCAACCACTCTTCTAGGTCAATCCAATTATCACATTTGGTCTAGAGAAGTTCTTATGGCTCTAGAGCTCAAGAACGAAGCTCAATTCATCAATGGAGTCATCTTAAGACTAGATCTTGAAGATCCGATTTACGAGGCATGATCCAGATGTAATATTCTGGTTCTTTCTTAGATCTCATGTTCTCTCTTGGATCTCACGTTCTCTCAACAAGGAGATTTCCATGAGTATGTTGTGATGAATCGTGGCAGCTGATGTTTGGACAACACTCAAGGCTAGGTATCATCAAGGGGATGATTTTCGAGTTTCTTCACTTCTTGAGGAGTTCTATTCCTTGAAGCAGGGTGATCGTTCTATTTCAGAATTCTTTATGAATCTTCAAGGAATTCGGTAAGAATTAGAGAATTTTCGTCCAATTCCCCAATGCACCTGATTTGTCCCATGTTTGTGTGCCTTGTAATTAAATTTCTAAAGGGTCTTACTGATCAATACAACACTGTGCATTCTCAAATAATGCTGCCAAAGCCTTTCCCTGATGTTAATCAAGCTCTATCTCTTGTACTTCAACAAGAAAGAGAGTTTATTGGTGAGCCAACTCCAAACCTTATTGCTTCAGTTGATGCCTCTCGTGAACGAGGTAGGAGTCGTGGAAGGGGAGGGCATTCCAATCGATTTAGTGGTGGACATGGTTCCAATCGAACTTGCTGCACTAATTGCAACAAATATGGTCATACTATTGATAGATGTTTTGAACTTCATGGCTATCCGCCAAAACACACTCCCACTATTAACAACATCACCTTTGTGAATGTCAGAAGAGGTGAGACAACCGTTCCAACCTCCATGATACAAGATCAGAAAAATTCAGGTTTGTTTCTCACTCTGGAGCTCCAACAGAAACTTCTCAATCTTCTTCAACAATCCGAGACACAAAATTCCAAGATAAACAACATTATGCATCCCAACCTACTAAGTCAAGTAGTTCTCATTTTCTTTTATCATGGGGCACTCATTTTCCTTATAAATGGATCATTGACATTGGTGCAACCAATCACGTATGCTATTCTCTCACTCAATTTTCTAGTTACAAAAAGATTCATCCAATTGAAGTATAATTACATGATGGTAAAAAAATCATTGCATACATCACAAACACAGTTTTCTTTACAAAAGATCTTTTCATCATCAATGTTCTATTCATTCCTGAGTTTGCTTTTAATTTGATCTATGTCTCAAAATTGGTTCCTCATATGCAATGTCATGTCTTAATCTCTAAACTTGGATGTATCATTCAAGACAATTTTTCCTTGAAGATGAGTGGAACTGCTAAGATTTCTAATGATCTTTTCATTTTGGATGCTAACACTCCAGTCATTCACTCCTCTGATCCGAGGAAACAATTCTTCTCTGTCACAAACACAAACTCCACAAAGTCTGTAGACAATTGACATCCTAGATTAGGTGATTGCTCTTTTGAAAAAATGCAATATTTATCTTATGATTTTGATTTCATTTCTTGTAAAAACATTAGTGAGCATTGCTCCACTTTTCATTTTGCAAAGCACAAAAGATTGTCTTTCTCTCTAAGTACCACTGTAACAAAATCTTGTTTTGATATAAAACATGTTGACATTTGGGGACAATTTCATGTCCCTTCAATACTTGGTCATAGATATTTTCTTACAATGTAGATGATTTCTCTAGATTCACTTGGATATATCCCATGAAGGTTAAATCAGAAACCAGAATAATTCATTTGCAGAATTTTATTCAATTGATTTCAAATCAATTTAACAACAAAGTTAAAACCATAAGATCAGATAATGGCCAAGAATTCAATTGCAAATCCTTTTATGAATCTTTGGGCATTATCTATGAAACTATTTGTGTTGAGACTCTTAAAAAAAATGGCATTGTTGAGAGAAAACATCAACACATTTTACAAATTGCTAGATCTTTATTTTTTCATTCTAACTTGCCAATTTTGTTCTAGAGTTTTGTTGCACTGCATGCAGTGTATATCATAAATCAACTTCCCTCTAATGTCATTTCCAAGAAAACACCATTTAACATTTTGTTTTAGTAGCCACTAGATTTTACCAATTTAAAAGTTTTTGGTTCGCTTTGCTATGTTTCCACCTTATTGGCTGAAAGAAATAAACTTGATTCATGAGCACACTAATGTGTTTTCTTAGGTTTTAAGACTGACACTAAGGGATGTATCCTCTTTGATCTAAAGACTAGAGAATCATTTATTTCTAGAAATGTATCTTTATATGAATCCATTTTTCCATACAAGGATTTACAAAGTTTTTCTGTTCCCATATTTGAAAATTTTAATGTTGCATCTTCAATGGCAGATTTTCAAAACTTTAATCCTACAATGCATCAACACATACATTCCCATCCTTCACCCAATCCCTCTCTCAAAGATTCTTCCTTCTCTGACACTAATTCTATACTTCCCTTCTCTGTGCATCTTGTCCCATCTCCCATTGATCAATTAATTGACACTCCTATTCATGCATATCCAAATATTGCTAATTATACTCCTGCACCTTATCCATCTCATACACATAACAATTCTCCTCCTGCACCTCTACCATATAACCTCATACCTATTAATTCTTCACCAATATTACACTCTCCAACACCACCACTTCGAAACATATCCTCCTCTGACAATAGCACAGTCCCTTTGTCACCACCTCTTACTTCCTCATCTCAACCTCAAAACCTTCTAAGATCTGACAGAATGAAGCATCCCCCTTCTTACCTCAAGGACTACATTTATTCCTTACAAAATACTAGAAATTCTGCAATCAACTCCAATGTCATGTATCCTTTATCATCTGTCATGTCTTTTGAAAATCTGCATCCAAACTACAAGTCTTTTACATATGCCATATCATCACACACTCAACCTTCCATCTATAAACATGTTGTGGTTAACGAATGTTGGAGAAAAGCTATGAATGATGAATTAAATGTTCTGAAGGTTAATCAAACTTGGGAACTTGCTGACCTTCCTAATGATAAGAGGGATATAGGATGTAAATGAGTGTATAAAATCAAGTATAAAGTTGATGGTTCCATTGAAAGATATAAAGCTCGTCTAGTAGCTAAGGGATATACTCAAACCGAATGGTTAGATTACTCTGAGATCTTCAGTCTTGTAGCCAAGATGACTACTGGTACTTGCATTAGCTACAGCCAATAATTGATTTCTTAAATAGTGTGATGTTAACACTATTTCTTATGGTGATTGATCGAGGAAGTGTATATGACTCTTCCTCTGGCCTTGACAATGTTGCAAAAGTCCAAGTGTGTAAGTTGCAGCGATCCTCTACGACTTGAAACAAGCAGGTCATCAATGGAACCATAAACTCACTCAAGCTCTTACTTCTTGTGGCTATTCTCAATCCAAGTTTGATTAATCCCTTTTCATCAAAACTTGACCTGACCTTTCTTTTGTTGTTGGCCATTTGAGCCAATTCCTTGCCAAGCTAATGGGATCTCACTATCAAGCAACTCTTCGAATCCATAAATATATGAAGCAAGCTCATGCCCAGGGCCTATTTTTTCCTACATCTTCTGACTTATGTTTAAAAGGTTTTAGTGATTCAGATTGGGTCTCTTGCATTGACACTTAGAGGTCTGTTTTAGGGTATTGTTTTTACCTTGGAAATGCCCTCATTTCATGGAAAAGTAAGAAGCAGCAAAATGTGGTTTGAAGTTGAGTATCGAGCCTTAGCTTACGCTTGTTGTGAAGCACAGTGGTTGAAGTTCTTACTCGCTAGCAACTTGCATGTACCTCATCCTTCCCCTATTCCTCTATTTTGTGATAACAATTCTGCAATGCACATTGCCAGCATTCCGATTTTCCACAAACGAACTAAACATATTGAGATGAACTGCCACACCGTGCGAGAGAAGATCCAGCAATGGCTCATTCATCTCCTATCTATCAACAGTAAAGACCAGTTAGCAGATATATTCACCAAATATCTCCCCTGCTCCCTTTTCATTGCTTTTATCCAAGCTTGTCTTATTAGATCTGTATAAGCCTAGCTTGAGGGGGGGTATTAACACTAAAGTCAGTTAGTATTTTCTCCTTTTTGTTTTGGTAGTTGAGATTTATCATTGTTAGTTATACTTCCCGCCTTAATTGGTTTAGTAATTAAATTTCAGTCCTTATCTTGATTAGTAATTATTCATCATTTTGTAATTTCTCCTTGCTAATTGAATGAAAGCTCAGTGCCTTAACTATCTCCTTCCTTCTCTCTGGTTCTCTGAGTTTGAGAGTGTTCTTCATCAAGTTCACATCAAGAACTTGAGTTTTACCAGAACATGTTGGAATTTATGGGGACCACT
Organism: Aeschynomene evenia; assembly: GCA_013621005.1. Taxonomy (NCBI): domain Eukaryota; kingdom Viridiplantae; phylum Streptophyta; class Magnoliopsida; order Fabales; family Fabaceae; genus Aeschynomene; species Aeschynomene evenia. The sequence continues at coordinate 15,822,475 of CM024268.1, forward strand.
TGCCTTTGGTTCCCCTCAAATGCTCATTTTCTTTCCTACTCTTCGTCAAGAATGGAATGGAATGGTGGAAATAGTATTATTTTTTAGGGGAGTGCTATTGGTACACAGTACAATACTTCTCCACCCATTCAAATGTTAGCAACTTTGATGAATATATTCGAAGTTGCCAACATTTGAATGAGGTGAAAAAATGAGTAAAGGGGTATTGTACTATGTACATTTAGCATTTTCCTATTCCAAAAATTTGTATTTTGTGTTTTTTATTCTCCTTAAATAACAAATAGTTATTGAAATGGAAATATAAGAAGTTACAACGTAAAAGTTCTATTATGTTCCATTATCCAAAACACAAATACACGTGATTATATTTCCTTTCTTCATAAACAATCTAATGTAGCAAGGAAGTGATTTTGTATTTTTGTTTCATTCTCAATCTTCCACTTCCAGTCATTTTCTATTAATTCTGATATATTTCGTTAATGACAAAATATCAAAATATAGAGGTATTATTTAAGTCCATTATTTATTTTCCTAAACTTATTTTATTTACTCTGCTTTCTTTGTTTCAAATCTCACGAAAAATAAAATGTTAAAATATGATTGAATCTTGTGTAGTTACTCAATCATAGCATGGTCTGCTTCCCTGCACAAAGGAGTACAAGAAGACGTGCAATATGGATACAAAGCCACCACAACACCAGGAACCGTTTTCAATTTCTTAAGTGCTTTGGGTGATGTTGCTTTTGCCTATGCTGGTCACAATGTGGTGTTAGAGATCCAAGCAACAATTCCTTCCACCCCAGAGAAGCCATCCAAGGGCCCCATGTGGAAGGGAGTGGTCATAGCATACATAGTTGTAGCTCTGTGCTATTTCCCTGTTGCTTTTATCGGGTATTGGATATTTGGCAATGATGTTGAAGATAATGTCCTCATCTCTCTAAACAAACCTACTTGGCTTATAATCATGGCTAATATGTTTGTTGTCATCCATGTTATAGGAAGCTATCAGGTGACGTATAACAATCATTTTTCTTTCCAAATAATTCCTTCCATGATATTTATGATAAATCTTTAACTTTTGAAATTTCTATTTACATTGACCAATAAAAATTTTTTAACTACATAGTAAGGTAAATCTTAGAAGTTGGAGATATTTTATTGGTTCATGTAAGCAAGAATTTTGAATTGCAAGATTTTCCTTAGGTACCATATATAGAATTTTTTATTTAGAGAAATACTTTTTGTACATTATAAAATCAGTCATCATTAACCATCATATGTAACAATTTAATTTTTAAAAAATATTAATATAACTTTTAATATTATATATCAATATAACATTTTAAAGTTGGATTAATAATTTTAAAATACTATATTATTACATATGGTGACTAATATTGACTAATTTTGTGGTGTATATATAATTTTTTTTAGAAAAAAAAAGAAAATGATCATATTACAAAATGATACTCTTATGCATCTTCTAAATATTGGTTGAGAGTGAAATCTAATTTTTATCTCAACCAATGTTTTAGGGACACACTCCACACTTTGGGATGTATCCAATGTTGAGTTCTCATGTGAAGAATTTTAGAGAAATGTTAGGCGTATAATGAAAATTGTACAATACTGATATAACAATTATATTCATCATTAGATTGTAATAAGGAGATACAAACTAATTTAATCCAATGATGAATATGATTGTTTTACAAGTATTGTACAATTTTAATTGTAAATATAACATTAATGATATGGACTTGTTATATGTGCATTCTCCTCTTCAATTACTAATGAAAAGAGATAGCATAAGACAAGTTCATTTTAAACTTAAAACATATGAGAATCCACCTTCCATAATATTTCTTGAAAAGTGTCCCAAATGGGGGTAAAAATAACGTCTCTTTAAAAATTCTTCAAACGTAATAACTAACATGTCTCTTTTGTTGATGTCTGTATACACAGCTTTATGCGATGCCTGTGTTTGACATGATTGAAACTGTAATGGTTAAAAAATTGCATTTCAAGCCAACTCGACTACTTCGATTTGTTGTTCGCAATACTTATGTTGGTAACTACAGTCCCTTCCCTCCTCTCATTTCAAATATTTTCTCAATTATATTCATATCAAGTGTCTTTTTAAAATCTATATTTATTTGCCACTAAATATGTTAAATAATTTAATTTGATTCAGCCTTCACAATGTTTGTGGGCATAACATTCCCATTCTTTGGTGCCCTCCTTGGATTTTTTGGAGGATTTGCATTCGCTCCAACTACATACTTTGTAAGCCTCAGTCTCCTTCTCCTCCCCCTCCTCTTTTTTCTTTTATATATAATTCATGCATATGATTTCATATAAAAAGAGCATAAATTTTGACATGATTTCATTTTTTTAGCTTCCCTGCATTATGTGGCTTATGATTGTCAAACTAAGGAGATTTAGCTTATCTTGGCTTACCAACTGGGTATGTTCAACTTTATTTATCTCTTTGAAATGTATCTGATAGTTGTTGACATTTTGATTATTCTGCTAATTGGCTTCCATGTTTCTAGACCTGCATTATACTTGGTCTCTTCCTGATGACTCTGTCACCTATTGGTGGATTAAGGCAAATCATACTCAATGCCAAGAGCTATGGGTTTTACCAATGAGGTCTTGCTGGCTGAGAATCATCCTGAAATAAAGCCATCATCATGTTCTTAAAATAATGTTAGGGATATTATTCTTGAAGAACACAAACTTTTATGATCTTTAAAAATTCTAAATATCGATCTTAAATAATTCGATACAACATTGTTCAAAATTATTATCTTAAACAATATTTATAAATTTTTAAAATTATGTTGAAAGTATTTACTTCTTAAGCACTAAAGTTCAAAGTTATATTTTAGGGATGTTGTTTATCCAAAATTTATTATTATATAGTCTTCATTACAATCTCGACCTTAATTCTTAGCATTGTTGCCAAATTTGGTTTAAAATAAAAAGGATCAATATTGTAATATATATGATTTGATTTATATGCCTTCCCTACTTTTGGATTCAATTTGCATTCCCAATCACTATGTAATGCCATCGTGTAGGGTATCAAGTAAAATTTGAGCGCTAAGAGAACGTAAACTTAACATAAGGTTGTGTCTGGATGGAGTAATTTAAGGAGGTAATGTAATTTTTGGGAAATTTTGAAATTCTTAATTATCAAATTATTTATTTGGATATTAAATTGAAAAGTAAAGCTTCAATCTTCTTTTTCCTCACCCAATGAACAGTTTCATTTGCAAATAACCTCTCAAATCCTGTAACTTCTCTTAGCTTCTGAAGTCATGAATTTAGTTTCTTAGATTCTCATGTGTTGTGCAGCTTCTTGTGCCAATATTGGGCTTCCAATGAGTGCTTCTTAACTTCTGAACATTAATCCTAACTTGTCATGAATGAACTTTAGTTTCTGAACACAAATTCTAGCTTCTCATGAGTGAACTTAGCTTCTGAGCACAAGTTCTAGCTTCTCATGAGTGAACTCAACTTCTGAACACAAGTTCTAGCTTCTCATGAGTGAACTTAGCTTCTTAGCACAAGTTCTAGCTTATCATGAGTGAACTCAGCTTCTGAACACAAGTTCTCGCTTCTCATGAGTGAACTTAGCTTATGAGCACAAGTCTTAGCTTCTTATGAGTGAACTCAGCTTTTGAACATAAGTTCTTGTTTCCTATGAGTGAACTTAATTAGCTTCTGAACGTTGTGCTTCTGACTTTTGTACTTCTAGACATTATGCTTTTGAATGTAACTTCTTAAGCCTCTGGGATTATGCTTCTGAGATGTATATTGCTTGCATCATAGAAGCACATGTGTGTTGTTTTAGATAAATTAAACTTTCTGAAACACTTAACACATATTAGTCATTTTCTTACAAAATATTTTCATGTATTGATTTTCATCATTCAAAACCATCCCAATATGATTGATCGTGTGAAACTAGTTTAGAAGGATTCTGGAGCTAACACAAATTAGTCTTTCACTTTGCATTCCGCAACTCAAATTAGTGTTTTTGACTCAAAACAGTCCTCAATGACTTATTTTATAAAAGTTCTCCAAAAATTCTCAAATCTCTAAATTCATAAAACCACCAAATAAAATAAATTATAATCCTAATTAAAAATAAATAGAACCACCAAATTTTAGTTATAATTCATCACTAACCCTTACACACTTACCATCACCAAATCTTAATAGAGCTATATAAGGATTAGTGATGAATTAAGATTAAGATTTGGTGGTTTATTTATTTTTAATTAAGAGTATAATTTTTTTTAATTTGAGGGTTTCATTAATTTAGGAATTTGAGATTCAATGGTTTAATTTGGAATTTTTTGGAAAAAAATTATAAAATAAGTCATGGAGAACTATATTTTGTGTTTAAAACACTTAACTCTATTTTATTCTATGTGTATGGAGAGGGTTTCATAATAAACACATAAAATAAAATAGAGTTTAGAGTTTTGAACTTAAAAGAGTCCATCTTCTTAATTTTATAAAATTATCACAAAAATTCCTAAATCAAACCATTAAATCATAAATTTCTAAATTAATAAAATTCTCAAATTAAAAAAATTACAATCATAATTAAAAATAAATTAAACCACCAAATCTTAATCCTAATTCATTACTTACCCTTATACACGTCTATTAGGATTTGATGATGAGTGATTTTATTAGGTATGTAAGGGTTATTAATGAATAAGAAATAGAATTAGGTGGTTTTATTTATTTTTAATTAGAATTTATTTAATTTGAGAATTTTATTAATTTAGAGATTTGGGATTTAAGGGTTTAATTTGAGTACTTTTTTGGGAATTTTTATAAAATAAGTCATGGATGACTATTTCAAGTAAAAACTACTAAATCGAAAGATCTAAATGATTAATTTACATTGCGTTGTACATCTTGTTGGGAAATAACGCATAAAGACGAAACGGAAAATAAAACTTTTATGCAATTCTCACCCAATGACCTATGTGAATAATAATGATCTATCTATAAATTACTTGTTGAAGTGTGACCGCATCACAATTTGCGAACAACTCTTGTTCTTGAGTTCTTCACGAGTTCTTGTTCTTGAATTCTTCAACTCTTGAAATCTTCAATTTTTGAACTCTTCGATTCTTGAACTCTTCAAATCTTAAACTCTTCTATTCTTGAACTCTTCAATTCTTGGATTCTTGAATTCTTGAACTCTTCAAATATTGAACTCTTCAATTCTTGAATTCATGAATTCTTCAAATCTTCACAATGAGCTATGTCAAACTCTTCCGATGCAAGTGTAGCGACGGCCTAGAGATGTCCACACAGCAGTTGTGGATGTCAAACATCCACCTTGATGCTCTTCTGAAACTCTCTATGCTAGTAGCGAGAAAGAGAGAAATAAGGATTAGTGAGGCTTTGTGGTGTGCGAATTTCCACCTCTAAAAAAGGCTTCTTGGGTGTTGCTATTTATAGCCAACGCTCAACATAAACCTATATTGGGCCCATCTCATGGAAGCTCAATTAAATTAATCATACTAATTTTATCTTAATCCTTATTAGGCTCATCTCATGGAAGCCCAATTAAATTAGTCACACTAATTTACTTTTATTCTTTATTAGGTCCATCTCATGGAAGCCCTATTAAATTACTAATTTATTCTAATTTAGCATCAACATAAAACTGCTTTAGTGTGTGACCTTATAGGTTCTTATAACGTTGGCAATATTATTAAATCTCATATAAACAGTGAACGGTATCTAGCAACACATCACTGCTAAGTTATAAAAAATTCAATGCTTTGACATAACCTTTCCGTGATTGACATTACCGTATATTTCAGTCTCTTTGTCCAGATATCCAGATTTAACACAAGCATGAAATTAGTCATATTGTATATTTAAATCATTAGTTTCTTGATCTACGAGTAGACTGATAAAATAAATGATATTAATGTCACACATTAATTCATTTCAGCATGATCATGCATTTTTCCAGCCCAACTCATCAAAAGGCCCACAGATATATCTCTCGTATTGTGAGTGAGACAAATTCTATCTACGTTACTCGCACTGCCCACATGATTCGTGATGTGCCTAATGACCGACTTTGTAATTACCATGTTACGGATAACATTTGACGGTATCAAAGCACACAACTCCTCATGCAGCGGATCGCAGTAACTTCAAGTCAAAGGACTACATGTACCATCATCACTATGAGAATCACTTATGACATTCACATTACTATCCATGTGGTGTTCTCATGGCGGGTCTATCCAGTATATCACCATATATACCTATGTGCAGACTTGATATCACATATCCATAACCTGTGAGAAAAGACTATCAGTCCATACAAATAATAGTCTCTACGTATTACTGTTGTCATGTTGTTTACAGTAATACTTGATTAGGGACATTTAAGAATGGAGTCTCACTATTAGATTATGCACCTAATCTTTATTCCATTCTAAGGACTTGATAATGTTCATTAAAATAAATAATTAATGAAAACAATGCCTTATATATATACACAAATATATAAAATGTCACAATATCATAATAAAATACAATTATAATTGGCCCTCTAGTGCATACACCAACACATCTCACTTGTCATGTAAGCACTTAACGATACACATCAACACTCACTTAACGGAGTTATAACGAGGACTAACTTGAGTTACAAAGTACAAAATGGAGGACTATTTGAACAAAAAGTAAAGTAAATGACTAAATTAAAACATTCATGCAAAATGAAGTACCAATTTAAAGTTTAAATCTATTAAAGATACTGCAAATGATAAGTCTTAGAAAAATTCAAAATATTGTGATAACTTCGTCGAATAAAAATACAAAAATGTATGTAAAATTTTCCCGTTTGACGAAGACAATTGTTTAGCAGAATCCGTTTAGTATTGAAATTTAATTTTTTATTTGTTGATAATGTACAACTTTTTTACACAGTTATTCAATGATATGTTGTTATGTTAGTTATAATTATATTTTTTCTTTTCCACTACCTGAAAATTTATACAAATAAAATATTTTAATTAAATAACTGTATAAAATATCTTTACACTATAAATCAATCAAAATTAATCTCTATAATATTTCATTTCTCACCGTATTTAACAAAATCTCTTATTCAATCTCGACATAGAAAATAAAAGCCCTTGCTAGTCTCTAGGCATTGGAAAAACAATAATTGTACACCATTTTGCAGCCATTATCAACCACTCCATCAATTTTATTAAGTATTACTTTTTGATTCTAATAGGACCCATTATAAAGAAGTGGAAAGAATGTACATATAGCATTATTGTTGGAAAAACTACCAACAAGAAACCAAAGTTGAGGATAACATCCATTTCCTCCTTTCCTAACGATTAATCTTCATCCTGTCAGCTCTCGATTGATCGAATCTCGATTATTCCAACTTTTTTTTTTTTTTCCTTTTCCAACATCCACACTTATTTCCTTCTCACCAAAAGACATTGTCCGCACTCAATATCAAAACCCCCATTTTCTTTTTCTCGTCCCCCCAAGCTACCGCCACCAATTCACTCTAACTACCGGTTATTTAAATCACAAATATCTCCCACATAATCACTCAAAGCTAAAACCCAAACAAAGTCCCAATCATTCACTCCATAACCCGAAATCCCCAAAATCCAACACAAAAACTCTCTTAAGAATCAGAATAAAATATAAATTTCTTCCATCCTCGCCGAAATCAGGCAAAAGAGAAGGATGGAAAAACGAGGGTTAGAATCAGGTACGTTGCTCGTCTTCTTCTTCTTCTTCATGTTCGTAACCATCTACCTTATTGGCTACCTCATCGTTTTCCGAAACTGGAGCCCTAAGATCCGACCCGAATCCTCGAGCTGTCTCATCTCGCTTTTTCACGGCACACCCGCCGCGATCTTCGCCGCCGCCGCCATTCTCTCCGACCCCAACCGCGGCTTCGCGGCGGAGAACACCGCCTTCCAGAAAGTGGTCTTGGACTACAGCACGGCCTACTTCCTCACCGACATCCTCCACTACCTCGTGTTCTTCCCCCGCGACGTGCTCTTCATCGGCCACCACCTCGCGACGCTCTTCGTCATCGTCACGTGCCGCCACTTGGCGTCCCACGGCGCTTTTGCGGTCCTCTCGCTCCTGTTTCTCGCAGAGGTAACGAGCGCGTGCCAGAACGCGTGGACTCTCGCGAGTGCGCGTAAGAAGGAGGACCCCTTCGCCGCGAGGGTGCACAACGCGCTTTCGCCAATGTTCTACGCGCTTTATTCGGTGGTTAGGGGTTTCGCTGGGCCTTACTTCGTTTACGAGATGGTTGTGTTCTATGCGAGTGGGCGAGCAGACGGCGTCGTTCCGAGGTGGGTTTGGGTTTCTTGGGTTGTGGTTGTTGTGATGGCTATTGGTGTTAGTATCTTGTGGATTTGCAATCTCTGGGTTGAGCTCTATAGAGAAAGGACGAGGAAATTAGAGGAGGACAAGAAGATTAGATAGATAGAAAGTAGTTGAGGAATTGTAAGAACTTTTTTTAGTATTAGCTGTCTCTTCGCTATTTATTGGAATTATAAATCATCATAATTAATGATAATTCTAATTTGTAAATTGCATTGACAAATCCTTAACTTTTGCTGTTTCTTTTGGTGTGTTTTATACTTTTATTTGTTTCTATGATTGTTGTGCTTTTAAATAGCTAGAGGGGGGAGCTGTGTTGGGGTGGTTGTAGAAGATTGATTCATTGTTGTGGTTTTAAGCTTATACTTTAAGCGGATAACGAATCCAATTTAATTCACTGTTGATATTCAAAAATAGCTAAACCTCATATTGGTCCTCCAGGTCCTCCATTTTGCATGCGTGAATTAAATTAATCATCTATTTTTATTTTTGCTCAAAATAGTCATCTACTTTGCAATATGTGAATCAAATTAGTCCTCCTGATATTCTTTTGTTATAACTCCATTAACTTAATGCTAATGTGGACGGTTTAATACAAACTTGACAAGTGATATGTAACCCTAGAAATATATATAACTCATATTATTCCTCAATTTTACTTGTTTTGAATCAAAATAATCATTCACTCTTATTTAAAAAGAACTATTTTGATTTAAAACAAGTAAATTGGAAGACTTATAGAAGTTATGAATGTCTAGGATTACATGTTACTCGCTAAATTAGTAATAAACAATGCATATCAGAAGAAATTAACAGACTTATAACATAAAAAATAAATGAAGGATCAACTTGATTCACAAAGTGCAATGTGGATGACTATTTTAAAAAAAAATTAAAGTGAAAGACTAATTTGATTATGACATATTTGAGTTTTAACTCAAAAATATTTTGGTCAACCTAGCAAGCAATGACGAATCCTCGAGCTGCTCATTCATTGATAAATGGGTTTTACACATTATGAAGTTCACATTGGACATGTTATTGCTGTTTAGTATAGATATATGTATTATTTTGCATCTTGTCTTGGTTTGTGGTTTTCTTGTCTGGCAATAAGCAATTCCTGGTTGAAGCATTATTTGAAACATCCTTCACATCCATTAATATACTGTGTGAGGTTCGTGTTTAGTTAAGATGAAGTGGTGAATCTATGAGGTTGAGCTTTTATATTCATTTGCTTTCTAGAGCATAAGCCTTTCGCAGTCAGAACCTTCCAGTTTTATACCAACGACCTAAGAATCACGAGAAATAATAACCTCAACGGCAAACTATAATGGCATCCAAAATTAGATATGACATTCACTAAGGTCAACGGCAATAAGAAAAGCTTGAAGATTAAAGTGAAGGCAGTAAAGCACACCTTATAAATTAAGGATGAGAGATTAGATAAAATAGTATTTTTGATTCAAATATTATAGGATGCTAACATAATATATATATATATATATATATAATTTAATTTTTATCCATTGATATTGTATAATTTTTAACATAGTCATTCAATCATGTGTTATCTCGTTAATCATTATTATGTTTTTTCTCTCTCACTACTCAAAAAGTCATACAAATAAAGTGTTTTGATTAGATGATATTGTTAAATACTTTTACACTATCAACATATCAGAATTAATATATATATATATATAATTTTTTTTATAAAATTCCTTTTATTATAGGTCCAAAAATATATATATGTAATTTGGATTTTATTGTTTAGTAAACATGGATGGTGTTTGGATTTTATTGTTTAGTAAACATGGATGGCAACCGGACATGGAGGAGGTGGGGAGTATAGTCCTTGTCCCCATCCCGCTCTGTGAAAAAATTCTTATTTTCGTCCTCGTTCTTTGTCTCAAGGGGAATTTCTCCCCCCACAAATGTTTGGGGCACAACAAAAAATCAACCAACATAGCCAACAAAGCCCATTTAACACTTTATGGCCCAAATAGCACTTTTAATCATGAGTATATTCTTAATGGGCTGGGTGATTGTGACCCAAATTCCTATTTGTTGGCTGTTTTGGCTGATTTTTTGTTGTGCCTCTAGCAATGTTCTTTCTCCCCCATCACCGCTTCCTATGGGGATCGGGATCCCCGCGAGGCTCCAAATGAGGAATGAAAAAATTTTCAAAAAATTATTTTTACATAAAATAAAAAAAATAATTTTGAGAAAATCAATAAAATAATCATCAATCATAAAGACATTGTTAAATAAGTTCTAAAGGTCACAAAAAAAGTAAAATAAATTTTAGACAACAACATATAAATCACAAAAATAGCAAAATATGTCTTTGACAGTGACTGGGTATCGGGATATGTGAGTGTTATGGTTTGTGAAATGTGAATCGATAGAATGAGGGAGGGGCGTCGGGGAAAGAGTTTGTTTAACACGTTAAGTTATTTTAAGATTTCTGAATTCTACAAAAGTGAAGTTATATTCATTAATGTAAAATTATAAATTTACCATCGAGGCCGGAATCCCTGCGGGGCGATGAGCATAATCCCTGTCTCTGTCCCCAAACTACCCCTCGAGGAGATCCTCCCCGTTCTCATTCCCGCAGGAAAAAATTCCCTGACTGCGGGCCCCGAATTCAGGGTTCCCCGCCTCCCCATTCCCATTGTCATGCATAATTGTGTTGAAGTGTGTATAGAGCTCAATTTTTTGGCGAAATTTATTTTGGCTTTTTTCCATGACATAAATTAGATAAAATTACATCAACCTCCTTTGAGGTTAGATAATAAAATACTTACATCCTTCTATTTATTAAATGAGTAATACTAAATGTACATCACAAAATTAGTCATTATAAGCTATCATATGCAATATTCCAACATTTTAGAATTATTAATCTAACTTTAAAAAATATTGAATTAATGTATAGTATTAATAGTTGGATTAAAAGTTTAAAAAAATTAAATTATTGTATATAATGACTGATTTTTTAGTATACATAAATCATTTCTCTTATTAACTATTACACTCACCTCCCTTAGCTTTTAGAGTGAGATTATACTTATTCCCTTATAATTAAGAGAACATGAATTATATATGTTTCATAATTTAAAATATATATATATATGAAAATGACATTTATACCCATAATAGTGTTCTTTATTTCTATTCAAGTGTCATTCCCCCAAATTAACACCCTTTAAACCTTCAATGATGACACATATGACTTGTGTAGTTGTTTCAGCTTAAAAAATAAGACAACAATAAACATATTTTGAGATTCTAGGATCGTAAACAAAAATGAGGATTTTGAGGTTTTCATTTGGGAGAGTGCAAAATATAGGGAAAAAACTCCCTGTTTGTGGCTACCAGAGTGGAACAAGCTCTACCAGCTTGCTTGTGACTTTATGAAATGTGGCCTTATCCCCTTTTTCCTTTTTTATAGACGCCTCCTTCCCCTTTCATACACCTCTGTCCTCCCTTTCTAAAACCCCGAAAAATCCTAAGGTCCTAACCCCTTTACATTGTAATTATCTAATGGACCAACAAGCTTTGCTGTTACGTTGACCTTTTTTAGGAGATTGAGTGTGCATCCAGTCTTAATTAATAACTTTGGATAGGAAATAATAATCCTAATAAATCTTTCCCTTAACTTATAAGTAATCATATACTTTCTCTATAAACTAGTTACTGTTGTGACTCCTTAGTTGAAAAGCCTACCAAAAATGACATTTAACTAAATCCTCATATGGATTTTTCCTAACTCAAGTCTAAGGTGAGGGTGCTCTCTATATTGTGCCCTCTCTAAACTAGGTCTCCCTTCTCTACTAAGTCTCCCCTCTATATGAGGGATGTCCTTGAATCTCCTAGAGACTAGGTCATTAAGTCACAAACAAGCTCCCCATGAGATGGTATCTCACCTAGGGTGTGGTGGCTCTCAAAATCGCTCCGGTCCACATGCAAGATAGTTTCCCTTGAGGGATAAATAGGCCACAGTGGTATGTCTAAATCCACACAAAGTATGACATTTCTCATACTGCATCCTTCTGAAGCCATTAAGCCCCTTATTCTCGTGCTCCTCCGTTTGAGCTCTTCTCATGGAAGATCCTCAAGTCTTCATATCTATCTCTCTCCTTGTGCCCACAAGGTGGCATTGCTCCATTGGGCCTCTTTTGTATCTGTCTTCAAAGGCCCAGTCCATAACATTAGCCCCCCTGCGTGATGTAGGGTGTGTGACGCCCTCAGCACGCAGAGACGTCCACGTGTTCACCGCCCACGAGTGGGTCCTCTACCGAGAGCCTTCAATTGACGTCTTTGCTCCTTCAAGAAAGCCCCCTTGATTGGTGCATCCTTCCTTTGTTCAGTGCGCCCTTGTTTCTGGGAGGTGTTCCGATGACTCGCCCCATTGTTGCGGTGACTTCCTTCACCCTGTAGTTCTCCTCTGATGCTGCTATTATTGCTCCATGTTACTTTAACTTGTATTATTTAGAAATTGATCCTGCAAAAACAAATGTATTCTATCATGGCCATGAACTACTTGCAATTATGTTACAATATATTTCTTACTATTTAATTCTCATGACTATTATTTTCTTTCTCCTTTATTGGGCTCCAAGATTGAGGAGTGGAGTCCTTGTGGGCTCCTTCTACATTACTTGGTGTCATGTAGTTTACTATTCTCATGTGAAAATCATACCATATACTTGTTAAACCCTATTTCTTGTTGTTTGTTTTTCATTAAATCAATCGAACATTGATGTATTTACCCAACCTCAAGATTCCATTTTAAGGAGGTGTTTCAATAGAGGTTGAAAGAGAAGATCCAAGGAGGAAGAAGAGGATGGAGGCACGACTGTGAGGGTCTGTAATGGGGGTTTAGGGTATCAAATGGAAAAGAAAAAAGAAGGTAATTGAGGATTTGCAAAACGATATTGTTTGGGTTCAAGAGTTAAGGACTGATTTGTCCCTATTAGAAACTCCGGGGATTGATTTGTCCCCTATTAGAAACTTCATTGCACACATGTCACTTAACGTCCACGTATGACAAAGTACTAACGGTCCACATAGGACTACTCTGTCACTCATTAACGGGGGAGTTAACGGAGGGACGGATATGTCTCACGGAATTCAAGTTCAGGGACTGCGAGACTAATAAAATTTGATCATGGACGGAAGTGGACACCGAAAAAAAAAAATCAGGGACGAATTTGGGTATTTATTCTTCTATTTATTGTATTTTCGAAATTAATTCTCGCTTATTTTCAGTATAAGTATTTTAAAAAGATAACATATGCTATGATGTTCAAGAGCGACACTTGAATAATTAGTCTAAAATGATTATAGCATGGAGGATGGGTTATTTGGGTGTTACAGTATAAATATTTGAACGATTATAATTTCTTGGATATGGTGATTGAAAGTTTAATTGTGTTTTTTATATCACATTTTATTGTGTGATTGTTCTAACATATAATTTCAAAGTGTGGATCTGAGTTATTCAATTGGTTTTCTGCATATATAAAATATTGGTAATATGAGGCAAAATCAAGACAAAATATTCATAAAGAATAATTACATGTTACAACTATGCTAGGGGAAATATTAAATCTGATAAATAATATATAAATTCAAAATTTATAACATTTAACAAACATAATGACATTATCACATCTACATATTATATGTGGCCCATACATAAAGACACCCTAATGTCGCATCTAGTTTATTTTTAAAGCCTCCCTAATATTAGGGTTTTCTGACCGATATCCGAAAGACACTAAATATTTTTTTTTCTAATCAATACCCTAAAATAACTAATTAAAGATACCAAAATAAGTAAATTTCAAAATATTTTAATGAATCCCCTAATTTCAAAGCATAAAAACTCATCTTTATATCAAAATATTAATTTTTAATTTCTTAAGCAATGTCCTGAATCCCTTCAATTACTCGCAAAGTTATATAATTAACCATAAAATATTCTTTTAGAAAACGTTAGAAAGAAGAATTAACTGTAAAACTTGCCAAAAAAAAATTACATATGGGGTGTGTTTAGAAGCTAACAAAAATGGGAAATGAAATTAATTGAGTGGAATCACAAATCATTTCCATCTAACTCCAACCAAAAATCAAAAAATTTTCAAATACAAGGCTAGAGTTTCTCAATAATTATAATTCATTTCATTTTTCATTATTAAAAATTCCAAACATAAGAATTAATTTACAAATCAATTCAATTCTATAAATTTACTATTCTATACACACTCATTGAGTATCCAGCTAGGAAGCATGGACATACCGATGCTAAGGTGTGTCCACGTGTCCGACACCCGGTAGACACCGACACTCGGTGGACACGTCTCTGACATGCATACGTACGAGTCTGAAAAAAAATAATTTTTTTTTAGATCGGACATGCGTTGGACACACGGTGGACGCTGTCTAACACGCATCAGACACGTCGTGACACATTATAGACACAAGCCAGATACACCGTGGACAAGACACATTTTTTCCTTTTTTGATCTTTTCATACTTTATGAAGAAACTTGATATCAAATTCAAACCTAAATTTACTTGACTCAAAAAATACTTAAATTAAATATGTATTTTTAACCCAAAGTAAGAGAAGTTTTACTAAAAGATATTTATTATATATTCATATATATGCCATGTTCGTGTTTTGTGATTTTTAAGTTTGGTGTGTCTCCGTACCCGTGTTGATGTTGTGCTTCTTAGGTATTCTGTGATAGGGCTGCTTCAATGTTTGATTTTTGGTATATTCGCATCAATATTTTAACTTTTTTAGATACCAAGTAAAAGTAGAACACTATATTACACAACTTAACCTAAACAATGGGTACGAGTTGCTCTAGAAACAAACTAGCAATGGAAAAACAAGGGATATAATATAATGCATACATCTATTCTAACTTCAAATGCCCAAAATTGTAACTTGGTTTTGGTTCAAAGCGCTCCTCCGTTACCAAGATCATTGCATCATGAAAACCAGAATATTTGGGAATATCTTAGAGATCAAGATACTTTGCCCATTAACTCATGAAACAAGATTCCTTTAATCAATCTCTCCGTCTTCTATATCGTTTACAGAATTTGGAACACAGATTGGATCTCCTTCCTCCTCTTCACCATCATCTTTAATGTACAATCCTAGTTGTTCCAAGGGATTACTGCCCCTAAGCTTGAAGCTACCAAGACCATCCAGAGAGTGATCAGGGCTCGTCTCATCTACTCTTAGGCTCGGTAACGGCTCAGCGGGTACAGCTCTAAGCATTTCCAGATCTTTGAGAAATTTGGAACTCTCATCAATATCAACTGTCTTTTCCACCTGCGGAGACGCCATTATATTCTCCGATAAATACAGAGCAAATGAGAAGGCAAACATTTTTCAGCTAGACAGAAACTGCTTGGTTACCTGTAGTAATGCCTGTCGTGCAACTTCTCTCTCGTGCTCCCTCTTTCGTTTAGCAGCTTCTGTTTCCGCCTTCTTTCGAGCATCTTCAGCTGCCTTTGCTTCTGCTTGTAGCCTTGCCTTTTCTGCTCAACGATGAGTTGATTCAACAAATAAGTTAGTTAACATCAAATTGTAACAGCCAGCAGTATGGTCATGGCGCTCTTATATAGTACACAATTCTGAACACCAAATCACCTTTCTGTCGCTCCATCTCTAGTTTTTCCCTATCTTGGCGTAATTTCTCAGGATCTTTGTTCACACCCTGGCCACAAGACATCAAATCCAAGCAATTTTACAGACACATTTAATAAAATCAGAAGGATAAATTCAACTCAGCCAGTCCCGTGTAGCTTTATCTGACATGACTGACCGACCTGTGCCAGTGTCTTTTCTCGAGCTTTCAATATAGTATCAGCAAAACGATTCTTCAATAGAGCAGCTCGATAAAGTTTATCAGGTGAGACTTGTCTGTTGTGAGTCAATGTCATACCATTGTCCCCTACACAACAATAATAAGACAAATAGGCTCTTAGGGATTATTATATATAACAGCAGAAAATTGTCTTCCATGATCCAGGCACTCTTACCATCTTGATGGCAATCAAACTCGCAAGAACTTGGCTTTTTATGAGAGTTATCCTCGAGTAGATCCAAGCCACTAACAGATTCTGAAAGAAATAAAGTACAAGAGTATAAGACAGTACCGCAATTGCAAATAAGTATAATCATGAAAAACAAGAAATCTAGAACAGAACAGAACAAAGCAGATGAAGGCTGGAACAGGGAAAGAAAAAGCTTTGGTAATGTGGTATAAGTAGGGATATATTTGCTCAAAAACTCGTGTAATGAATCATGTTAAACCATAATTGAACTGTTTCCTTCTCCTGCCTCATTCAATTTATTGAACATCCAGACAGGAAAATGACATTAGCTATTCCACTCCACATGTTGCCTTTTAATTCCACTCTATTATAAGTCACTCCCTTTGATCATCTATAAAACTGGAAAATATAGCCCTAAGTGCAGTTTAGTCCTCTAATAGTTCCCAATTTGAGTAAGGCGTATTACAGGAGAGGGAATAGAGCTAATGGGCTGTTAGGTAGCGTTTTGATGTATAGACATAGTTGTATTGGATACTGAGATATAGACATGGACATAATGTCTTAATATTTGTGTATTGTGTTTGGATATATAAGACATAGTGTACTGTTTTATGTTTGGATTGATAGAACATGTATTCATACACATTATTACAAGACAATTTTGCCCCTCATTTTTTCTAAAATAAAAACTAATCAAAAGGAGATAAAAATAAGCCGAGAAAATGGACTAAGTTGAGAGATTGTTCACCCCTTCTCCAAACTCCTTCTCCGATCTGGTGGTGGTGCGGTGGTGAGGTGAGGGTGAAGATGAGAGGGTGAGTGTGAAGATGAGAGGGTAAGGGTGAGTGAGAGGGTGCGGTGGTGGGGTGAAGGTGCAGTGGTGATGGGGTGAGTGAGGGTGAGGTGTGATGGTGGGAGGGTGAGGGTGAGGATGCGGTGGTGGGTGGTGGTGGTGGGTTGAGACTTGAGAGGTGGTGGTGGGGGTGAGTGAAGGTGAGGGTGGGGGTGCAGTAGTAGGGTGAGGTGGCATCGGGGTGGTGGTGAGGTGAGTGGTGGTGGTGTGGGTGCAGTGGTGGAGGGGTTGAGTGAGAGTGAGGGATGAGAGGTAGAGGGTGAAGGTATGTGGGAATATTAAAAAATAAATGAGTGTATTTTTGTCTTGAACAATTGTGTCCATAAGACACACCATTGTGTCTCTACTTAAAGTAAGGACACTAGTATATGATTTTTATTAAATTGTGTACTAGCATGTACAATCATGTCTTTCTATATTACAATCCAAACAAAACACACGTACCATTGTGTCTATGGTACACACCAATCAAACACAACCTTAGTGAGCAGTGATTAAAGAATAGAAGTTTGTTAGGGTGACGAGGAGAGAGAAAATAGAGAATCATGGGGGATTTTCTGTTGTGGCCTGTGGGGAGGGGTTATATACGCTAGGAAGTTTGGAAGGAGATCATTCATGAACTGAGATCTGAATCTGCAGCTGGAGGGCTCCTCTATGCCCAGGACTTTTATCCTTGTTATTTCCATACTTGTTCATATTCCAGAAAATACATGTAACTCGGCTGAGCTTCACACTTGAAACTTCAATTTCAGTATTATACTGATATACTCTTCTTTTATACCTAGTTGCTGATACTAGTTCTTACCATCATAAAAGATTCTGCAACTATTTATTTGAAGATTAATGAATAAGATCATTATTGATAAACTTTAAGTAGTATAAAAAAAATATAAGAAAGGACAATTACTCACGATTTCTTTCGAGAGTACCAGCATCTCTGATATTTTCATGCGACTGAGCTGCTGAACCCAAATTTTCTGGAACCTGAAAAACCCAAATAAGATAAACAGTTGATGTATGTACAAAAAACAGTCAGCAACCAAAATAGAAGACAACTGAATT
The DNA here is from genome assembly GCA_013621005.1 of Aeschynomene evenia. NCBI lineage: Eukaryota > Viridiplantae > Streptophyta > Magnoliopsida > Fabales > Fabaceae > Aeschynomene > Aeschynomene evenia. The sequence continues at coordinate 15,840,905 of CM024268.1, forward strand.
GTATCTTCCACTTAATAATCAAGCCAGACCTTTGATACATTTCCTGGACTTGCTTTATCATCATCAGAGTCACTATCAGAAGAACTACTAGAATCTGTATCTGCAATAAACACGTTAAATATAGCCATATATCAACATACAGAAAGTGTCCAATTAAATGTCAAACTAAAATACAAGAAAATCAAGAAGAAGGAAATTCCTATATTATGCTGTCTCATGAATCTGATAAAAACATTTCCCCTCTTTTTCTTAAAAATTGACAGATTTTAATATTGGTCCATGAAAACCATGACTTTTTCTTCATAAACAAGACAAAAAATTACTGGAGTTCAACCATGTATAAGAAAGGCTACGAATTTGGATAGCAATTCTCATAAGAACTAAACTATATCCATCTCTCCACATTCTCTTTCCGTTTTATCCTTCTAAACACAATATCATCATAATATGTGACAATATACCATAAGATAGATGTTCGGTGTGAATTTATTTTACTCCAAGCAAGTTTTTGAGGACTTACTTTAGTCAATAACTTTTTATAAATACTGAACTTAAATAATCCAACCATTGATATATGTGATATTACAATGATGATAAAGCATGCCAAATTTCAGAAAATTAGATAACAATAGGTATATAATCTAATAGTCAATATTTACTTATATTTTCAACAACATTATACATCAAAATAAAGTGGAAGGATGAATTATCAAATGACTCTTTCTAGAAGAGGATTCATATCTAACTATTCATTTATAAGTAATAGGCAATAGCCATATTGATCAAAAGTATGATACTTCTGTCGTGAAAAAATGTTTTACTTTAGTTTTTAAACATATGCAGATAGACTACCAAATAATCATAGCTTAATATTAAAATCAATGAGCATGTATAATGCAAACTTTCAATACAGCAGTTTGTTTCCCATAATATTTAGCTACGTAAAGGAAGCGAAAGACCCATAATAATGATATCCAAATAATAGGAAAGAATTATGTAAAAATGTGTGTGAGAAATGGGAGAAGAAAATGTTTAAACGGCTGAACCCAATAGAAGGAATTCAAAGTTACAGTTACAGATGCATAAAAAGTCATGGATTTTGCTTCTTTTTTTTAACAAAATTCCCCAAATATACCCTATGGTCAAATAATCATACCCTAGAAGAATCACAGAATTACTTAAAGACTGAAAAGCATCATAGAGAATTCAAACCTCACATACCACTGGAGCTCCCTCGACTTAAACGTTGGTTCATTTCATGAGCCTTATCTTTTTCAATCTCCACAGGAGGATAGCTCGAAACAGGGGGCTCATCTCCACCAATGTCCACCTCTTCTTCATCAGCTGGATCATTACCTACATGCAGAACAAATTTAAAAAATGCAAACAAATAGAATAGGCTGACACTACTGTGAACACACAGACCTCCAAATGCTTGAAATGAGGAATCGGTTGGTCCAGAATGATTCAACTGCTGCAACACAACACAGAAAGCCACATTACCAAAAGACAAATAATATGAACTACAAGACTGACATCTCACAATGGAGAGGGAGGATAAGTACATGTCACAGAAAATGTGATACTAGCTTAATTTCAAAAGGGTTAGGTAACATGGCACTACCTCTATTTCACACGCCTCAACTTTTGCTTCCTTCTTTTGGTTATCTTGCCGGTGATCAGCCAAAAGCTTTTGTAATGTGAACAAGGTATCATCACTGAGAACATCAATATCAATCTCAATCTCATCCTCTTCACAGTCTCCACTATTTGAACTATGTTCCTTCAAGAAATCAACAATATGGACAGGCATCTCTGCCATCAAAGACTCCAATTCTATACCTAGTTTATGCTTCTCTTTATCCGACATAACCCGCTTAGCAGGCGGAACAACTTCAACTTGAGGTGGCAATGACTCAACTTTCCTCTTTTTCGAAGGAAGTATAGGTCTATTCCTTTCCACATTTTCGCGAGTGTCCGGCTTCGCAGTCAACGGCATAGCATTATAAGTTCTTGGCAGTTTCTTCTCAATTGTTTTCCATCTCAATTCAAAATATTTGCTAAGTGTATCAGCCATGATATGGACATCGTTTCCACGGGGATTATAGGTCATTGCATTTGAAAATGTGAGCCTCACATCCTCAGCGAATTGCAATGGCCCTGTGTATGCTCCCACAGCAAGCTTCCCTTTTATAGTTCCCAAATCCATAGGCTGCTTAATAATACTGAAATAATCTGGAAGATTCAACTTCACCACATCCACAGGGTTGTTGAAAACCCAACCAAACTGGTGGCTCATCAACCGTTTCAACAGTGACCCACAGTCTTTCATCAACAAAGTACTTGCAGTGCTCGATGAACAATTCCTCGCTGCCACAGCCACAGACTCAAACTTACCGGAAAAAACCCCGTTCCATCCACGAGGTTTCTTGCCTAATGGTTTCTCTAAATCCTCTATTCTAGAGCCATTACGCTTATTATTCCCATTACTACAACTAAGCATATCACTAGAGGATGACAATGCAACACCTTTTTTACCTCGTAGTTCAACTTTCTTCTGAAGTAACCTAACTTGTTCCAGTTCCGATTTTAACTTCTGTGCCAGGTCTTTTCTTTGCAAGGACGACAAATTTGATACGGTAAGAACTCGCATAGGAACACCGAACGCGTCATGGCGGCTGCAATTTGAATTCAAACTAATGCATTTCCTTGGCGGGATACTAGAGCCCTCAGAAACAGAGATTTCGGCGTCAATTCGTTCCGAGCAACCGAAACCCTCTGATTCACCTGATGAATCAACAGCATTCCCAAAGTAACCACCAGAAAGCCTACTCTTCGCCATCAAAACGTTCAACGATACAATCTTAACTACCTCAATGAATTATCAATTAAATGAATAAAAAAATCTCCAAAATCAGTTTGGCCCACAAAACCTAATGTGGCTTAGTGTTAAATATTGAGAGATGAATATAACAACATCAAAGGAACGAGTTAACAAGGAACTCTTCGTTACTAGGAACCTTATCGTAAAACAATTAGAAGCTTCCGATAGTTATGGTGGGGAAGTAATTACAAATAAAAGTGCAAAGAAAACTGGCAGTTAGAAATTAGAGTAAGGGGAAGCAAATTCGATAGTGGATAGAAAAATCAAGGTACAAGTGAAACCCTATTGGAAATTGAAAAAAAAAAAAAAAAACGGCTACGGGTTTAATGAGAGAATGATGGCCTTTTTGAAAAGCACGAGGGGTGCTTATTGTATGTAACTTCGGAGTGGAGAAGAAGGAGATTGGGAGAAGGAGGAGAAGGAGGAGGAGGAGGAAACGACGCCGTTTGGAGAGGAAGAGAAAGCGGTGGCGAGGGCGAGTATTGTTCTGGTTGGCCCTTGTGTGCTTATATTTTCTCTTGTTATGATGATATTAACGACGGCGAGTGCTTATTCCCTTGCTTTGCGCTCCCACTTGTTTCTTCAAGTTTGAAACCCTGGAATTCGGGTTTAAGGGATATAATGGTTATTTGGGTTATTTTCTGGTCCTATCTTTTTTCCGATATTATCTCGAATTAACTATCTCAATAAGCCCATAGGTCTCGACCCATTATTTAAACATCAATAAAAATATAATTGAATTGAATTTCGGTGTTTGAAATACATTAGTAAAATTGTTGAATTGAATTGAATTTCAATATTTGGAATGTTTAAAAATGAATTAAATTTTTTAATAGACAAATTTATCCTATGACACTTTGAAATTTGAAGAGAGTAATTTAAATAAGGTAATTTAAAGAGAATAATATGAACATTTCATATTTTAAGTGAATTGTCAATGAAATTCAATTGAAATCGGAGTGGAACAACTCTGATTTGTTTTTGGACCAAAACAATGGAATTGAATTGAATTCTATTTCAACTTAAATGATTTTCTTTGTTTCAAACACTAAAATTCAATTCAATTCATGTAGGAATTGAATTTCAATAATGTTCCAAACACCCCATAAATTTTTCGACTTACCTACAAAATAATATTCAACGCAATATTTTAAATGCACACGTAAAAACGATTATTAGTTAATTATTATTGTATTTATAATATTTTGTAACAATAATTGAAAATATAATTAAACTAGTGTAATAACCCGTGCGATGCACGGGATTACACAAAATTACATGTTTTTAAAATATTAAACAATTAATAAACAAAATTTATATAAAAAAGTTAAATAAAAATATGTTATATAAATTTATTTTGTAAATATAACAATAAAAATACATAATGAAATTATTATTATATTAGTGAATGCAAATAAAATTATCCAATCACGTAATTAGTTTTCATCTTTTTCAATATCGAATTCATATTCATAAAATATTTATAATTATTCTCTTTCAACAATCAATCAAAAATAATCATATAATCTACAAATTATAAATCACTAAAAAATACTGAAATCATAGAAAATGTTCAAAAACTGCTAATTGACAATCATGAATAACTACTAATTATTCATATCTATTCTCATCCAACAATCAACAAAAATACTAAAAATTTATTAATTTATGTTCATAATTATTCCTAATTAACAAAAAATATTAAAAATGTCTAATATCAATCACTAAAATTCTTTAAAATATTCACTAATTATCAATCACTAAAAATCACTAAATTCCAGGTAATATATTCAAATATCACTAATTATCAAATATTAGTAATTACTAATAATTCGTAATTATTCTCTTTCAAAAAAAATATGTTCATTATTTATGTTTTACATTTCCCGTGAGATAATTGATAAATCATGTCAAATATTAAATCATGATAATTACGTTGCGGTAATTGAATTCGGTTAATTAATAAATCGAACTTATCTAAAATAAATTATAAAATAAAATTTTTTATGTAGGATTAAATGTAGTGAATAATCAAATAATTAGGTAAAAATTATTTTAGTTTAGATATATTATAATTCAAGTTAATATTATGTAATATAGAAAGATTTATTATATTAATAATTAGATATATTAATAATTTAAGTTAATATTATAATATTATCTAAAATATTATAATTCAAGATATATTATGTAATATTAAGATAGTAATTAATATGAATATTTTTCATATTTATATCATAAAATTAAATAAAATAAATCTTAAGAGGGTTCTAATATTATTACATGTCACACAATTTAGGAGGATCAATAGAGGCTAATTTGTAAAAATTCATTACCCGTCTTTTAATATTATTACATGATTTTTTTGGTATATTTTCTTAATAATACCCTTTTTTCATAAGACGATTATTCTATTAATTGATTTTTAAAACAAAAAAATATTAAACAACAATGTATGACCAAATATATTGTGTATATTAATTTGTATGTGTTATACTATTGTAAAAATATATAGATATCAAATGATGCAAAAAATTACAATTCACTTGATTTCGATGTTTATATAGCTAATGTGCTAAATGTACTGAGTTAATTTTCTATAGTTTAAAATAAAACCTAAATTTTATGAAGTATTTTGAATTATGAGCTAAATGTACTGCATTATACGCTAAATATTATAATTCACTAAAGTTTATAAAGAACCTGAATTATGCTCTAAAAACAATAAAATTGAAAATTTAAATTATAATATTTATTTTGAATTTTATATAATTTTATTGGATTGATTAATTTTAATAATATTAAGTTTGATTCATAATATGTATTCAGAATTATGTTCAACAAAAAATAAATTCAAATCATCATGATTAAGTTTATTGAAAAATTAAAACAAATTTATTTAATTGATTATAAATATTAAAGTCATGATGCTCTCTTAATATTAAAACAAATCATGAAAAATTAAAACTAATTAAAATATTATACTCTCTAATAAATTTATTTAACCTAATTTTGAGTCATGATGCTAATAATTTGGATTATTTTAAAATATAAACATGTTGTTTAGAAAAATAAATTGGATTATTTTAAAACAATATAAAAAATTAAAATTTACTCAAAATAAAAATGCTAATTGATATATATATATAATAGTTATTAGCAAACAAAAAGTTTTTATCTTTAATTAAAAATAAAAAATATATACCTATAAGAAAGTTGACATTTTTTTTCTCTTTCTCTGCAACATAATTAAAAAAAAAGAATATTCAAGTTGGAATCTAAAAAGATTATTTCATTTAAAAAATAAAATAGTAAAAAATAGAAAGTTTTTATCTTTAATAATAAACAAACAAAAATGAATACCCATAAAAAAATTGGTTGAATTTTCTCATTCCTTTCAACAAATAAAACATTAAAAAGTAAAAAAAGTCATTAATGTCATAATGAAAAAAAAATTGATTAAAAAAACAATAAAAATAGTAGAAAAAAGAGAAAGTAAAAGAGACTCATTTGTAGTCATAGATTCAAGCCGTTGTCACCACTCACCAGAACAAAGAAAAAGAAAAAATTAAACCTCTTGAACAAAATAAAAGAATTAGAAAGAATGATAAATAGAAATTGATTATAAAAATAAATAAAATTATAAAGTATGAGAAGGACAAAAATATTAAATAAAATGTATAAGACACATAAAAAAGAAAGAAAATAAGATAATTAAAGAGAAAGATAAAGAAGAGACAAAGAAAGAAAAAAACAACAAAAAAATAAAAGAAAAATGGAGGAGAAAAAAGAATGTTGAATGAGGTGAGAAAAACAAATAAAAAAGAAGAGAAAAGAGGTAGAAGAAAAAAAGGAAAAGATGAAAATCAAAAGACAAAAAATTGATAAAGAAGGATAAAAGAATAAAATGAAAGAGAAAAAAAATAAAAAATAGAAAAAATATGGAGGAAGAGGAAGAATAAAAAAGAGAAATAGCAGAATAAGAACAATGAAGAAAGAAGAAAAAAATAGATAATGGTATTGACATCATATCATATTTTTTATGTGATATATATATTTTATTTAAATTGATTTGATTGGAATATATATGATGAAGATATATCTATGAGATCATGTTTTGATTTTATTATATTAATGTATTAATTGACATTTAATAGGTAAGATACCAAATGGCCGTGTGAATGACACGTCAGCAATTCTTCTCTCTCCAAAACCCGATTTTAGAATAATATATATGATAATTGAAAAGAGTCTTGCTAGGTGTACAACATAAAATACACACAACGTATAAAACAACGTACATTACGGAAATTAGGCAACAAGATTGAAAAGCGCGCGTTTTATATACCTACTCTCACGGACGCGCGCGTGTACAGTACGCGCGTAAGCGAACACATTCCAACACATAAAATGAACACATATTTCAATAGCAAATGAACACATTTGATTATAAAAAATTAACACATTTATTCATTATAATGAACACATTTAAGTAGAAAAAAATGAACATGTTTACTTAAAAAAAAACATCTCAAGCTCATTAATCTTATCTATTTGCATTATATTATGTGTAATTAGTTAAGATGTATACATGTGTTCATTTTGCATTGTATTATGTGTTCAGTTACAGTATAAATATGTGTTCATTTTGCATTGTACTATGTGTTCAGTTGCAGTATATTTATGTATGTGTTCACTTTGTATTATATTATGTGTTCAGTTACAATATAAGTATGTGTTCACATTACATTGTATTATGTGTTCAATTGCAGTATATATGAATATGTGTGTGTTCATTGTTTCATATATTATGTGTTTATTGTGACTTAACTTTAATATATATGTATTCATTTGCTAATAAATAATTTTATGACCGAAGTATTACCTGATGTGTTCATTTTAGGTTGTCATATGTGTTCATTTAATCTTATACAATGTGTTCGTCGCGCAGAATTAGTTCTAATCTGAGAAGAAAAATAATGTTCTTGTTTGAAACTAAAACAACATGATATAAACAAAGATTGAGTTGTATGATAAAAAGAAATCAAGAATCTCATTAGATATCACAAGAATCGTTGTTAAAAATGAATTTAGTTGATGAATATATGAAATCCAATTCTTCTTCATCATCAATAATGTCATAGAGCAAGTTGCAGAGAAGAATTACAAAAAAAAAATTCTAAAAATAAAATGAAATAAAAACAAGAATCATACAAGAAAAAAAGAATGGGTATCTTGATTGAGAGAAAAATAAGAGTGGGTATCTTGCTTGAGAGAAAAATAAGAGTGGGTATCTTGATTGAGAGGAGGAAAAGAAGAAGAAGAAGAAGAAGAAGAATGAGGAAGAAGAAGAAGAATGCAGGAAAAACAACTGAAAGAAGAAAAGAAAGAAACGGGATGTGAACAGTAGCGCGTTGGTGTTATTTACATTGATTCTGTATATGTGCATCACTTCTACGTTGTACACTACGTTGTTAATACACAGCATTGTACAACTAGAATTTCCGTAATTGAAAATGCACACGTAAAATATATGTTTATAATATTCATGTATCCTTCCTATGCTTTCTTGTATGGTTGGCCCCTTAGGACAAAGGGTTTGTACTTGCGAGGCACTCTCACATTTAACGTCAAATATACGCAAGAGGTACAAGAGAGTACAAGGTAACAATAATTTAGAGTAAACCCCCAACTTAGTCCCTGACAATCTTTGAGTCGGACAAGGTGGTCCTTGACAAAGAGAAAGTGACAAATTAGTCCCTAACAATTTTAAATTTCGGACAAACGTTGGTCCCTCAACAGAATCCGTTTAATAGAGCTGATGTGTCATATGTGACCAATGATGACGACGCTGATGTATGTTACTTAGAGGCCGTTTGGTATGAGGTAATCTGCATAGATTACCGGTAATCTTGCAATTAAATTACCTGGTAGTTCAGATTGATTCGTTTGTTTTGATGTGGATTACCTCTATTTCAAATGGCAATCTGGATTACCACCCCTAGGTAATCTTCTAATTTATTTTATTACACAATTATCCCTCTAACAAAATACACTACTAATCCTAATTTTATAATTTTCTAACATATGCTGCAGCTTGGTACGAGCAAAACACTGCTGCTTGGTCGTCCATCGTGCCCGCCCTGCTGCTTGGTCGTCCATCGCTGCTGCTGGTCCATAGCTGCTGCTGCTGCTCAGCCGCACCTCGGAGCCTCAGCCGCACCTCAGAGCCTCAGAGCCTCAGCCACACCTCAGAGCCTCAGAGCCTCACCGCACCTCGGAGCCTCAGCCGCACCTCGGAGCACAGAGCACCGCGCCTCGGAGTACAGCGAACCGCGCCCTGCAAGGTTAGTATTTTTATTTCTATTTCTTTCATAATTGATGGTTTCAGTATTGTTTATTTAATTTCAACTGTTTTGGAATATTAAAATGTGTCAATTGTTGTTTACTGCATTCATGTATATTTCAATGGGTTCATATTTTTATGCTATATTGGGTCTTACAATTGTCTATCTTTTTATTATTTTGTTTGTGCACATAATGAAATTTGTCTTATTTTATTCTCTTTGTTTGTAGTACTTTTAGATAACATAATGGACGAATCACAAAGACAATTGACATCATTTCTTGTCATTCTCATTGAGCTCCATAAATGTATTGTTGCATACCTTGGGTTGTTAAAAACTTGTCATGGTTATTTAATTGCAAGAAGGATGAATAAGAGAAAAAGGATTAGTGAGGGTGATCGTGAGTCTATTAGGCAAATTACCTTGAGAAGGATTATCTTTGATACTGATTTAGCATGCATAGAGAATACACGTATGGATAAAGAATGTTTTAATAAATTGTGTGATATGTTGAGAACTAGAGGTGGATTATCAAGTACAAAAAATATGTGTGTAGAGGAAATGGTGGCAATGTTTTTACACATATGTGCTCATCATACAAAAAATAGAGTTATCAAGAGACAATTTGTAAGGAGTGGCGAGACTATTAGTCGACATTTTAATGCTGTTTTGAACTCCATCCTTCTTTGCTATGAGTTGCTACTCAAAAAACCAGAGCCAGTGCCAGAAAACTCTACCGACTATAGATGGAAGTGGTTTAAGGTATTGTGTCATTGGTTGAGAGGTTCTTATAACTATACATACATATATCTATTGATAACATGTTGATTATATATTTTGTTTTTGGTTTTAGAATTGTCTAGGTGCATTAGATGGAACATATATTGAATGCATTGTACAAGATATTGAGAAGCCCAAATACAGGACAAGAAAGGGTGAAATAGATATGAATGTCTTAGGAGTATGTAGTCAAGATATGCAATTTCTCTATGTTTTACCTGAGTGGGAAGGGTCAGCCGCAGATGGTAGAGTGTTAAGAGATGCTATATCCAGACAAAACGGATTAAAAGTGCCGCAAGGTAATAGTTGTAGTTACGTACTAAAAAATATTAGATTTACATAAGATTTTGGGTTGTTTTACTAATGCATCATATTTATGATAGGTTTTTATTACTTATGTGATGTTGGATATACCAATGGCGAAGGATTTTTAACACCATACAGAGGTCAACGATATCATCTGAATGATTGAGGACAAGCTCCTAGAACATCACATGAATTTTACAATCACAAACATTCATGTGCTAGAAATGTAATTGAGAGATGCTTTGGACTTCTGAAGATGAGATGGACTATTCTTAGAGAAAGATCTTTTTATCCTGTAAAAACTCTTACACGAATTGTCTTGGCTTGTGCGTTACTCCATAATCATATTAGGAGAGAGATGTCTGTTGACCCCTTTGAGGGAGTGGTACTAGATAACACTCCCCTAACACACAATGTATTAGGCCATGAAAATGAATTCATTGATCATGTTTCAACTTTGGATGCTTGGAATCAATTTAGAGATACTTTAGCACAAGAAATGTGGGATGAGTCTAGAGCTTGAGATATTGAGAGCATGTATTTAGTTTCGATCTTTGTTCATTGAATAACTATATGAAATTCATTATTATATGATTTATTTAATATATTTGGAACCTTGTTTTGGTTGTTTGAAATTATTCAATGTGATTTAATATGGAACCTTGGTTTATATAGTGCTTTTGTTGCAATGCTATTATCTTTTTGTTTTGGAAATTTATGTATTATTATATTGACATTATTTGTCTTTAGAAATGAATATCAATAGTAGTGAAGGTCAACGAGGAACCCAAAACAAAAAGAAGCATCAATGGACAACAACACAAGATGCTTTACTCGTTGAATGTATGCTAGAATTGAAGAATGATCCTTTTTGGAGTGTTGGTGAAGATAACAACTTCAAATCTGGATTCCTTGTACAACTTGAGAAGATGATGACCACACGAGCACCTGGATGTGGTGTCAAAGCTCAACCACACATTCATTCAAGGCATAAGCTATTGAAAATGCAGTACAATGCTATTTATGATATGTTATATAACTCGTCGGGGTTTGGATGGGATCCAGCCAAGCTTTGTGTTACTTGCGAGCAAATGTTTGGGACCAGTGGGTGAAGGTATTAAAATAAACCTTTGCATAATACTTATAAATGTTTTAGTATATTATAATTATTGATTAACTATTGATTTCACATATTTTATAACAGTCATCCGAATGCATCTGGTCTTCGAAACAAGGCATTCCCTCATTTTGATAGTTTATCAATCATATTTGGAAAAGATCGTGCAACAGATAAAGGTGTTGAAGATTTTGTAGAAGCGGCTGCTGATATTCTTGAAAATACTATCAATCTTGATGATGATGATGTGCTTGGAAATGAAGAAGGTTTTGCATTTGATAGCCCTGCAACTCAAACACCGACAACTCAACCTCCAACAGAAGACATAATTAAGAGCAACTCTTCATCTCAGAGTAAATCCACCTCTAGAAAGAGGAAAACTCAATCTGATGATGCTCTCATAGAAGCTTTAATCGCGTCATCAAATAGCTTTGGTGCCTATTGCGAACGTTCAAGTCAGAGCATTGAGGATGTAGGAAGCTATTTCAAGAATCTATCTGCTAGCAATGACTACCACGAAAAGGTTTTTGAAGCATTACTTGCTATTGAGAATCTTGATCTAAATGAAGCACAAATGCTTGAAGTAGCAGAGATCATTGCTTCATCTTCATCCAGTGCAAAATTCTTCTTTGCAATGCCCGTCAATTTGAGGAAGTCGTATGTGCGGAAGAAGCTTGGTTTTCTTTAAGTCTAGGCGTTTGATTTTTTTATGTTGAACTATTTGCAAGAATAATTTTTGCTCGTTTTTTTTTAATTATTGCATTTGATTTTCTATTTTAAACTATTTACCAAACTATTTCTTGTTGGTGTTTTTTTTTAATTTATTACGTTATATTTATTTTTTCTATGTTGCACTCTTTGCAAGAATATTATAATTATTTTAATGAATTTTTATTTTTAATAAATAATTATATTAATGTCAAAATTGAAAAATATTGATATTAAATTCAAAATATAATTATATTTGATCAATTCATTTTATGTTATTTTATGTATTTTAATAATATAAATAATATAATTATATTTGATTAATTCATTTTATAATTATTTAGAGGATATTATAGTAATATATATAGATTACCTGATAATGTGAATAATATACCAAACAAGGTAATGCAGATTACCGGTAATCTTATTTGTATATACCAAACAAGGTAATGTGGATTACCGGTAATTTAATTGGAGGTAATCTATCTGCAAGGTAATCTAGATTAACAGTAATCTTCCTCGGTAATGCACCAAACACCCCTTTCCTCGGTAATGCACCAAACTCACCTTCAGAGCATCACCAACAACATCTTTTTTTTTTTTAATGTAAGTATTAAAAAAGAACGATGATTCAATTATAGTATGATTCATCTTCTTAACTGGCAAAGACAAAAATATTGAGAAGAAGAACAAAAAAAAGTTAAAAATTCAAAATTTAACTAAATAGACAAAAAAAATGACATACTTGTATAAGATGATATGCAAATCACAAGGCTAAGGTACACAAAGTAAAGAGAACACTACAAGGATGATCAAAAGAAAATGAAAATAAAAAAAGATTTTATCAGATCCAAAATCTATCAGATGATTTTTTTACAAGATTGTTTTTTTCCCTTTTTTTTCTTACCTTTGAAACTTCATCTGGCATCTTCTTTAGGTCTATTTGATTTTACCAAACCAATAACCATTTCACCTAAGAGGAGAAAGAAAAGAACATGGATGAGCAATGAACAATGGCACCTATGCTCCAAGAGATATTAAGCAACCAATCATACTTGTTTGCAAATGAGAAGAGCTCATAAAATAAAGGGCAAGCTCTATTCTTTTTTCTTTTGTACCTCACGATATGTTTTAGGCTCAGAAGCCTCAACTATACAACAAAAACACAACCCCTCACAAAAAAGTGAAGAATAAATAGGAAAAAAATGGAAGGTACCACCAATATTTGTGATTAGAGGGTCAAAAGAGTAAAAAAAGGTATCTTTACTCTTCAATCATCAATGAAGTTTATAAATTTTTCTTAAAAATAAATTAAGGAGAGATCAAATTGAAATTTCTATTTTTTTTTATTTCTTAATTTGAAGTGGACGAATTGAAGAAGGAAGTGTGTTTTATGAACTAGGGAGTTTATGCACTTATCCTTTTATCGTAAACGATGGCGCAGTGATAATGACAATGATTAGGTGAGTTCTTCCCTCATTTATTCTGATTCTTACAATTTTTTTTTATATTTTTGGTTAAAGGTGGTGGTGATGGTTCCTTGAGGATGATGATGATGTAGTGATAATGGTGATTGGGGTGGTGAAGATGAAGTGGTTGATGATGGTGTCGCTGTGTTACAATGAGGGTGAGTTGAAGAAGATGATGATGGTGACCCTTACTAACACACATAAAGTATTCTTATCACTGTTCAAGGTGATACATCAGCCTCATTAAACGGATTCGGTTAAGGGACTAACGTTTGTCCGAAATTTGAAATTGTTAGGGACTACTTTGTCACTTTCTCTTTATCAGGGACCATCTTGTCCGACTCGAAAATTGTTACGGACTAACTTGGGGGTTTACTCATTTTATACCGGGTGAGAAGACCCTTATCTATACTACCTTGTAGTGGTATTTAATTTGAGGGAGATCTTAGGAGAATTCTCCTTTTTATAGATAAACATTAATGAGATGGATTACTTCAACGATTGGATAGATACTCTCTAATAATTAATAGATTCCTTCAATATTTATAAATGAGCATTGTTAGAGGCACAACAAAAAACCAGCCAAAACAGCCAACAAATAAGGATTTGGGCCACAATCACCTAGCCCAATAAAATTAAACTTATGACTAAAAATGTTATTTGGGCCATAAAGTGTTAAATGGGCTTTGTTGACTGTTTTGACTTATTTTTTATTGTGCCTCAAGTATTTGTGTTTATAATTATGAATAATATCTTCGGCAGTCCATGCCGCTGAGGTCCTCCTCGCATCAAAGAGGTAGGAGGTCAATCCCGTGACACCACCCATATGGTAATCCTTCTACTACTACTACTTATTATTATTAAAAGAAATACATTGTCTTGTAATCTTTTTGTGTCCTAAATAAGATGATATGAATAGTCAGTTAGATTGTTTATGAATAAGGATGAGAATAGGTTAGATGATCTGCTAAAGACATACGACCTGATCTGTGTTAGATATGGCCTTTCTTGACCTATTAAAAAAATGAGATCACGTTGAGACCTTTTTAAAAGTTTGTTTACATTAACATGACAAGTCTAGGCTCACTGTATAGCCAATTAGAATTGTCAAACTAGCATGAGCATGTTAATTTCTATACATTTCTTTTAATTTTTATAAAAGATCACAAGTAAGACTATTGATTAGTCTGTTAACAACATACTTATGTTTAACATGTTTAAAGGCTTAGGCCTATTTAGCCTATTAACATGATTAGGCATGTTGACCTATTGACTTATGTCATATTTTACTTTTTTTTTTTTTATATATTATAGACTTTCATGTGAGACCAAACTTAGTAGCATATTAAGCTTAAGCCTAAACACTAACTTATATCAGAGTACATGCATGTCTATAGGGGACTACATGCCATGCTTGTTATGTATGCTTGGTAAGAGGAAAATCTAATCTAGCACTTGATCTCATTTCTAAGGTAATGATTGTTTTAGAGTTTATACAATATAATAAAGAAATATATGTATAGTACGATTTAATAGGGTAAATTTTGTGTATTTTGTTTAATATTTATTTTAGTGTGTACAGAATAAATTTGTACTTGTATTTATACAAAATTTTATTTTGGGATTTCAGTAAAAAATAAGAAGGAAAAATGGTGGAATTATGAATAATAGGGGTAAATTGGAACAAAATTTTTATTAAAATTCTTGTATCAGCACCTGTATTTTGTGTACCTACTCTGAGCATGGACACAAAATACAGAAAAAATTTGTACAGATACAATGAATTTTGTATGTGTCTGTACTAAATAAACATGTCATTTTTTTGTTTTGTATTGTATTATTTTTTGTGTTTTGTACACAATAAACAAACACTACCTAAACGTGCATACCAAACTTTGTATAATTTAAAATACGATAATATTTCTAAATGGTAATATGGATTACCAAGTAATCTCTAACTAATGTACCAAATGCCACCATTGTGACAAACTTTATAATTTACAATTTAATTTTTTTGTCAAGTTATTTTTTTATACTCTACATATATTTATTTTTCTGCTAAAACATTTTAAAAAATAAATTTAAATACTCTAAAATGATATCTATACCCAATAATTACATGTCTAAAAATAATTTTAATCAACACTATCCAAACAACATTAATTTATTTAAAATCACTTTCAAACAAGAATATCCAAACACCAACAACTTTACTGCAAACTCAATTTTAACAAAAATCAATTTAGTATTGGTACATGTACACCAAAAGTGCACACAAATCAGCCATCAACATTTACGTACTTTGTTAGAAATTTTAATAAAGAAAAACTATAATACTTTAGTGTCGTTCATATTGATTCATCAAGAAGTAATAACCAAAAGCGGAAGCTAACCTGGATCCATAGTGGGTGATTGATGACTCTAAAGGTTCTCGAGCTGCTTGTGTGAAGGTGTTTCCTGACCTTCCTCAACCAAAATCTCCAGAGTCCTTTTCAGGCTTGAGAGCAATTCTCAGATGGGTTAAGAATTTGCAAAATATGATTTTGATGTATTGGGGACCAAACCCTTTTGTCTCTATTTATGCTTGGTCCATTGGTTCCCATTAAACCCCATAAAGACCAAGATAGAGTAACGGTTTTTACTCATAATTTCTCCAAACCGACAAATAATTAAGTGTGACCTAAATATTATTTATAACCAATAATGAGACCGTTACAAATGTCACAACTAAATAGCTATAATGATTATTAATATAATTTATAGCCTATAAACTAGAATAAAGAAAATTAAATTTTCTAACAATCTCCCACTTGGGCTATAATATTATATATACTGAAAAATAATCATATCAAAACTTTATGTGCATATCTGAATGCTATTCAATCTTAATTATTTTAACAATCTGGTTCATCTCTTATATCAATGAAGGAACTACCGCAGTTTTTCCCGCATTAGAGTCGCGATTAAACCACGATGATCACAACATTGATAGAATCAATGACATAGATCAAATTTGGATGAGTAATATGGAAATAACATGAAAACAATCTCGCACATGTCTATTTCCAATGATCCAAACTTTATTCTTTATGAGATCAAATTAAATAATCCAGAGTGATAAATAAAACCAAATACTTTATTTCTGCAGAAAATATCCATAAACTTAAGGTGTGTCTGTGAAACACATGAGCATTCAAATACATACTCCCACTAAAACAATATATCATATAAAATGATATTACACCCAAATGAGTACTGAACTCATGAAAGACCATAGGTTTGATTTCCTTAGTAAGCGGATCCACAATTATGGAGTTTTTGTTAATATGCTCTAAAGACACCTTAATCACTATGTATTTCCTTAAATAATATGATTATAAACAATTTGTCACAAAATAACTTAAGTGGTCTTTCAACTTTATTCAAGAATTTGCAATTATGTGACAAAATTACATAATCATATTAACTTGATGTTTCTTAATGAGCAATAAGCTCACCTGCCTTGGTAAAAATAGCAATGAGTGTCTGATTGACACTTTACCAAAATATTGCTCCTCCAACAAGCATAGAAATATAACCAAAAATGAATCTATGATTCTCTTGGCATCTGAAAAAATCGGCATCTAGATTCTTGATAATCTCTAACTTCACCCGACTTCTTGAATGTGAGCATTTGATGTTTTGTTCTTTAATGAAACCATAAGCCTTAGTTGGTTGTTAACCAATAATTTATTCTCACATTACTCAAGTATCTGCCTAACACTAAATAATGTACACAATATCCAAACGTGTACAAAATTGAACATGCCTCAGGCTTCCAACTTCTAGAGTATAAGAAGTCTTTTGTATTTCTTTAATTTAAACAATCATTCTTAGGGCACTCATTGAGACTAAACTTGTCTCCCTTAGCAATATGGGTATTATGCGTTCTGCAATTCTGAATGTCAAACATCACGAGTCCCTTAAAATGGTAGCTCTTTTGCGTCAATTCAAAAATAGCTCGAGATAATCTCGATACATCTGAATTCCTAATGCAAAAGAGACTTCCCAAGATCTTTCGTATCAAATATCTTTGATAGACTCCTTTTGATACTGTGAACCAAAACTTTATTATAATTAGCAAACAATATATTATCAACATGTAATGTCAAAATATATGTTCTCCCACTGAACTTATGAATTACAAAATCATGTCCTCATTTATCTTAGAGCCAAATGAGATAATAATTAATGATATTTATAATATCCTTTACTAGAATTTGGGATATGTCATAAGGTCATTGATGGTTAAACCATATTCTTTATATTCATCTAATGAAACTTATGATATTGATATGCAACATATGTCAAAGTAAAACCTTTTAAGAACAAGACATGTTTTATCTTTCTCCACATTACCTTTTGAACCTTCAGATTTAAATATTAATCTGTAACTAATGAGATTCATACCTTCAGGTAATGAGATAAGTACCTAAAAATGATTGTTCACTTCTTTACTCTTGACAATCAATCCACATTCGAGAAATGAATATACTTTTCATGTCTTGATGAAAGTTGATTAAACATTTTTCTTTCACCAATCCTTTTTTTTTTCTTATATTCCTAGAGGAACATAATAACATAATTTTTTTTCTCTATTGGACTGCCTTAATGACGTAAGTTCTTGAGTTTATTGAGTTTGATTTTAAGTATATTTTCTTTATCTTGATTGGGAAAGCTATCAACATTCTTTTTAACCTTATCTCTCCCCTCAAACTCAATATCCTCAATGAACTAAATAACTTCAATGATGCAGTGAGACCATAATAACTTTATATCCCATATACCAGAAGATTATCCAACTAAGCAGTTGTTGACCATCTTTATGTCCAATTTTTCTTTATTTGACCGACAAAATATATACATCTTAATCAGACAACTCCAAATGTATAAAAGCCTTATACTGAAAAAATATTTTCAGTCTGAAAGTTCATAAGGAGTTTTGGTCACTACCTTAGTTGAAACTTTATTTAGAATATAAGCTGCAATATTTTATTCCTTAAATATATTTACAACTAAGACTTCTCATACGAGATAAAGGTGTTATAAACTTAAATGGATCATGTTTTCACATAAATAAAATAAAATAAATAAAAGAGCTCCAAAAATAAAAAGAATTTATTGACACCTAATCTCTTCCTGATTATTTATTTTTTCTAAACAGACATTGCGACTTAAATAGCCCAATACCATACCGAAAAGAGAAGTATAGTATTCCTCATATGTCAAATATGACATTCGACAATTCATTCTTAATGTGTCCCAATATTATTAGAAGTGATAGCCAAAATTTATATATACATATAAATTTTGTTTCCTGCGCTATTTCTTCCAAAGTGGACTAATAATAGCAACTTTATTTCTTTCTTTATATTTTGTCCTTAAAGGTGTTTGCCAAATGAGTACTTTTATTTTAGTTTTAACACACTTCTCTTCCTTTCAAAAAAAAAAAAAAGCTTATCTATCTTTCCTTTTACCAGTTACAATAACTGACATTAAACCAAATAAATTCTGCTTGAAGAGAAGTCAAAACTAAATTCACAAACACATCATTAGATAACTCTAACTTTAATTTATTTAGTTTCAAAACAAGATAAGATATATCCATGATGTATTCCCTTAGATTTTATTTTTCTTAACACTTTATTGAAAACAAGTTCAATAAAATCGCACTTGCTTTACCTTATTGCTTTTGATAAAGCCCTTTGAAAATAATAATTATCTTGACACCTAATACCTTTTTCGGATAAATAGCCTATGAATATTTATATATCTTCATGCTTCAAGATCATAAGATTTATGCAATCGAATAGTCTCACTTCTCAAAGTCCTCCAAATTTTATTTTTTTTTTATTTTTATTTTTTAATTTCTTATGAGAACCTTTATCCATAAGAGAAATGAACTTATTCAAACCTTAGTGCACAATCCAAGATCAAACAACCATAATAGGAACAATAATTAATTATATTCCTATTCCTTAGTACTAGTGTAATTCAACGCATGAATAGACCAATAATGGCAGATAACACAAGCATATATAAAAATAAAAATATAATTAGAACAAAACAATATACTCAAACAAATTTTATAAATTCAAATAATGGTGGACCCATCACAAGATACCTAGCACAACATTAATATTTAGTCTTTGGACAGAAATATTAACTTGTAAGTGGTACTCTCAATGTAGTAATGAAGTATTGATAGTATTCCTGTCAAACAACAAGTTCATCTTTGGACAAACATGTTGCTCACATGGAGCCTAATAACCACCACATACTCATTGCCACAATTATAAGCATAATTCAGCCAGGTATAGACCTTCCTTTGGGCCGATCAATACCCGTATGAATTCTGAATAGTAGTTAAATATTAATATAAGTCTGTCAAACAATAAGTCTATCTTTGGATCGACTTATCATTCACATGGAACCTACAATATCACATATTTATCACTACAAGTGTGTGCATGTAATTCAACCAAATATGACCTTCGTTTGGGTCGACCAATATCGCAAGAATTACTTACTCCTAATTATCCTTATATTCCAAAATAAATCAACCTAAGCAATAGAGGCTACTTTGGCAGCATATCGCTTCAATCATCTATCATAGAACTCATACGATTGTTGCCAAAATCCTTATGTAACATTGTTATGAATTTTTTATTCATTACACAAGTGAGCATGAAATTCGCCACCAAACGTATTGACCTTCCTTTAGGCTGATCAATACTTAACAAATTACATGCCAACAATTATCCTTATGTTTTAGAATAAATTAACTTACACAACATAGGCTACTTTGGCAGCATATTGTTTAGCCAATTTACTCCAAAATCCGAAATTATTTACAAATCCGAATGCAACAATCACCATAGTTACTCTATCATGTGTTCCCAATAGTCCTCAGGAGTACCGTGTCAAAATCAAATACCTCAAATATATATATATATATATATATATATATATATATATAATATTTTTTTTAATACAAATAAGATATTTTCAAAATAGGGAATCACATATGTTAGAGTTAAATCTTTATTGGCATCTCAAAAGAGAGACATGAGAACCAACATGTCTAACCGAATGACAAATTAACACAATGTCAAACCAAATAGAAGAGCACACATCCTACAACTCATCAAATCCTTATCAAAACATAACAATAGCAGCAACATAATTTCAAATTCATGCACAACATGAATTATAAAATTTCAAAGAAAATAATGTTGTAAATGAATGTCGTAAATCAATTATTTCATAGATAGCAAAAGACATTGCATTTGTTATATTCAAAACAAACAAAACTTTTCTTCAATGCCATACATGTATCCTCATGTAAGCTATATATATATATATAGAAAATAAAATAAAATCAAAACATGCACATCACCGCAAGTGAAACCAAGAAATCATGTATACACAAAATGAAATTCAAAATCATTATAATATACGGTGATATCATATATTCAAGAAATCAGAACTTTCTCGAACAACATATATATATCAATAATTCTGAATAAAGCCAAAACAATATATTGACCAAATTAAGATCGAGAAAGAGCTGAGGAGAAAAAGAAATTTCAAACACCAATATCATAATATTATATTTCTCAATGATTCAACTATGAAATGACTCTTATACCACTTGTTAGAAATTTTAATAAAAAAAAACCATAATACTTTAGTGTCGTTCATATTGATTCATCGAGAAGTAATAACCAAAAGTGGAAGCTAACCTGGATCCATAGTGAGTGAGTGATTGATGACTCCAAAGGTTCTCGAGCTGCTTGTGTGAAGGTGTTTCCTGGCCTTCCTTAACCAAAATCTCCAGAGTCATTTTCAGGCTTGAGAGCAATTCTCAGATGGGTTAAGAATTTGCAAAATATGATTTTGATGTATTGGGGACCAAACCCTTTTGTCTCTATTTATGCTTGGTCCATTGGTTCCCATTAAACCCCATAAAGACCAAGATAGAGTAACGATTTTTACTCATAATTTCTCCAAACCGACAAATAATTAAGTGTGACCTAAAT
The DNA here is from genome assembly GCA_013621005.1 of Aeschynomene evenia. Lineage (NCBI taxonomy): Eukaryota > Viridiplantae > Streptophyta > Magnoliopsida > Fabales > Fabaceae > Aeschynomene > Aeschynomene evenia. The sequence goes on from CM024268.1 coordinate 15,862,597, forward strand.
ATTATTTATAACCAATAATGAGACCGTTACAAATGTCACAACTAAATAGCTATAATGATTATTAATATAATTTATACCTCATAAATTAGAATAAAGAAAATTAAATTTTCTAACATACTTTTCTATATAATTTAATCTTTTGAATTTCACACTCATAGCTGAAAAGTGTGTTCACATGCTCAATCTAACATTTTAATATATTCAATCTAACTTTTATATTTTGCAACCAATTTTGTCATAACACATCATTTATAACTACTTAATCCAACTTTTATATTGATACAATCTAACTTTTATACCAATGCAATCTAACATTTTATAGCTACTCAATTCAAATCTGACACAATCCAACATTTACAACTACTGAATCCAACTTATATTATGATTCAATCCAACATTTATAACTACTCAATTCAACTTTTATATTGAGACAATGACAACTTTTATACTGATAAAATCCAACATTTACAATTACTCAATTCAACTTTTATACCGACTCAATCCAACTTTTATTAATACAATGACAATTTTTATACTGACACAATCCAACATTTATACTTACTCAATCCAACTTTTACACGGTCTCAATCACTACTCAATCTAACATTTATAACCACACAATCCAACTTTTATACACAAAAATAAAAATAAAATATAATGAAAAATAAATGCATATAAGTGTAGGAAAGAAAAAAGAGAAGTGAAAAGGAGAAAAAGGAAGGAGATTGTGCAAGTGTAAAAGGGTTCAAGTGTGTCATGTATGTGACATGTATTTGATAAAAAAATATAAAAAAAATGCATTATGAATTGATGGTTAATTAGTGTGCAATTTTGGGTACACAATCATTGTGAAATCAATTTTTGAAATCAATTTTGCACAATTAATTTCATCCAAAATCAATTTTTCTAATCCTAAATTCACTTATTACTATCGATCCAAAGGGATGCAAACATAGCGCTCCTGCCCCTACCATGTACTCAATCTATTTCATAATAATAAGTGATTTTGACATTTTAGGTACATTGAAAAATTAATTTATTTAAATACAAAATACATCTAGCTATATTAACTTAGAAAAACTTAAATAACTATTATTATAGATTTGAGAGAGTATTGGAAAAACGAAAAAATACGTGTAACTTGTGTATTCTTACCTTACAATACAAAACACGACCAAAGGGTACAAAACATTCGAGTAAAATATCTTCACTTGGATTACTCATTTTATAAACTGTGAATTAATTTGGTTCCTCATTTTTTAAAATTAGCAAATTGATTCATCATATTAAAAACTGTAAAATCATTTTGATCCTCACCTTTCAAACTATGAGTCGAGTCAATCCCTCTTTTTATCTATTTTAATTTCATAAGAGGGACTTACTTCACTAATACTCCCTCCGTCCACTTTTATTTGTCTTTCTAGCATATTGCACACATATTAAGATAGTTAATAAAATACTTATCTTTTCTATTAAAAAAAATGTGATGACAAATATATCCCTATAAAATATTAAATTTTATTTTTTGTAAACCGTACAGAGAGTTAAACATGGTTTCTCTTTCATAAATTAATAGAGTTAATACAAGGATAAAATTGAAAAAAAATAATAAATGCATTTTTGAAAACAATAAGTGACAAGTATTATTGGACAAATCCTAATTGTTAGAAAGACAATTAAAAGTGAACGGAGAGAATAGTTTATAAAATTAGAGACTAATTTGATCATTTTAAAAAGTGAGGGACAAAAGTAACTCACAATGTGAAGAAAAAAAAAAAAACATTTCACTCCAAAACATTTGTCCATCTAGATTCTACAGGCTGAATCGTGCGACAAGAAAATATGCTTCATCCCACTTGTGATGGATTGATTGATTGATTAATTAATTAATGCATAAGAGAACTAGAACACTCGAGCATCTTTCTTGGGATCAATATAATTATACTTTTCACCTCGATTCATTATCATACAAAATATGATACATGCGTAATTTAATCAATCTCTCCCTCCTCTACATCATTTACAGGATTTGAAACACAGGGTGGCTCTCCTTCCTCTTCCTCATCATCAACTTTCATATACAATCCTAGTCGCTCCAAGGGATTGCTCCCCGCAAACTTGAAACCACCCAGGCCATCCTGAGAGTGATCAGGACTCGTCTCGTCTACCGAACTCGGCAACTGCTCAGCAGGTACAGCTCTGAGCATTTCCAGATCTTCGAGAAACCGAGAGTTCTCATTCATTTCAACAGTCTTTTCCATCTGCACAGATGCGAGTATATCCTCTAATAAAACAGAGCAAACAAATGTACGGCCATATGTTGGCTAGATAGAGTGTGCCTGATATTTACCTGCAACAATGCTTGTCGAGCAGCTTCTCTCTCGACCTCCCTCTGTCGTCTGGCTTCTGCCGCAGCTTCTTCTTCTGCACGCTGCCGAGCATCTTCGGCAGCCTTGGCTTCTGCTTGAAGCCTTGCCTTTTCTGCTCAAGAATGAGTCGGATCAACAGATAGGTTCAATCTAGTTTAATTAGTCAATATGTAATCAACACTAATATATAGCACACAAGCATTAGATCCAAATCAATCACCTTTCCGTTGCTCCATCTCCAGTTTTTCCCTTTCCTGCCGTAATTTCTCAGGATCTCCTTTCTCATCCTGGGCTCAGCCAAATTTAAGCAAATCATATACATTGATACAATGATTATTAGGATAAGTACAAAGAGAGTAAATTTCCAACTAGTTCAGGTAGATGGATTATAATGTGACTTACTTGTGTTAGTGTCTTTTCTCGAGCTTTCAAGATAGTATCAGCAAATCGCTTCTTCAATATTGCAGCTCGATAAAGTTTATTAGGGGAAACTTTCTCTGTTGGACCACTGTCCCCTACAATATAAATAAGATAATGTCTTTGTAGTAAACCAATATCAGTAGAAAAAAAATATCTTCCATAATCAAAATGCTCTTACCATCTTGTTGGTAATCAGAGTCAACAGAACTTGGCTTATGCTGAGAGTTATCCTCAAGTTGATCCAAGCCACTTACAGATTCTGTAAGAAATAAAAGGTAAGGGCCTAAGTATCAGAATCAGATATCTAAGTTTATCACAAGTGAAAATAATACTAATAACTAATAAGCGTAATAGCCCCTAATTGAAGTCTAAAATATCTCAATGGGAACATAATATGGTCTCACAATAAATCATTATTTGAAAATACGGAAATTATATTTGTACAGTAAATACTAACATCGTATATAATATCGCATATCAGGCACTACCCACCTTTTACGTAACACGCGCGTTCATATTGCATAAAGTTAAATGAACACATATATATACATAAATTACACAACACATTTCTTACACAAGGTCGTTTAATTTTGTCCAGATTCACAATATAAAATGAACACATTTATACCATAACTGAACACAATACAATGCAAAGTGAACACATACATATACAGTAACTGAACACATAATACAAACTAAAGTGAACACATATTCATATTATAACTGAACATATAATACAATACAAAGTGAACACATACATATACTCTAACTGAATATATAATACAATGCAAAATAATAAAATTAATGAGTTTGGGATATTTTTTAAATAAATGTGTTCACTTTCCATACTTAAATGTGTTTTCATTATAATGAATAAATGTGTTCATTTCCGATAACCAAATATGTCCATTTGCTATTAAAATATGTGTTCATTTTATGTGTTGGAATGTGTTCGCTTATATGCATACTTTATACACGTGTGTCCACGAGAGTAGGTATACAAAACACGCATTTTTCACTCTTGTTGCCTGATTTCCGTATCATACGATGGATGTTACGTTGTTAGTCTTTTACGTTGTACACGTTGTGAGTCTCTTTGAAAATAGGGGGGAAAACAAGAAAGAAGAAAAAAATATTCTTTTTTCCATAGCTAATCTACTTAGGTACTTAAAATTACTTTTGAGTATTCAGCAGAGTTTCGTTAAATTTGACCATGGCACCATGCATATGAAAAGAACAATTTATGGAACAACTTAGAGCTTTTAGCAGTTTGGCATAAATCTGATAATTCAGCACTGCTTTTGCCCCATGATAAATGAACAAATCAACAAAAGGTCAAAAGCCAAGCCTTATCTCTACTAAGACAGCAACAACCAAGGTGTTTTAAGCTAGAGCCATTATAATATTCCATCACCAACTTAACCTATCGCATGATCGGTGTCTAACAAAGCTACCTCCTAGCAGGTTGGTCTAATTACACAATCTTGGTTATCAAATTACAAATGCCACATCTCCAATATCCAACATCATGTTTAAATACTGAGAAAGTCACTAAAGACTTTAAATGGAGATTGAAATTTATAGGAGATTTAGACAACTGCTGATGCAACTGCAATTGCAGTTTCTGGAGATCAAGATCACAATAGTCATAATTATAATTGCAAACGTCAATTTAAAGTGCAGGCAAGTGCACGCAGCTGCCACTTTATGGAGTCTATGGAAAGTAGAAGTATGTGGTATGCCAAGTTTGTTCATCTAAGGTAAAATTAGGTAGCATTTGGTTCTTGTCGTGAGACAACATTCGGAGACATTAGGAACAGAAGTGTGTTTGTAAAAGGGGGACGTAGACAAAAGACCCCAAAATTGTCTCCATCCCAGGAGTCAATTTCTGTCCCTCCAAAAAGGAGGGGACGTTGGAAACATGTCTTTGAATCCCAACCATTTTGGTCAGTCAATTTCTTCCACTATGTCAGCATTGTTTGTTAAAAATCAAAAGCCAAAGTTTGAACAGCGTCCTCTCTTTCTTATCGCTTACATGGTTAGTATCTTTAAACCCCATCTGATAATAAGTTTTTTTTTTGTCCTAAACAGTGATAAAGTGGTGACTTTGATACTTGTCAGCCATAATTCCATTGGGACAATACACTCACTTTCTATATTACTTGTGCACCTTAGCATCAATTGTCATTCTTTTTCAAACTAAAGTATTAGTACTTAGTAGTATAAATTGCACTCTTTTAGAACTGCAAATCATGCTTGGTTACGTTTAAGTAGCATAAAAACACAAAGCAAGAATAATCACTCACGATTTCTTTCGAGATTATCAGGAGCCCTAGTCTTTTCATCCAGCTGAGCACCAGAGCCCAGATTTTCTGGTACCTGCAGAAGAACCCAATGACTTATTAGTATATTTAGCATAAGAAACTATGAAAACCAGTCTTAACATTAAAAAAATTAACAGAATCAAATAAAATCTTCATGTTAATAATCAAGCCAGACCTTCTCTACATTTACTGGACTTGCTTTAACATTGTCAGATTCACTGTCAGAAGAATTACCAGAATCCGTACCTGCAATGAAGACATTAGATATAGCCGCTAATTAATGCATAAACTTGTCAATTATGCACCAAATATGAAAAAATACAAAATATCACAAGTCTCTCCTAGAAAATACTTTGGATTTCAAGCAACAATGGAATAGCATATGCTTCTCATAAACAATTGAGTGTAAGAACCATATCCATATGAAAACTGAAAAAGGTAGGCATGCCTAAAAGAAAAAGTGAAAATAAAACAAACGAAAGTAGCAAAAGCAAGCCCATAATATAAATAATATTTTGTTAATTATTGTCATGTATCATGAATCTGATCATTATTATTATTATTTTTTTATAAAAGAAGAATTTCAGTAAGATGAGAAAAAAGAATATTAAAAAGAGGAGAGGATAAGTTGTCCTCTATCAAAGAACTAAGGCTTTCCAATCTCTCAACATATCTGAGATGGAAAGACTTCTAAAATGACCATGAGCTTTACACCAAATAGATTCCGTACATCTACCCTTATCCCATAAGATTAGCTTATCAGAAAAACTCTTTAAAAATTATAACATTGCGACGCTCTAACCAAATACTCCAAATGGTGGCGTAAATTGCACAAAGCCACAAATGTTTATTCTGCTTCCTATTCCCAAAACCAACAAAACTAGTCAACAAACCTGATCATGAAATAACTCATTTTTGTTTTGCCGAAAATTTACATAATTCATACATATATAATGAAAGAAGATATGCTTTCACTTTGCTCTGACATGCACATTGCACTAATATTACTATCAAGTGCTTGATTCTAACATGGTCCCTAGAAGAATCCTGATTAGCACAACTTCCACATCAGAAATGAGTTTAATAAAATTACTATCTCAATTCTTGAAAGAAATGTTGCAACTTTGGAATCGAACTAAATATTAATTTTCATCCCTCGATCTCCTGTTTCCTAGTCCTTCCAAAGGAAAACAACAATCTCATGCTAGGATAGGATGTCACACAAAACATAGGTCCTCTCTAACTTTGTGAAAAAGTTGGACTTTTATTTACAATAATGGAGATGACAATGATCAATCTACTAACTACTTGCTCAAAGAAGCTTCAACACAATGTCAAAAATAATCTCCTAAAAGCTTAGGAACTAAATTTTGAAGACTTGATTTTGTAAGATTTGTTTTTGAAAGATATAGAATCCTTTAACTATGTAGCAACATTATTGTTATTTTTATTTTTGTTGAATTTTTTAAAGAATTGGTGGTAAAGAATTTATTTGTCAAAGTATGGAGTTGGACAAGGCTTAGTAGTTGTTATTAATGACATTTCAAAAGTAAGATTGGCATAATAGATCATGTTTGGATGGAATAAAATAAAATCACTTTTATACAAGAAGATTCAATTTTAATTGTGAGATTATTACTAAAGTGATTATTGGCTAATCATCAGTTATTTTTAGTTTTGACATTATTTTGTTGGTTTAATTGCTTTGAAGGTCCTCATAGTTTCACTGAATTTTCAACTAAGTCTCTATAGTTTAAAAATTTGTAATTAGGTCCCTATATTATATAAAATGTTTCAGTCAAGTCCCAAAAGACATTGGCTGTTAAAAGAAAAAACAAAATATTCCAGTATATTCCATCCCCATCCATCATCTTTAACACCATTCATCCTTTCCCCCTCCTTTTTGAATCCACTGAAGAAGCACCAAATGAAGAATGAGGATTGAGGTAATCCTGTCATGAATGAGCTTGAACATTCAAGAACCCATCGGGATATTATTGAATTTGTGGTGCACTCTGTTTTGGTGGTGCAATACAATGTTGGTTGTGAGTCAGAGAAGATGCTGATGAATGATTGTTGAGCATCAATGAGCAAGGCAAGTCAAACAGTGAGGGATTGAAGGAGCTGTGTCCAACCAAAACTGGTCATAACATCATCAATGGATGAGATATGATGGCTCTTCTTGTTCATCTTCTGGGTTTCGAAATTTTTGTTGCTGGGTTGAACGTTTGACTTTGCCATCATGTGATGGTTTTTGTTTTTTGTTTGCTCTGTCCTCGATATCTCCTCTTCCCTCCACCAAGTCCATGATAGAACCAGAAGTAGAGGCACGAATGATTTCTTTATTGAGTGAGGGATTAGGGGAAAACCAAACCCTAAAATTGTACACGGGGAAAACTACTCCCTGGGAGAGAAAATAATCCTATCAAGCTATCTGTAAATTGTAAAACGACAATGAATGCATCAATAAAACTCAACTTCTCCTATTTATACATTGTCTCTGCTCCCTAACCGCTAACTAACTAACTCATTCCTCTGTTTTCCGCTGGAAATTCCTTTCTCTATTGCCAAAACATGCTGGTTTTTATCCCTTCTTTTGTAAACTACTCCATATCATTCCTCTCCTTCAACCCCAACAACAAGAACAAAAAATCCCTTCATCATTTTCTTTATTTTCAATTGAGCTTCACCCAAGAGACGCCCTGTTCAACACAAACCACAAGAACCACCTAGTTTTTTATCCTGACTCTCTCATGACTCAACTTGCTCAACGTGAAACTCTACTTCACCCCCCAACATCTCCAAATTGGAGCTCCACACAGCCCAACCCAAATAGAGCTCCTACCCGAAGATCTCTCAATGCATGTCTCCTCCAAAATGGGCCTTGTGCTCTGGGGAGCACTTCACCCGTGTAGGAGTGGGCCAACCCACAAAGCCATTCAACATGGTCCTCAACACAGAGCAACGTGAACATGGGTTTCACATAGGGGTCTATGGTAGTTTGGGTGATGAGAAGGGAAGAAAGGATGGATGGTGTAAAAGAAGATGAAGGTTGATGGGGATGGGGATGGAATATACAGGAATATTCCATTTTTTCAACGGCAAATGTCTATAGGGATTAGGGACTTGATTGCAAATTTTATACAATATAGGGACATAATTACAAATTTTTGAACTATAGGGACTTAATTGAAAATCCAGTGAAAATATGAGAACCTCTAGAGTAATTAACCTATTATTTGTGTAAAAAAAATTCATAATACAAAAAACACTTTGGCACAGAGGACAGAAGATCCTCCAAACAAAAAGAACAAACACACAATGAAATCAAAAGATCAAAACTTCCAATCGAATAGCATATCAAATATGGAAATCCCTCTAAAAATATAGTTTTCGCACTACTATTTACATTCATTTAAATATACTTTTACTATGATAATTTTTGGAACATATACGATTCAAAACAGAGCTCTGTAATAATGGTACTTGAGCATCACCAGCGAGTGTGGGAAGCATAAAGAGAGAAATAAACAACAGAAATAAAGTAATGGACACTTCCCATTTCTTAAATGCAAAAAGCTAGAGAAAGTTGTTGCAACTGGAATTGATTATGTTCAATGATTCATCAGTTAGGGCATAAAAAAGTAGCTAAATATCCCAAATTATTGTTTAGCTTCATTCTCTTTAAGGCCGAGGAGCTTATGACATGCATAAATCTAAATCAACCAGGTTGTAAGCTGTTATTAATTGAAAGTACAATATAGATCTCTTTTATCACCAACAATCTCTATGAAAAGTGAAAACAGAAGTGGCGATTGTCAAAGTTTTGGCCACATATGAAATAGTTCATTAGCAGTATACTATTTTCACTAGTGCCTATGGTTAGAATACAGAAAGGACTGTTTTTTTATCTTGGATGCTTAAATTTTTAATCCATGGTCTATATTCTTAGTCACATGTCCTAACAGGTTTGGTTAATTGGCCAGTTAGCCTCTCCTTGCTGCACTAGGATTCTTCTGGTCAGTCCCCTTGGTTCATAGAGCCTAGAGGATTAGAAAACCATTCAGCATTAATAATCTTGTTTGAGCCTTCAGGGTGGTTCTTTTCTGTTTGGTCAGTGTTAGAAACCGTTTCCCTGATAGCATAGAAGGAAAGAAAATATATAGGGACAAATTAGGAATAGGAGCAAAAGATATGGGTGGGGGCCCTTGATAACCAACTTGGTGCGTGTAGTGTTGCTGAGCACATGAGTGAGAGAGATATATTTGGTTAGGATTCTGCTGGGATGGGTATAAATAGAATGAGATCAGAGGAGGTAGGGAGGCTGATATTTGGAAATAGACTGGGACTCTGGGAGAGTGAGAGCTGCTATAGTGCTCTACCCCTTGTACTATGTGTCTACCTTACTCAATACACTAATTCTATTCTTTGATTACTCATACCTCTGTGCAGTCTAACATTTTGGTATCAAACACTTGATCCGGGTGTGTGTGAGTGCCTACTCTTTATGGGTGAATCGGTGGAGGAATTGGGGAAGAAGTTAGAGGAGGTGACGCGTCTACTCAAGAAGGACCACCATTACCCTCGGCGTAGTCAATTCTCTATTTGGGGGAATGATGAAGCTCGATGGTGGAGAAGGAGGAGAATGTCATCCATGGTGGATTGGGCTCCTAATGTTCGTGCGTTTTTTGCAAGCATGCAGAAGGAAGCAGATAACAGTGAAGACGAGGGGGAGGAAGAAGATTACGAAGAAGAAGGTGGAGAGTATGATGAACAAGATGAAGAGCCTGATCAACATTTAACAGGCCCAGATTCGGTTGAGTTCGAGGAATCGATGGAAAGTGCTCTCTCAGCGAATCGAGCAGTAGACGACGGAGATGATGTCGATGTGGACATCAACTTCAACAACAACGGAGAGAAAGGCAGCAGCTATCAACCACATGCACCGCCGCCGCCGCCCAAGCCACCGCCGGACTTGATTTCATCAAAGGAGGCAGCAAAAACACAAGTCATGTGTGAGTTTGGACCTTCGAGCATGAGGATCACATTTCCGCCGCCGGAACCACCAATTCCGAAGAGTGAAGCGACTGTTGCAGCAACAGTGGACATGGTTTCCAATGCTAGAAAGACGAAGCAGAAGAAATGGGAGGAGGATGCGACCAAGATTTGGGTTTCAAGATGGAGAAAGGGTCTGCGACCGCCACGTTCATGGCCTTCATCGGCGGCAACGAAAAAGAAAGAAGTTGTGTTCGTGAAGAGAAAAGGAGCCTTGCATATAAACACAAAACACACCAATATGATCCTTAATGCCCCTTACAAAATGAATGAAACATCATTAATCAATATTTCTTAAAATAAGAAGATTCTCTAGCTACTTTAAAGCCTAATGTACCTAGGAAGCATTTACACATTGATACAGTCTACTGCATGAAATACTTCATGTACACTAAATTTGACACTAAATTAGCCACTCAATACAACTTTGATACAATCCAACATTTACGGTTACTCAATCTAACTTATATCCTAACTCAACCCAACATTATATTCAAACTTTTATATTGAGACAATGACAATTTTTATACTGATACAATCCAACATTTATACTTACTCAATCAAACTTTCTGTATTGGTGGCTAATTTAGTGTCATTTATAGTGTACGCGTAGCATTGCTCATCTACTGCAGTCACTAAAAAACATAGCTACATTGATTATCCCATTAACCCCAAGAAAATCTATAAAATCATCTATGCTTTTTGTAGAAAATGATTCATATCAATCTGACTGTTGAACTATAAGTAACAGGTTGACCGTTATGTTGATCTTGAATAGCTGAATGCCAAACTTTATAAATTTGTTAATAATATGATCAAATGCATAATATTTCTTTTGTATTAAAAAGCATATAAATTGAATTAATATTAAAATTAATGACCAAGGGTTGCTTAATTCAAACTTTTAAAACAATGGTTGCTTTTCTGAAAAATTCAATTTACTTGAAACTAGAAGGATAGAAAATTGTTCTCCAAAGAAGAGAAAAACAATTACATAAAAAAAATATATCTGCGACAAAAGACTAGAGAAAATATTGAAGTGGCTAAAACCACTAGGATAAATGTAAGGTAACGGTTGGAGGGTAGGATTAGGGAAAAAACTTAAATGAACGAGTTTCATGTGTAATTTTATACATGAAGCTCATTCATGTAATTTTTACCCTCATTTTTACCTCACAGCCAAGGTTTGAGGGTAAAAGTGGAAGTACATTTTCCTTGATTGAGTGCTATGTATAATTTTACACATAAAGTTCAATCAAGAAAAATTTACTCCATTTTTACCCTCCAACCAAACATACCCTTAAGGTGAGATTATGGGATAAACCATAAAATTCTGGTAAAACATTAAAAGTAATGTAATAAATGTTTGAATATGATGCATTCCTACATCATCTACAAAATGTATCCCATGATCAAATATCCATATCCAAGAAGAACTACAGTCACATATTACTTCTGTATTCCAATGCATCATACAGAAATTCAAACCCCACTTACCACTAGAGCTGCCTGGGCTTAACTGTTTGTCCATTTGGTAAGTTGTGTCCTTTTCAATATCCAAGGGAGGATGGCTCGACACAGGGGGCTCATTTCCACCAATGTCCACCTCTTCATCAGCTGGATCATTAGCTAGAAGTGGAACAAATTCGAAAAGATCAGATAGAGAACGTATACATGTGCACATGCACATAGACATAAACACAGAGTATAACCTTTAAATGCATGCAAAGAGGAGTTGCTTGGACCAGAATCATTCAACATCTGCAATATAAAAAAATGGATAACCAAAAATTATATCATATGTACTGTAAAAGAATGATACCAAATCATGGCAAGGAAGGGCAAGGATATTTCATACAGAATATGATACTAGCTTAATTATGAAAGGATCAGGACATTAAGTAGCATAATTATACCTCTATTTCACACGCTTCAACAACTTTTTCTTTGCTCTTCTGCTTCTCTAGCAAATACTCATCCAATAGCTTTCGTAACGTAAACAGAGTATCATCGCTGAGATCATCAATATCAATCTCAATCTCATCCTCACCACACTCTCTACCATTTGAACTCTGTTCTTTTAAGAAATCGATGATATGAACAGGTATTTCTCCCAGAAAAGACTCCAATTCTCTACCCAGCTTGTGCTTCTCTTCATCTGACATAACTGGCTTAGCAGGCAGCGTTACTTCAGGTTGAGGGGGCACTGATGCAATTTTCCTCTTTTTCGAAGGAGGCATCGGTTTGGTAGATTTAACATCTTCACTAATGGCCGGCTTTGCAGGATTCAAAGGTGGCAGTGGCAGAGCATCGGTTCTTGGCAGTTTCTTCTCTATTGTTTTCCATCTCACTTCAAAATATTTGCTGAGGGCATCAGCCATGAAATGAACATCATTCCCAGGGGGATTATAGGTCATTGCATTTGAGAACGTAAGCCTCACATCATCTGCGAATTGGATGGAGCTTTTGTATTCTCCTGCAGCAATCTTGCCTTTTATTGTTCCCAAATCCATAGGATTCTTAATAATAGTGAAATAATCCGGGAGATTCAACTTCACCACATCCACAGGGGTGTTGAAAACCCAACCATACTGATGAACCATCAACCGTTTCAGCAGTGACTCGCAATCTTTCATCAACAGAGTATTCACCGTGTCAAGGGAAGAAGTCTGCGCCGGAGGCTCAAACTTACCCGTAGAGCCTCGGTTCCACCCACGAGGCTTATTACCACTCGAAGTTTTCGGCTTACTATTCCCTGGCACAGAATTTGATATTGATTGTTTTTTCGAGTTCTCTATTCTTGCACCTTTACGTTTATTCCCATTGCTACAACTAAGAATATCGCTTGATGATGACAATGCAACACCACTAGCTGCTTGTAGTTCAACTTTCTTCTGAAGCACCCGAATCTGTTCAAGCTCTGACCTCAACTTCATGACCAGGTCTTTCCTTTGAAAGTGTGACAGCTTTGACAATGGAAGAACCTGCATCGGGACGCCGAATGCGTCGCGACGGCTTGAGTTCAGGCTAATACTCTTCCTCGCCGGAACATTAGAGTCCTCAGAAACGGTTAATTCGGTGTCTATTTTTCCTGAGCTCCCAGAACCCTCGGATTCACCAGCTGTCCCAACAGCGTTCCCGTAATAACCACCAGAAAGCCTACTCTTCGCCATCGCAACGGAAGAAGAAAATTCACCAAGTACGGTTGATCACGATAATTTTCTTACTGTTGAGAGAAGCCAATAATAACATGAAAAAAGAACCACAATTCAATATGGAGATTTTTTCATATCGTGCAACCCTACTACAAAACTAACCTGCTAGAACTAATGAAACTGCATAGAAAACGTTCAAATAACACAAACAGACAAAAAGCCCTTTTTCAAATGGTGCAATCACACCACTTCGGCACTTCCTTCTACCACACAAATCGATTTCGAGTAACAATTACCGGTCACTAACTGAAAATCACAAGAAACAGCATGTTCGAAGAACGGAGAATCAGCAATTCGACACAAGAAGCAACGAAAGAGCCACTTGATAGAGAGATCACAGGACCAAGAGGCGAAACCCTAGCTGAAATTTGATGTAAACGGCGACAGCTTGACGAGGCACCGGCGCGTTTAGCTGAAAACGACAAGGAGAAGTTCCAAGAACTTCAGAGCAAAGAAGAAGAATATGAAGAGGAGAAGGAGGAGAGAACGACGCCGTTTGCAGGGGGAGCGAGCCTCGAGATTGAACGATTGTAAAGAGAAGCAAGAGCAAAGTTTCAGTGTTAGAGAGAGAGAGAGAGAAATTAACTGTCTCACCTCTCTCCTCGTTTTTTCTTTAATAATGAAATAGCCGCCGTCTTGCTTTGCAATTTGCATTGCGCTCCGTCCAGTGTGAACCGTTCGATTCTTTTTTATTATTTTCATTTCATGGATCGGACGGATGCTATTGATTAAATAGTATAAACCGTTTGATCTGCAGTCAACTGGCACGATGCTTCATGTGAAAGTGTTTCGATGTAGGATATATAGTGGAAAGGTGAATTTAACTCATTGGCGATCCACTTTGACCATTCAACTAGCGACAGAAGTAGGATGATTTTTTTTTTTGTAATGAATAATGTCAGTAAGGGGACGCACCCTATTACCAGCGAGTAAGGCGTCAGTGCTCCGATCCGGGGATCCAGTCAGATGGGGTGATGGGAATTTACGGGGCTTGGTTCATGCTAGACACATTCACTTCTCCAAACTAGACCGGTCGAGGTCACTCAGAGGACTCATGGACGTTGCTCCTGAGCGGTAGGGGATCTCCCTACGAAGGGATGCCCACCAATTGAATTGAAGATTTTGGATGGAGGGGGATTCGAACTTGCATCCCTTGGGAGGCTATGTCTTTCAAATCATAACCCCCACTATTCGTGCCAACCTCAATGGGCAAGTAGGATGAATTTAGGGGGGTATCTTATAAGGTAATTTACTACCGTCAAAAACAGGTCAAACCCGTCGGGCCAACTCGTTTATCCGTCTAAAAAAAGAGGGTTGGGCCGAAAAATATTAAACTGTTTAACATCAATCCATTTATAGCCCGGTCCGTTTAACCTGTAAGTTAAACGGGTCAATCCGCCGGGTTCGCGGGCCAACCCGTTTATCCGTTTATCTAAAAAAAATTTTAAAAAATATATTAATATTTATGGTGTTTGGATACTTATAAATTGTGTTTACGATGTTTAGATTGGATAACTATAAGTCTATAATGAATTTATGATACTTTAAAGTTGTTAAATGATTATGAGTTCATAGTATTTGTTATTAAAATGCTAATATATTGATTTTTAGTTTACTATTCTTAGTCCATTATCAATATTATTATATTTTATTAATATTTAATTTAAATAAATTGAAATGATATTTGATATAGGTTAATTAGGTTTGTTTGTAAAATTAATATATTTTTTAAATATAAAAACAAAAATAAAAACATATTTTAAAAAAATTGAAAAAAACTTCACAATTGCAAAAAAAAAAAAAAAAAAACTTAAACGAGCGGGCCGGCCTGCCCGCGGTTTCCTCATAAACGGGTCGGTCCCAAAAAAATATCTGCATAAGTTATGCAGGCAGGTCGGACCGTCCCGTTTAACTTGCGGGCCTAAAAAGTCGGACCCCGCCCGTTTGACACCCCTAATGTCATCTAGGTAATCTTCCGATTAAATTATCCGTAATCTAGATTGATTTGTTTGGCTTCATAATAATTTATAGAGTAAACCCCCAAACTAGTCCTTGACAATTTTAGCATCGGACAAGGTGGTCCTTGACAATCGGAAATACCCGAACTGGTCCCTGACAATGTCAAACGTCGGACATCATAAGGTCCCTGGACGTAAAACATTAACAGTGTTAATGACAATTTCATTTTTGGACAAATTGGTCTCTGACAATTTTATTGTTGGAAAAATTAGTCCATAATTTTATTTAATTTTTTTTCATTTATTTTCTTTATTATAATATGTATATTTAAGCACTCTTAAATAAACTTTATATATCTCCCTTTTGATTATTACCACTCTAAATGCATTTATCTAATTATTTCTAAAACGTCATTTATTAAATTTTACTTGTTTTTTTTTTTTGGTAATGAATTTTACTTGTTTAAATCTACATATTTTATATTATGCATATTAAAACTTATACTAATAATTGATATTAAATATAAAAACTAACTATTTATATATAAAATTTAAAATAAAATAAATATATTATCTTGTAAGTGTTTTAATATTTTCAATAAAAAGAATGAAAAATTACTTTATTTTTTTTAAAAATAAGTAAATTAAGAAGTGTGATATCTAAAATTATTAATAAAAAAATTATTACTTTAAGAAGTGTGATATCTAAAATTATGTCAATAAAAGTGATAAAAGATAAAAGAATTTAAAAAATAATTAGGAACTGATTTTTCTAAAAATAAAATTGTTAGGGACCAATTTGTCTAAAAATGAAATTGTCATTAACACCGTTAGCTTTTCTGTCCAAGGACCTTATGATGTCCAACGTTTGACATTGTTAGGGACCAGTTAGGGTATTTCCGATTGTCAAGGACCACCTTGTCCGACGCTGAAATTGTCAAGGACCAGTTTGGGGGTTTACTCTTATTTATACTATATATAAAGGAAATTGTAAAAAATAATTATTATTTTAAGTATCCTTAACAAGTGCCCTGCAAAATTCATATATATAATATAATTATATTCGATTAATTTGTTTTATAATTATTTAGAGGGTATTATAGTAATATACATATATTACCTTGTAATTTTTTTAATATACCAAACAGGGTTATATGGATTACCAGTTATTTATTTGTATATACCAAATAAGGTAATATGCATTACCAGTAATTTAAATAGAGGTAATATATCTACAAGGTAATCTAGATTACCGATAATCTTCCAGGGTAATAACTTATGGATTTAAGTTTCATCCACCGATAATGTACAACTTTTTTATATAGTCATTCAATTATGTGTTGTCACGTCAACCATGATTATGTTTTCTTTCTCTCACTATCTAAAAGTTATACAAACAGAGTTTTTTGATTGGATAACAATGTAAAATACCTTTATACTATCAGCATCAAAATTAAACTCATAACTTTAAATTTTTATATAAAGATAATTTTTAAAAGTAATTTATAAATAAATTATTTTACATATATAAATAAAGAGAAAAAAATTTTGTTTATTAGAAAATTAGTCATCATTGATCATTATATATAATAATTCAATTTTTTAAAACTATTAATTCAATTTTTAATATTATACATTAACTAACACTTTAAAAGTTGAATTAATAGTTTTAAAAAGTTTGATTATTGTAAATTGTGACTGATTTTGTGGTGTATGTATAGTATTATTCGTAACTAAAATAATAAAATTTTTTATTTCATCTATTTTGAAAAGTGCTCTTAAAATGTCAAGTATTCTGATTTCTCCAAAATTCCTAAATTAACTTTTAGAGAAGTAAACAAGACTGATATAACTCATCAAAATAAAGATTAAACCACATATTCATATCCTCCTCATCATTTCCTTCAACTCTAACTGAACAAAACTCACCACTAATCACGGATTCATCATCACCATCATTAAAGAAAGCTTTAAGTGGAGTATTAAGCAAGTAGCTCAAAGAAAAAGGGTGGTTCATAGCTCAAATAAGAAGTTCCTAAGAGGTAGGGGTTAGTTTTAATTTTTATCATGTACATGTGCATATTTTCGCATGAAGTTGTGTTTAAATTCAATATATACATACATGGAAAGTTGTTGTTCTATACTGGTTTTGAAGATGCAGGACGCGACCGCTCGCTAACGGATAACATATAGCCGCTAGCGGGCCCCACAGATAGGCGGTAGCGGCCGTGTTTCACCGCCTCAATCGCTAGGCGCTAACGGCCACGTGCGGAACAGATATGCAAAAATTATGATTTTGACAATTTTAGTAGTTTTAAATGATTTTATCATAACATATCAAGTGTCAATTATCAGGAAGTATTTTTAATATATTAATATCTCAAGAATATGTTTTGTAAATGAAAATTTATGATTTATGAGAATAACATCATGTACGTGTTTATGTGAATGCTTGTTTATGATGGGTATTGAGAAATAAGTGCTTATGTGTTGTGATGTGTATGCTGAATATATAAGGAATGCATTGCAAAGTTATGTGAGAAAATGAGATTTCAGTAGCTTTCCCTACAAATTGGGTTGGGCAAGGGAGGGTTGGCACCCCTCGGTCTCCAACGCCGATTTGTGAGTGAAAGTGAATAAACTCATCTTCCCCACCAGTATCCTAGTATAAACTAGAGAGGTATGAGCTCATAGCCTTGGGGCCGGAGATGCGGAGGGTAGATAGAAAAGAGGGTTGTGTCATTCACAGTAGAGAGATCACGACACATGACAAATGAATGAATTTATATTATTATTATTATTGTTGTTGTTGTTCTTATTATTATTATTATTATTATTATTATTATTATTATTATTATGTCTTGACTTGTATTCGAATGCTTAATATTGATTATGTATTGACGCTTCATTTATGCATTAAATAAGACGCATATAGGTTAAGACACTCCGGAATAAAGTTATGTTTGCAAAAACACCATTAATACAGAATTATCATAGTACACTTATTTATTAATAAGCTGGAGTGATCCCCCTACTGAGTCCGTGGAGCTCACCCTATTCCACCACTATTTGTTTTTAGATTCAGACAGGGGTACGGATGTCACCGCTTGATGGGCAGTCCCAGTTTTACAGGAAGATCGAAGACTTTGATGCATCAGAAGCTTAGGATCTGATAGACTGTGGCTCCTTTGTTCATCTTATGTGTTATTATGTTATGTTTTGTTATGTGACTCAAAAGGATTTATAAGGGAATTATAAGTGACATTACTAACTTTTATGGTTCTCTTAAAAATACTACTATCTTACTATTGTATTATCTATATTATGTAACACTTATATATGAGACTTGATGTATGTATTTGGGCCACTGCTTGGATTATATTTATATGTATGATTGACAGGTTATGAGATCGGTATATGTGATTATACCTTGTGATGTACAAGCCTAAGTTTTCAATCCACGTTATTTAAAAAAAAATATTGGTCATATTTTCTTCGTATTATTTATTTTCAAACTCGAACTCTGAAACAAAATGGTGATTCCTAATAATTAACTCGATATGACTTAAGCATAAAGAGAAAATTATCAAGGTGTTACACCCACCCCTTGTTTTTAGACAACATGTCCCAAGTAATCAACCTTCTTTTGGCCAAAAGAGCACTTAGAAAATTTTGCAAACAAAACATTTTCCTTTAATATAGACAGAACCTACATTAGGTGTTGTAGATGGGAGTGTCGATCTTGGCTATATACTAATATATCATCGAAAAACACCAAAACAAACTTCCTTAAGACAATCGCATTGAGTTCATTACACTTTGGAATGTGGCTGGCACATTTGTATGGATGATGGTGAGCGTCGCGACTCCCACAAATTTGTTATTTATAAACCAAGTTCCCCTAATATAGTGTAGTGGAACCCTAGGTCGTCTCTCACAAAGAATGTATATGAGAGCAATACTCAAAGCTAGTTGTAATGATGATTGTCACAATTTGGGGGGTGGGGGGTTTAGTGCAAGAAAACAGAATTGAATTGTTGTAAATTAATTGATAAAATAGTGACTCATGAGGTAGAACACACATTGGGAAGTTTATCATTGGCTACAAGAGAATGCAAAAATTGGTTAATTACGCCAGAGTTAGGTCTAACCCTATTGTTGTGATTATAATG
Source organism: Aeschynomene evenia (assembly GCA_013621005.1). Lineage (NCBI taxonomy): Eukaryota > Viridiplantae > Streptophyta > Magnoliopsida > Fabales > Fabaceae > Aeschynomene > Aeschynomene evenia. The sequence continues at coordinate 15,882,110 of CM024268.1, forward strand.
ATAGGTTGCCTAGAACAAGATTAATTAGTGAGATGTCACCTTTAGTTTCATTTTCAACGACCTTTAAAACCCAATCACATTAACCTAGTTAAAGAGACTAATTAGTCAATTAACTAACCATGTACCAATCCTAGTATGTCATGGGGCGCACTAGGTTTTGCACGGGAGGAATTTTAAAGCTGCTACGGGGGTTGGGGCGCACGACCCTGGGCAGAAACTCATTGATCTGCTTCTTTTCCCTGTTCTTGATGTCCATTGCTCCAATAATTGCCATAACCTGCACCACAAACACCAAATACTAAAGATCAAGTGCAAAGGTCATCCTTAAATTGCAAAAACATCATATACCACATATATTATTCAATTAGCATTTATTTCCATTAAGCTCCAAATAAATCAAAGTTGTAATAAACACAATAAAAGGCTAAAAATAGAGTAAAGAATTACATACAATTGTTCAAATTAAGGGAATAAAAATATTAGCAAAACGGGCGTTATCAATGGCTGAAAGGCATCACTAACCATTTGTACAAGCCTTGATGGGTGCAGCATGTTGGAGCACCAAAAAGTTCATCCAATAATTCATCTACAATTGGCATTGGGAATGAATCTTTCACAGTCACTACATTCAGGGCCCTACAATCTGTACAAAACCTCCACGAACCATTTTTCTTTTTGGCTAAAAGCACTAGTGAGAAAAACAGACTTGAGCTCAGCTGTATAATCCTATCTGACAACATCTCACTCACAATTCTTTCCATCTCTGCTTTCTGACTATACAATTACCTAATAAGGTTTCACCTTCACTAGAGCTAAATTATGCCATAATATGGTGGCATGGCCGTGAGACCAGTTTGGTGAATAAGATGTGGTCCTGAATTTTCATAGGAATATCACTAGATCCCCCCCCCCCCCCGGTGCGCATTGCAGTAATTCTCCACTCCCTACTTGGACCTCAAATGGAGGTGCTTCATGAATTGAAATTGCCAATCGTTGCACTATAATTTTGGGTGTATAAAGTAGTTAGAACTATCACATCCATCAGTAATACAAATTTCTCCACCATTTACAATCCTAGTAAAATTGATTGACCTTCTAGTTGGAATATCAGTCAAAGCATTCTAGGATAAAATGAAGGGGTTCTTCTATTGAAGGATCTATCACTTGTACAGGTTGGGAATCTGCATATGCTCATCTATATCTTCCATCTTTGGTGGTATTTTGTCTATCGTCTGAATCAAAAAATAATGTTTGGCTTTACATCTATGGCCAACCACGTGTGTTTAATCACATGTGAAGCATATTCCTCTATCTCTCTAAAATTGGATCTCATCTGTTGGGGACAGTCTATGCATTGTACTCATGTTCAATGTTGTAGGTAATAAAGGAGGTGTTTGTGGTATGGGTTGAGTGGAAGGTATGGAATGAATTGTTTTTTGGTGTATGGTGTTTTGTGGTCTTGAATATGGTTGCTGATAAGGTAGTAAGGGGTGATTTTCATCGTTGTGAATTTGATAAGAACTTTTCCTTAAACAATTTGGCTAGTGACATCACATGCATTAATGATGTTGGGAATCGAGACTTACCTTCCCGTTTAAGATCCGGGTGTAGCCCTACAACAAAGCAATCTAGCAACAAGGTATCATCGTTCCCATAAGCTCTACCAGCAAGTTCATTGAATACATCGAAATAATATTTTACATATTTATTTTGTTTCAATTTAAGCAATTCTTCACGAGTGTTCTCAAATTGTGAGGGGCCAAAATGTATTTGAATAGCTGTGAATAAATCAAGCTAAGAAGTTATCGGATCAAGTTTCTCCCAAATTTGGAGCCAAGCCAAAGCTCATCCCTCTAATCTAAGCTCCACCAAATCCATCTTTTCATATTCTAGAATGTCATAAATCCGAAAAAATCTGTCGACTCTAGCTATATGTAACATCCTAATAATTACCTCTTTATGCTTAAGTCATATCGAGTTAATTACCGGAAATTATCATCTTGTTTCAGAGTTTAAGTTTCAAAATAAGAATACGTGGAAAATAGGGCCAGTAATTTTCATAAGAGAATGCATTTCAAAATTCTTAGCTTGTACGTGACAAGGTAGAATCTGATACACCAAACTATGAACCTGAGGATTACATACAACTAGAATACCATAATACACAGAAGTGGCCCATTACATACATATAATTCTACAAATACAAAGTAATACACATATAGGCGTAAAACCAAGACATATATATTACAATATTACTTCGTTAGAATTTCTAAGAGAACTATAAGCTTGTACAGTCACTTACAATTCCCTTATAAATTCTTCAGAGTATCCTATAGTACCTAACATAACAACTCATAATATGAAAAAGTAGCAAAAACTGTAGTGTCCTAATCTTTTCCGATATCCGCGCCTCAGTCCTCCTTGCTAGTCCGGATCCGATCACCTAGCAGGGTACCTGTATCTCGAGCTGAATCTAAAACAAAGGTGGTGGAATTAGGGTGAGCTCCACGGACTCAATAGAGTGATCACTCCGGTTTATTGTAAAATAAGTGAGAGATGCATGATTCATATTAATGATATTTTCATGAATATAATGTAGTTCCGGAGTGTCTTACCTATATGCGTCTTGACATTTATATGAATGCTATGTAACAATAAAGAATTAACAGTGTGCTGATCTTGGTTACAGAAAATATGTTCATTAGCGTGCAACGGTTGCATAGCCATCATTATGCATACGGTCACAAGTTTAAATGTAACTATTCATACAACAGTTGCACCATCAACATCATGCATACGGTTATATGTGTCATGTGTTATAACTTTCTCAAATCAATGGCACTACCCTCTCTCTTTCTACCTCCGTATACACCTGGCCCCCAGGCTATGAGCTCATACCTATCTAGTTTGCTACTAGATCTCTGTGGGGAAGATGATTTTTTGTTCACTTCCTCTCACAAATCGGTATTGGGGTCCGAGGGTTCCAACCTCCCTTGCCAATCTCGTTTGTAGAGGAAGCTACTCATAAATCTCATTTTCTGAATCACATGATCTTTCATAACTTCTTTAAAATATCAGCATGCATAATATACATCATATTCCCATCATATCACATATGTCATAATCATCATCATGTACATGTAATCATAAAAACATAGATGTCCTCATATATCATTCTTTCATCAAATTCTTCATTTTCAATAATCAATATTCATTTCTGATGTATACATGTATATATGATCATCTTGGTGTTCCATTTAAAATCATATATATAAGGTTAAAACCATTAAAATACCAAAAATATCATAAAGTACAATTCTGCAGAAAGTTCTGCGATCTGGTCGCTAGCGCGTCCCCTGTGGCCGCTAGCGCCTGTGATATGGCCGCTAGCGCGTGTGCACGCGATGGCGGCTATGATGTGGCCGCTAGCGCATCTCGACCCTGCACTCATATTAGTTTCAGAACAGCAATTATTTTTATGCAAATAATGACATCTAATCGAACCTGATGCATGAAAACACATTAATACATAATTTAACATAAATCTAAACCCCTACCTCTTATAGTTTTGCCCTCTAATGCCAAAGACCACCTTTATCTTCCTTGAGCTACTTGCTTAGCAAGCTATCTAACTTTTGATGATGATGGAGATGATCCTAGAGCCTCTGATGAATTATGTTCGGTTCAAAATGAAGAAAATGAGATAATGAACTCGAATATGAGGTTAGTTTCTATGTGGGTTGAGTTTTGGGTGGAGTGGTGATGAAGCTTGTAAGATTCTATGGTTATGGAGGTTAGGGGGTTTGTGTTTGGGGTGTTTAGAAATGTAATCTGAGAGGGTGAGGTTTCCTTGGGGTGAAGTAATACTGATTGGGACGGAGGGGGTTAATGGCAAAAATGGAAAAGAAGAAGGGCTTGGCTAAAAATGCAAAAATGTTCTGTCATCGAGCTGGTCGCTAACGAGCATATAACGTCCGCTAGCGACTGCTCCAACCGCATTACCCGCTAGCGCTTAACACTGGTCGCTAGCGACAGACTCCTACCGCCTTACCCGCCAGCGAGCTTACATGACCCCTAGCGAGAACCCCCTTATACTTGACAGCAGCAGCAGTTTACATACCCAAAATCTCCAAAATATATTTAACTCACTCTCATCCAATACCAGAAGTTCTTACTAGTACTTATACACTTGTGTAAACATATTCTTACTAAAATTACCAATTATTCCTTATCATTCCCACCTAGATCATTATTTTAGATTCATTGATACATTATACTTACTTTCCAACCTCATGCAATACACTTACCACCTTCTAATGCACATGTTTTCACATAATACACGTAGCACATATTCAATCAATCATACATATCAAAATACATCTTAATGCACATACATTCCAATTATACCTTGATCAAAGTGATTTTCACAAAATCTCTCCGATTAAGGCATAGTTAGAATTTTGGGGTCTTACACTATAAATCCATTGTGTGACGTCATGCCTGAAAACCAAACGTGAGTAAATATTGAAGATGAGTGTTGTGGATCAGACGCATTTTCACGTTACTGAGCTAATTGAACTTAGATTGAAGGTAACGACTAAGTTATCATCGCGTGTTGCTCATTGTGACCTTCTAATTGTTCATTCAACTTAGCGATTACAACTTGGATTGTTTGCATCCTTGTGTTGTTTGCCATAGAAGCTCAATGAAAGCACCAATGATAAGGATGCAAATAGGAATTATAGTGAATCAAATGAAAATAACAATATAATAGTGTTTGCATAAAGTATAAGCAACATAATCAAAGGGAAGTAACATAAAAGTGAGATAACATCCACTAAATTAGTCTTCATCAACAACTTCAAGCTCACCTAAGAATAAAACTAGTGGTTTAGTAAGAAGGAGAGAAAAGTAGAAAAATTTACAAAGAAAAGAAAGAAAAATTCAAGGAAGAGAATGAGCTCACAATACGTAATGCCTCCAAATGGTTGGCTAAGCTTGCGTAACTACTATCTCCTTTCCTCCTAGGAAAGTTAGTTATGGTTGACTTCGTTTTTTCCACATCACCCTCCACGTGATCTTCTTGTATAATGACCTTCGTCTTCTCTTTTGTATCATGCTTTTGTAATATTGATGTACTAGATATGACAGAAATATAAAGATAGTGAGGATAAAGATGCAAAATAAAAAGTTTTTATATCATATTTAGATTAACGTAAATATATTAATTATTGTTTATATTGTTTAACAGTTTAAGAGTATAAAAAGTATATAATTTTTTTTTGTCTCGAGATATAATTTTTTTACTCTTACTCGATAAACAAACATATATTTTCTGTATTTTTATATTGTGTACCAAGATAGTTAGGATTTCAATTTTAATCTTAAAATCACACGATTTTATGATCCCTACACCATTGCCCGATCCTGATCTCACCTCCGTGCTCTTTCTTGCTCAACAATGCATAACCCAACCCATTTAAAAAAATTTTGGTTTATTAGTTGATTTATTTGAGAATATGAGACTATTTTCCGTTGAATTTGTTATTGATTTTTTATACATTTTTAATTAGAATTTAATGATAATATTCGTAGATTTGAAATGTTTTACTTATATTTAGCTAATTTTATTTATTTATTATGTATCTTTTACATTTTTTTATTTTAATAAGATCTATTCTAATATCACATAACATAATTTTATATATTTCTTCGGATCCTAAGTAAAATTCCCATACTAGCTACATTGTTGGGTAGTGGGTACCATGTGGACTATAGTTGGACTCGTCTCATAATATTACAGTTCTACTTCTTTCTAACCCTTAACTATTACCAGCATTGTAACCAACTTGGGTTGGTCAAGTCTTACTTGTCCGCTTAAGTAAGGGTTGGAGGTTCAATTTCCGTATTGTATAGGCAGCAACCCATTGTACATGCAATGTATCAATGCTCTATTATAAATAAGACTACCATCCTCACTCATTTTCTCATCCCTCTTAATCTCACTCTTATACCCTCAGCTCTTTGTGACCTACTCAACTCTACAATTTTCTTTTTTTCCTGATGGCACGCCGCGGCGCGGTGGCTGAGAAGTGGATGCTCATCGTAGTTGAAGGAGATGTAGCCATGGGGCAATTCTGGCCAACTATTGTGTCAAACTACATACAAAAGATCATGAGGTTTGCTCCTTTTTTCATCTATGCACATGCATGCTTCATATGTATCTTTTATTTGCTATACATGCACACCCACCACTATCTGTTTGTTACAGGTTTTTTTTTTTTTCATTTGAGGCTTATATCAATATGTAATGCATACTACTGATAATTAATCATAATTACTCACGGTTTGATGATGTGGCTTTGAATATATATATTTTTTTAACTTTTATGCTATGTTCTGCTTCAATGATCATCAACCCGATCTAGAATAGATCATATTGAAATAAATAGGAAAAAACTTGATCTTAAATTATGAATACATATAGTTCGTTTATCTTTAAGGAAAATCAATTTATTTTATTTTTTAATAAAACAAAGACAATTTTGATTATTGTTTTTTTCGATAAATTCAATTTTAATTATTGTTTTTCCCGACGAGTTGGGTCGAGGAGAATATCTCCGATCAAATTTTGAGAACACGGCAGACAAGATACTTGTAAAAGGCATATTGATGCCTAATTTAATGGTGAAGATAAAATAGGTATCCGTGGATAATAAATGGTACGTTAGGTTTTATTCGGAAGGAGTGCAGCGTCAAGGCCCTTGTTCACTGGCAGACTGTCTTTTCATTATCAATAGGTTTGATGAGACTGCGGCTGGAATCACAAGATTACTCTTTTCTCTAACTAGTTGTGGGCCAAGCCCATCAAGGTCGGCCCAAGTCCAGTTCAACTATTAGCTACCTTGTTGGGTAGTGAGTACCATGTGGACTATAGTTGGACTCGTCTCATAATAATATTTCAGTTCTACTTCTAACCCTTATCTATTACCAGCATTGTAACCAACTTGGGTTGGTCAAGTCTTACTTGTTCGCTTAAGTAAGGGTTGGAGGTTCGATTTCCGTATTGTGTATGTAGCAACCCATTGTACATGTATCAATTCTCTATTATAAATAAGACTACCATCCTCACTCATTTTCCCATCCCTCTTAATCTCACTCTTATACCCTCAGCTCTTTTGTGACCTACTCAACTCTCCAATTTTCTTTTTTTCCTAAGGGCACGCCGCGGCGCGGTGGCTGAGAAGTGAATGCTCATCGTAGTTGAAGGAGATGTAGCCATGGGGCAATTCTGGCCAACTATTGTGTCAAACTACATACAAAAGATCATGAGGTTTGCTCCTTTTTTCATCTATGCACATGCATGCTTCGTATGTATCTTTTATTTGCTATACATGCACACCCACCACTATCTGTTTGTTACAGGTTTTTTTTTTCATTTGAGGCACATAGCAATATGTAATGCATACTGCTGATAATTAATCATAATTACTCACGGTTTGTTGATGTGGCTTTGAATATATATATTTTTTAACTTTTATGATATGTCCTGCTTCAATGATCATCAACTCGATCTACAATAGATCAGATTGAAATAAACAGGAAAAAACTTGATCTAAAATTATGAATACATATAGTTCGTTTATCTTTAAGGAAAATCAATTTATTTTATTTTTTAATAAAACAAAGACAATTTTGATTATTGTTTTTTTCGATAAATTCAATTTTAATTATTGTTTTTCCCGACGAGTTGGGTCGAGGAGAATATCTCCGATCAAATTTTGAGAACACGGCAGACAAGATACTTGTAAAAGGCATATTGATGCCTAATTTAATGGTGAAGATAAAATAGGTATCCGTGGATAATAAATGGTACGTTAGGTTTTATTCGGAAGGAGTGCAGCGTCAAGGCCCTTGTTCACTGGCAGACTGTCTTTTCATTATCAATAGGTTTGATGAGACTGCGGCTGGAATCACAAGATTACTCTTTTCTCTAACTAGTTGTGGGCCAAGCCCATCAAGGTCGGCCCAAGTCCAGTTCAACTATATATGTACAGAGTAACACTTTTTCATTTAAAAAAAAAAGGTATATATATATATATATATGTTAGCGTCAAGCCACTTGTTCACGTCGGATTGTCTTTTTATTATCAATAATAGGTTTGATGAGACTAAGGCTAAAATCGCGAGATCGATTTCTTCTATTTTCTCTGTTTTTTTGAGTTTTTTACTTCACGTACTAATCATTTTTCTAACTAGTTGTGGGTCAAACTCATTAAAGTTGGCCAGAGTCCAATTCAACTATATATGTATATAGTATTACTTTTACATTTAAAAAAGGGTATATTAGTTCATATTCACAAGGAGCGTCAAACGTGTACTTGTATCATGACCTTCTTGTATAATGACCTTCTTCTTCTCTTTTGTATCATGCGTTTGTAATGATGTACTAGATACGACAAAAATATAAAGATAGTGAGGATAAAGACACAAAATACAAAGTTTTTATATCATATTTAGATTAATGTAAATATATTAATTATTGTTTATATTGTTTAACAGTTTAAGAGTATAAAAAATATATAATTTTTTTTTGTCTCGAAATATAATTTTTTTACTCTTACTCGATAAACAAACATATATTTTCTGTATTTTTATATTGTGTACCAAGATAGTTAGGATCTCAATTTTACTCTTAAAATCACACGATTTTATGATCCCTCCACCATTGCCCGATCCTGATCTCACCTCCGTGCTCTTCCTTGCTCACAATGCATAACCCAACCCATTTTAAAAAATTTTGGTTTATTAGTTGATTTATTTGAGAATATGAGACTATTTTCCGTTTAATTTGTTATTGATTTTTTTATACATTTTTAATTAGAACTTAATGATAATAATTGTAGATTTGAAATGTTTTATTTATATTTAGCTAATTTTATTTATTTATTATGTATATTTTATATTTTTTTATTTTGATAAGATCTATTCTAATATCACATTATATAATTTTATATATTTCTTCGGATCCTAAGTAAAATTCCCATACTAGCTACCTTGTTGGGTAGTGGGTACCATGTGGACTATAGTTGGACCCGTCTCATAATAATATTATAGTTCTACTTCTAACCCTTAACTATTACCAGCATTGTAACCAACTTGGGTTGGTCAAGTCTTTCTTGTCCGCTTAAGTAAGGGTTGGATGTTCGATTTCCGTATTGTGTACGCAGCAACCCATTGTACATGTATCAATGCTCTATTATAAATAAGACTATCATCCTCACTCATTTTCCCATCCCTCTTAATCTCACTCTTATACCCTCAGCTCTTTTGTGACCTACTCAACTCTCCAATTTTCTTTTTTTCCTAATGGCACGCCGCAACGCGGTGGCTGTGAAGTGGATGCTCATCGTAGTTGAAGGAGATGTAGCCATGGGGCAATTCTGGCTAACTATTGTGTCAAACTACATACAAAAGATCATGAGGTTTGCTCCTTTTTTCATCTATGCACATGCATGCTTCATATGTATCTTTTATTTGCTATACATGCACACCCACCACTATCTGTTTGTTACAGTTTTTTTTTTCATTTGAGGCACATAACAATATGTAATGCATACTGCTGATAATTAATCATAATTACTCACGTTTGTTGATGTGGCTTTGAATATATATATTTTTTAACTTTTATGATATGTCCTGCTTCAATGATCATCAACTCGATCTACAATAGATCAGATTGAAATAAACAGGAAAAAACTTTATCTTAAATTATGAATACATATAGTTAGTTTATCTTTAAGGAAAATCAATTTATTTTATTTTTTAATAAAACAAAGGCAATTTTTATTTTTTTCGATAAATTCAATTTTTTAATTATTATTCTTCCCGACGAGTTGGGTCGAGGAGAATATCTCCGATCAAATTTCGAGAATACGGCGGACGAGATACTTGTAAAAGGCATATCGATGCCTTATTTAATGGTGAAGATAAAATAGGTATCCGTGGATAATAAATGATACGTTAGGTTTTATTTGGAAGGAGTGCAGCGTCAAGCCCCTTGTTCACTGACAGACTGTCTTTTCATTATCAATAGGTTTGATGAGACTGCGGCTGGAATCACAAGATTACTCGTTTCTCTAACTAGTTGTGGGTCAAGCCCATCAAGGTCGGCCCAAGTCCAGTTCAACTATATATGTACAGAGTAACACTTTTTCATTTTTAAAAAAAAGGTATATATATATGTTAGCGTCAAGCCACTTGTTCACGGCGGATTGTCTTTTCATTATCAATAATAGGTTTGATGAGATTGATGCTAAAATCACGAGATCGATTTCGTCTATTTTCTCTGTTTTTCGAGTTGTTTACTTCACATACTAATCACTTTTCTAACTAGTTGTGGGTCAAATTCATTAAAGTTGGCCAGAGTCGAATTCAACTATTTACCAATTCAACTATATATGTATATAGTATTACTTTTACATTTAAAAAAGGGTATATTAGTTCATATTCACAAGGAGCGTCAAGCCCCTTGTTCACTTGCAGGTTGTCATTTCATTTTCAACCGATTTGACAAGATTATGGCTGGAATTACGAGATCGATTCTGTTTATTTTCTCTCCTTGTCAAGTTGTTTAGATTACGTGTTAATCGTTTTTCTAACTAGTTGTGTGCCAAGATCATCAAGGTCGGTCTAGATCTAGTTCAACTATATATGTATATGAGTTAAACCTCAAATTGGTCCTCCACTTTGTATGCGTGAATCAAATTAGTCCTCCATTTTAATTTTTGCTCAAAATAGTCCTTCACTTTGCACTTTGTGAATTAAATTGGTCCTCCATTTATTTTTTATGTTATAATTCTGTTAATTTATGATGATATGGACTGTTTATTGCTAACTTAGCAAGTAATATGTAATCCTATAAACTCATAACTTCTATAAGTCCTTCAATTTACTTGTTTGAAATCAAAATAGTTCTCTTTAAATAAGAGTGGATGATTATTTTGATTCAAAATAAGTAAAATGGAGGAATAATATGAGTTATATGTATTTCTAGGGTTACATGTCATTTGTCAAGTTGGTATTAAACAGTCCAAATTAGCAAAATTTAACGAAGTTATAAAAAAAGAATATCAGGAGGACTAACTTGATTCATATATTGCAAAGTGGAGGACTATTTTGAGCGAAAATTAAAGTGGAGGACTAATTTGATTAACGCATGCAAAGTGGAGGACCAATTTGAGGTTTAACTCTATGTATATAGTATTACTTTTACATTTAATAAAAGATTTTTCATTTTTATTAACAATTTTGAGGATACATTTGCTGGTTTGTGTATGAAACATATGCCTAATATTTTATATATCATTTATAATAATGATATTTTGATTTTTCTTTTTGGAGGAAAAAGATATTTTCATGTAATGCCTTCTGTTAATATTAATAAAAATATTTAATCATTAAGTATTTATTTTCATATATATATATATATATATATATATATATATATATATGTATATAAGTAAGTAATAAGTAACTAACTAATAAAGATTTTTTTTTTTTGCTTCTTTTTCTACTTCTCTATTTTTTAGTTAAAGTAAGCTCAATATATGTATTATTAGAGTGAAGAGTAATACTCCTTGACTATTGCCAGCATTGAAAGATTTAGCCCCAAAAACCAACGTATGCGGTGCGCACGGTATTATAATATGGGAACACAGACTAAAAACCAGAAAACAGAAACACATACAGAGCCTAAGCAAACACAAAACAAACAAAAACCATTGGCGCCAAACCATTGTTTCTTCAAAAAGCCAACCCTCCCTTTCTCTCACTCCCATTCCTTCCAATACTATTTCTTTTTTTCCTTTTTCCCTTTCTCCCAACTTCCCATAAATAAATAAAATGGCTCACTCTCACTCGTTCATTGCTCTCTCTCTCTTCTTGACTCCAACGAGAAAAAACCCAATATGGCAAGGTTTCACCATAAGCACTTTCCCGCAACGAGATTCGTCATCTTCTTCTGCTTGGCGGGTATTCTGGGCATCGTCCTTATTGCAGATTACTTATGGGCTTCGTTTTCTTCTGGGCATATAGCAATTACATCTAATTGGGTCGTTGCCAACAAATCACCTGTTCTGCTTCTTCCAAATGTCTCCACCACTACCAAACTTGAAAAGGTAAGAGCTTTTATTTTCCTTTTCTTTTTTGCATCATACCCATTTGTTGTATTAGCCCCATTTAGTCGAACGTTTGAAGGTTAGGGTGCGTTTGTATGATATTTTTTCTCTTTTTTTTTGGCCAAGAATCACTTTTTTTAATTAAAAAAAAATACCCAGAGTCTTTTTGAGAAAAAAAAAATTGGAGTAAAGGACAAATATGTCGCCATCAATTTGTTGTGGACCTATGTGTTCAAATCCAGGTATCCACGACAAAAATCGATAAGGAGCTATTTGTCCTTTACTCAAAAAAATTGTTTTCAGCTTTGTTTTAGAAGCTAAAAAGAGTAGCTTAGTATATGAAAAAAAAAATTAGTTTTCAGTTTTTCAGGTATATAAAAATATAATTTTTATAATTACTTTTTTCACAATCCATTTTGCTGTTTCTTTGGCTGTTCATTGTGAATTTCATTCCATATCCTGCTGTTGCTTTGAATTCTGGCTCTGATTCTGACTGTCTTTAGTTGATAACGATATGTATTATGGTTTGTTAGCTCATTTCGTTGTTGGTTATGGCGAAATTATTTGCATTTCATAGGGTGAAGATGCTAATAGTGGCAGGAAGATTGGAGCTGGGAGATTCCTTCCAGACACTTTTATGGATATACCTGCTCCTGAATGGCATTGGGAGGCCATGCCCTCAGCACCCGTGCCTCGTCTGGATGGGTATTCTATACAGATTAAGGATATGTTTTATGTGTTTGCAGGATATGGCTCTCTTGACTATGTGAGTATTTCATGCATCTCTGAGTTATTGGCCTGATTAATGCTTTTTCTCTGACTCAGTAAGTCAATATCAATGTAGCCAATTTGGTGATCGGCCCTTGCCTTTGTGCAAATTTCAATTTGGTCCTTGCCTCCTTATATTTCATATCGCTCTTCAATTTGGTCTCAAACCACTATGGCGTCACATAATTAATGGAATTGCTTTTAATTTGGTCTCAAATCTTTGGATTTTGATTCGGTACCCAACAAAAACGTAGGGTACTGGTACCCAATTGATGTATTTGTTAAGTAGGGATTGATTTATATATAAAATTAATTTAATTTTTTAAAATTTGAAATAACTATTAACATGTTTGACATGTAATCTTTAAAAATTAATTTAATTTATATTGATACTCTATAACTTTATAAATTCATAAAAAACCTAACTCATAACTTGCCATTAGAAAGAGAGCGCACCATGCGAGGGAAAGGGAAAGAGAAGGTGCGATCGAGAATGAGACTCGACCAGGAAACTGCGACCACGGCCACCGTGCTTCACGGGTATCGAATTAGATTTACCTAAACATGTAATTGCAGATTAAACATATAATTGGGTACCGGTACCCAACAAAAATATTGGGTACCGAATAAATGCCCATTTTCAAACAATAATGTAATGAAGTCATATTGAAAATGATTTGAAACATAAGGGCTAAATTGAGAAAGATAAAATGTAAGGGACCAAATTGAAAAATTGAGTAAAATTAAGGGACCAAATCCAAAACTTATTTTGCCTTGATAATTTTGTTTATGGTAATGAGATTATACAAAACAATAATCAGATTCATATACAATGTAGCTGTGAGATGAGAATAAACTTATTCTTCGGTTGTTGTTTGCCAGTTTAGTTTATATGAGATTATTGATCTTGATGAATCTTTTGGTGTCACATAAATGCTTTTGCAGGTACACTCTCATGTTGATGTCTTCAATTTCAGCAGTAATACGTGGGTAGATAAGATTGATATGCCAAAAGATATGGCTCACTCACATTTAGGAGTGGCAACTGATGGCAGGTATATATATATCATCTCCGGACAATATGGTCCACAATGCCGAGGGCCTACTTCCCGGTCATTTGTATTAGACACTGAAACAAAGAAATGGGACAGTTTGCCGCCACTGCCATACCCCAGGTATGTTATGAAGACCATTCACTTGGCTATTTATCAGTGTGAGTTCATTCTAGACTTATGATCTGATAATTGAAAATTCTCTGTTATTACTTATTTCATTAATAATAGCTAAAGTTTTATCAGTAGCTGGAATTTAGCAACTTGAACTATTTTATCTTCATTTGAAGTATCATAACATAGGAATTTCCAGGTATGCTCCTGCTACTCAATTATGGAGGGGAAGATTACATGTCATGGGTGGTAGCAAGGAGAATCGCCATACGCCTGGATTAGATCATTGGAGTCTGGCTGTGAAGGATGGTAAAGCTTTGGAGAAACAATGGCGGACTGAAATTCCCATTCCACGTGGTGGACCTCACAGGTTAGAACACTGCTCAGCTTTCATTCTTGTTCCCATAATGTTCTCATTTAAGCTGTGAGGACAATTATTTATGTTTTATTGAATTGTTTTTAATAGAAAAATCCATGTTTAAGAAAGCCAAAACCTATGTCCCTATAAACCTTAGAAGCTGAGGGATGCTTGAAAAGTGATGCCATATTTGTTCTCTGTAAACTTGGTTGGTTGGCTTTCATATAAGTTCTAACTCTACCTTACTTTGCCCAGGGCTTGCATTGCGGTGAATGATAGACTTTTAGTTATTGGTGGACAAGAGGGTGATTTTATGGCCAAGCCAGGGTCACCTATATTCAAGTGTTCACGCAGGCATGAAGTACGTTTCCTTTGGTTATCGACAGTCTTCATGATTTACTTGCCTAAACATGATAATTTGATTATTAAATTGCTGAAATATGGCATGGGAAACATTATTTATTAGGGTGATGTAATTAGTCATTTGCACAATCGCAACTCATGCACAATAAGTCTAAATTCAGATCAATTGGATTCCCAATATTAACTTCTCTTGTGAAGCTTTGTGGTGTCTTATGGTCTTAGATTTCTTTTGCTTTAGGTTGTCTACAGTGATGTTTATATGCTGGATGAAGAAATGAAATGGAAAGTTTTGCCGCCTATGCCGAAGCCAAACTCCCATATCGAGTGTGCATGGGTAATTGTGAACAATTCAATCATTATCACAGGTGGTACAACAGAAAAGCATCCAGTGACAAAAAGGATGATCCTTGTTGGGGAGGTTTTCCAATTTCATTTAGACTCAATGGTATTCTTCTGCTCATTGGAAATGGATTGTGCATTTTCCTTTATCTACTATTAATGCCTTAATTTACTTATTGGCGACAGTAATTTTATGAATGATTGTCAGATAAATTGACCTTTTATGCAACCACCTACTATGTACTCATAAAATTGGCATTTTATATATGAATGATTGTCAGATAAATTGACTTTCAGAGATCATAATAAACTTCATGAAACCATTTTCTGATGATAAGGAAGCCATTGTGAAACATTTATCCATATGTTTTGTTTGCTCTTGTTAATTATGGCACTTTCTATTCTTGGTAGCAGAGCTGGTAATTTCTTAGTGATGCACTTATTGGTGATTGTTGTTCATGATAGAAGTTTAAAGATCTTGAATGGACACTGTTCTTTCCTTGTTTTGCTTTTAGTAAGATGGGTGCTCAATTTTGTCCTCTATTTACATATATGAACTTTTATTTAAACATTTAATGGCTACTTACAAGCTTTACTTTTGTGGTTTAGAAAAGACAAAATTATTCTGTAGTGTTATGTTTCACTGGAATTGTTCTTAATCTGCTAGATTACTACACTTTGTAATCGAGTTGGATTTTATGCATTCACAATAAAATAAGTTTGGTGTTTCCAGATTGAAATGAATTCATATCAGTGATGGAATGCCATTTTGGAACATCTTAATGCATGGTTTCTATCGGCGAGTATTGAAAACAAATTGTTTTTAACATTACTTGTTGCAGACATGGTCAGTGATTGGAAAGCTTCCTTACCGTGTGAAGACGACGTTAGCTGGTTTCTGGGACGGATGGTTGTATTTTACATCGGGACAACGGGACAGGGGACCGGATAATCCGCAACCAAGAAAGGTCATTGGGGATATGTGGAGAACAAAATTAAGTTTGAGATAAGCAAGTTGCATCATGTCAAACATTCCCCTAATTTTCTGGGTCCAGGATTGCTGCCCCCAGGTCAATTCAAATTATTCATTTGTTTTACTTTTGCTTCAATGTTCTAGTTGGTCATTTTCTTCAGTCAAATGTGTCTTCTTTGTGTATAGAATTCAGAGGTTTATGTATATTGGATATGATAGTGAGTCATGCTTTTGGCCTCGTTTTATGCTATAAAATACAGGGTTGGTTCTTGCCAATGAAATAGTGAAAACACACACAGGATTGAGTAGGATTGATATTATGGTTTCCATTAACAATCAAAGTACAATAGAAATACGTCCAACTTGTATCCAACGTGTGCTATCTGTTACAGGATGTGTGCTATATGTATATGTGATATATATATATATATATATATATATATATATATATATATATATATATGTGATATACGTATAGCACACATCCTGTAATATGGATGGCACACGTTGGATAGAAGTTGGACGTATTTTTATTGTACGTCAAACATTATTAGTTAACCAACCAGACTAATAAAACATAAGAACAATAAAGTCGTAACTAATGAATCGCTATATTAGTGTAAAAAGTATAGATGACATTAAATCATGTATCATCGTAATCCAATAAATTGAACACCAACGATCAATTTTAAAAATAAACGATATAGAAGGAAAACACAGCAATATAATTGGATTCAGAAGCTTACAGTGAACTCCATAACTTAGGTGTGTTATTACATTCAATGAGATTCAAAATATTAAAAGGTTTAGAAGTCAAAATTGGGATGTCGTTATTGTTTACATCTGCACTTTCTCAAAATCATAGTCCCACACGTGATATGAAATGAACAAACAAGAAGGATAATTACATATTTTATTGATCGTGCTTAAACGTTACTCATTAGCAAAGCATAAGTACTAGAGTACAAACTACAGAGTAATAGTACATCTTACATGGAACTGGAAAACTCAAAACTAACGAGATAGCTACTCTGCATTACTAGGCATTCTGAACACAATAGCCGAATAAAAGCTATAATATGATGGCATCAACTCTGCATTTCTAATTGTTCGACTGGCGCAACTCTGGGCGAACGAAGTCTGCATCGGGTGGCACTGAAATGTCGACTGTAGGTCTCAATTCAGCACAAACTTGAATAGCTCCGTGCACTGGGTCTGACATGAAGTTGCTGATAAGGTCCTGGTTAATAGGGGCACCGTTGTCCACTGCCACCAAGGCTTGCTGGGTTAAGATGTAATCAAATCGCGGAGCCCACTTCCTCGAACCCATCCTTGCTGTGGTTGAACAGTTATCAACCATGAAGGAAACACCGCGAGCATGCATGAAAGGATTCAAGGAATCAACAGACTCGATGACACTTTCATTAATGATTTCAGAGTACGAATGCCCTTTCTTCCTCAGGATCTCAATCTGGAAATTTTGTAACCAGAATTAAAGCAAAAACAGTTAATTTTATGTCCTACGTTTAAACTTGTAAATTTTTAAAAAATCCCATCCTTTGTCGCTACTCACTAGTAGTTGACAAGTCGGTTTCAAATTTGACAGCAAATGAAATAAGGTCTTGGACAGTGAGAGGCAGGGAAAGTAAGTGTATCCAAACTTCAAGCCATACCTGGGCCATCATCAATGCAACATAGACACCAGCAGTAAATGGATATAATGGGCCTAAATCACCAGCTGGCCTTGTAGCCCGGACACGCTCACCAACCTTCCACATGCGGGTTTGGTCAATTTTACCCATGGGAAAAGCAGGTAGGCCTTCTTTCTCCTGCATAACACAAGTATGATTTAGAGCCCTTTACACACAAAAGCTGATTAAACTGAATGAAAAAACGAAAATGCCCTCTTACATAAAGGCGACGCCCAGCCAGAACAACGCTGCGAATCTCGCTACCACTGGCTACATCCTCATAGCACTCGTACAGAATGTCCATGCAAGGGTAATAAGATGCACTGTATGCTTTCTCAAATTCCCTTTTCCCATCTTCAGATAAGGCATTGTATACTGCAAGCATTCCCTATAAAAAGAATTGTGCAAGAATGTATGTCAGAACTGACCAAGCATGTGGTCAGCGTGGGAAATCCATCAGGCATGACGTCAGTGCTAAAAGATGAGCATGGAGATACAACCTTGGTTGATATGGTTCTTGATATAATTCCTGTTACGCACTCAACAGTGTTCTTATAAGCCAGCTCTTCATCCATTCCATTTTCAGTGTATCTCCTAAATAAGGATTCCACAATCCCATGAACAGCACCAAGTAAAATGCCTACAACCCGTAAGAGTAGTAGTTAAGAAATAATTTTGAAGTCAGTCTTCAAGGGAAACAAATAAAGCAATGCAAACAGCTCTTACCTCTCTCTCCAAAGATATCACTCCTATATTCCTGCTCTAATGTAGTGGCAAAAGTGAATGGGGATCCAAGGGCAACTGACCATCCCAGAGCAACATCAGTAGCCCTGCCATCCACATCCTGCATGCAAAAGTTACCCAGCAATATAAATTAATAAATTAATCAATCAACATAAGAGCAGGACAGCAAGAAAGAAAGAAAGCAACAAGAGACTAAAAGAGTGAAAGAGAGTTTACCTGGTGGACTGCAAAACTTGCATTAATTCCAGCACCATTTACTTCTTTTCCTTGCACATACAGCCTCCTCACAGATGGACCCATTCCCTTTGGGCACACAGCAACTACACTAATGTTCTTTGGAAAATCAAGTCCCATTGATTGCAAATGCCCAAGAAGAAACCCATGGGACAGCCCAAGAATGCTGTTTTTTTTCATATGGGATAATATTTTCTCATAATTATCTGCCTGGATGATAAGGGGAATATTAAAAAGTTATTCACTGGGGAGAAAAATGGGATGAAAATGCAATATATCAACATTGGTGGAAAAAAATTAAGGATGCAAATCCACCTATTGGTCATTCTAGGAAGACTTTCGTTACGGGAGAAAGGTTTAGTAAGGTGTATACACATATGAATACACAAATAATCACTCAGTTACAGAGTAACAGGGATTCTAGATCGGAAAGAAGGAATAATAGTAATAGAGGAGCTGTCACACAATTCCTGATATAGATAGTGCTGAATTACTGTCTAGGGAGTTAGTTATCCTTAGTTGCAAGTCTCAGATTCTAGAGAGCCCATGAAAACTCTCCCTCTGTAAACTCATTGCAATTCCCAAATTCTAGTGTTCTTGAGCACATTCCTCAGAGCTCAGTGATTCAATAATACTTCTACTGTTCTACCACTTCTGTGGATTCCCTCGGGTTTCTGTCCTAACAATTTTCAAGTGTACCATCCACATAGATATAGATATATGGATATGTTCACAATCAGGGGGGAAAATGAAGACCGAGTTATTAAAAAAAAATGCCACCCCAGAATTATTATTGTGCCTGTGAGAAATGACATTATCGTATAGTTTTGAATAACATCATAATAGTCAACAGTTTTAGCAGCATGGAGAATGGTGAGAAATGAATCATAATATAAAATACAGCAATAAAAGCACTATTAAACAGTACAAACTTCTAGAGTGTAACTATCGAACCTGTGCAGAATCAGAAATCAAAAGCATCACAAGATCACTGCCCGAGACAGTGTCATATATGTCACCTAGTGTTCCATTCTCCTCGGAGAAACCGGCCGCCCTAGCTTCAGCAAAGGAACGAGAACCTTTCCTCAGCCCAATCTGCATTCATAAAAATATAAAATACAAAACATGTTTTTAACAACAACCAACTCAACAATTATAGTTACACCCTATATATACTAGTACTAAAACAAACACCAAACCAACCAAGCAATAAATAAAACCCAAAATATCACCTTGACAACAATATCAGACTTAGCCTCAGCGAGTGAGTCCCTTAGATTCTGGGCCTGAGCAGGTCCCTGAAAATTACAGTGTCAAGTTAACAATAACGTCAAAATTAGGTATTGAGTCTCCATCAAACCAAAACAAATATAACACCAATAACACATTTGATCTAAACAAGCGTGTGACTATTAAATGCATGATACTTTCTATTTAAACAGGAATTTGTTAAGAAAGAGTTGTTGTAGAATTATTCATCACCTGTGACCCCCAACCGATAACACCAATCTGCTTAATTCCTTTGAAAGCCTCTGGCAACAAAGGGAACAAATCCCTACCTCCTCTCACAATATACTGCAAAAAATCAATCCAAACAAAAGATGACAATCAATAACAAGTTCAACATTTCCACGAATCAATAAAATGCTCAGAAGCTTCTAACAGATTTAGAAGGAAAAAAGCACCAACCTCTTCGTGTCCGGCGAGGGTGATCTTCTCCTTCTTGAAGACGGTGGTCTCAAAATCGAGAGAGGGGGGAGGCTTTACAGCCGGCGCCGACGACACCATTCTAGCTGCAAGTGCTCCAGCTGCTACGCCACGGCGGAGCTTCAGGGATTCGAATCGGAGCTTCGACGGAGGTTGCTGGAAAGTGAGTTGGTTGTTGTTGTTGTTGGCGGCGGAGAATTTTCCGGCGACGGGCTTTGCTAGGGTTTCGGATTTGACTAAGGCAGCAGGTGAAAACGCCGTCGCAGCAGCCATTTGCAACATAAATAAAATCAAATGGATGAAGAGGCGCAGCGACTTCGTTCAGAGTGCTTTCATAGTGTGGGAAATGAAGGGGAGTGGGCTAACGTGCGCTGATATAGTTAGAACGCACTCTTTTAAGGAAGCAGCGAACCTGTGGTCACAATACAAATCCAACAGGCCTGCTTCCGAAATCTTAGTTTAGTTGTGCTTTTTGAGTCTTGGGCTAGTGTACAACACTTTATACTTCCCATATAATGCGAAAATCAAACAATAAAATTGAAAAAAGTGTGTTTTATATACTCTCCTTCATGAACGCGCGCGTATACAGTACGTGCGTAAGCGAACACACTTCAACACATAAAATGAACACATATTTCAATAGCAGATGAACACATTTTATTATCAGAAATGAACATATTATTCATTATAATGAACACATTTAAGTATGGAAAGTGAACACATTTATTTATAAAAATATCTCAAATTAATTTTTTTTATTTTGCATTGTATTATATATTCTATTAAAGTATATGCATATGTTCATTTTATATTGTATTATGTGTTTAATTACTGTTTCAGCCTGAAAATGTGTAGTATAGATTTGTGTTCGTAAGCTTGTGAGGAGTAGTGTGAGATGTGTTTAGTATATTGGTGTGTGAGAACTCCCTGGTTGTGACAGGAGAGGTGGAACAACAACCACCAACCCTCTCATGGCTTAAAGGATGTAGTTCAGCTTCCTCGGATTCCCTTGGCACCCCTTTTCCCATTCACCTCGTATCCCTCTGCCTTTCCCCATTAAAACCTCACTCTGATCCCCCTGGTTCACCTATCACACCCTAGTTATTAACCCCTAGCTAATGTCCCCTCTCATCCCCCATTTCACACTGACTTTGGTGGCTGAGGGTTGAGTGTGCAGGTGACTCTTGTGATTGACAAAAGGTGACAAGACTCATAATATTAGAGGAGTACACTTACCTAGATAATCATATCTTCTATTATAACTTCCTAGTTGGATAAATTTCCTAATATGGTTCCTAACTAAAACTTGGGGATGGTTTCTAGTGTAACTAAAGATATGTGTACGTGTTTTCTCTATCCTTAACCATACTTCTCTGTCTATCAGGGTGTATTCGGGCTCTTCAGAAAACTGAACCTTTAAACCATGAGTGGACTCCCTATTTGGATGAGTATCTCATCCAGGGTACAGTGGTGCTCAAAGCCCTCAAGACCACAAGAACAGTAGTTCCCCATAAAGAGTAAGATGGGCCATGTAAATGTGTAATTGCTCCGAGAGTGTGACATCCTCACACTACACCTCAAGGCCCAAAGAACTCTTTTCTTACTTAATTATATTATTAGTCTTATATTATTAGTTTCATATTTGGTCCAGAACATTAGCCCCCTTGCACAATGAGAAGGCGTAGCTTCTTCTTAGTGTGCATATTCTTCAAGTTGCTTTCTTGTTCTGTCATTTTCATAATCATCCGCCTGGACCTCTCGCATAGGACCCTTCCTGTCATCTGGACGTCGTCATCTCGACCCCTCGTGCAAGACCCTTGCTGTCATCTGGGCGTCCTCATCCTGACCCCTCGTGTCGGACCCTTGCTATTATCTGGGCATCCCTATCCTGACCCCTCGTGCCGGACACTTGCTGTTATTTGGGCATCCCTATCCTGACCCCTCTGGCAAGACCCTCATTGGCATATGTGAGTCCTCGTCGTGACCCCTCATGCAGGACCCTCATTGTTGCTTGGGCGTCCTTATCACGACCCCTCTGGCAAGACCCTCATTGTCATATGGGGGTCCTCGTCTTGACCCCTCGCACGGGACCCTTGCTGAATTACATTATCAAATTTCATGCTTTGTATACCTGCAATATATTATTGGGGGTCCAAATGGACGCTACTGCAAAACAACTCAGAATTTCTTTTAGTTTCATAATACATATATAATCATTTACATTACATAATCAGTCATGTTAAGCAGAACATATGCTAGACACATGAAAACATAATATTATTTGGCAGATAGGCAAAATGGAGAATTCATCATGTGTACTAGTCTGCAATCATCATACTTTTTCCATTATGTCCCATTACTTCCCATGACGTTCCGTTCTTGTTACATTACGTTTTGTTTCCTTATATTCCGTTCGATTTTATACAATTCAGTTCAATCATGTTCCGTCCTGTCGCATACGGTTCATTCAAGTTTGGTTCTTCTCTGTACAGTTCAGTTCCGTTCCGTTCAGTTCTGTTCAGTTCCTTTCTGTACAGTTCGGTTATGTTCCCTCATGTCCCGTACGGTTCAGTTCAGTTCAGTCATGCACCGTTCAATTATATTATATTATGTCCTATTCCATTAGTTTCCACGATGTTCTATTCTTGTTATACTATGTTATTCGTTCCCTCTCATTCCATTCAGTATTAGACAATCTTGTTCCGTCTTGTTCCATAAGGTTCAGTCAAGTTCAGTTCCTCTTTGTACAGTTCAGTTCCGTTCCGTTCCGTTCAGCTCTGTTTAGTTCCGTCATGTACAGTTTGGTTCTGTTCCATCCTGTTCCGTATGGTTTAGTTCAGTTCAGTCTTGTACTGTTCAGTTCTATTTCATCTTATTCTATACACCTCAGTTCAGTTCAGCCTTATTCTATTATATTTACATTATGTACTATATTATTTCGCTCTCTTTCG
Source organism: Aeschynomene evenia (assembly GCA_013621005.1). Taxonomy (NCBI): domain Eukaryota; kingdom Viridiplantae; phylum Streptophyta; class Magnoliopsida; order Fabales; family Fabaceae; genus Aeschynomene; species Aeschynomene evenia. The sequence goes on from CM024268.1 coordinate 15,905,583, forward strand.
TTCCGTTCTTTGTTTAAACTTTCATTTCGTTCCGCTTGTGCCTGTTTTCACATATTCGTTCCGCTTGTGCCTGTTTGCACGTTTCAGATTCGTTCCGCTCTGTTCCGTTCCGTTTGGGCTGCCGTGAAAGCGTGCTCCTAGAGCCCCCTTGGCCCTGAGACTCTAGGTACCGAAACACTGTTCACGCAGGGGTCATGTTTTATCTTTTATAATTTACATGTGTACTTATCGTTCCTATGTTTTCTGTGTAAATTAAATCAATAAACCTATAATTCAGGGGGTAATTACAAGAATAACCGCTAAAACATGATATTTCCAGGAATGTATATAAATCATCAATTAAAACATATTTAACAGACTTGATATGCAGAAGTGTTATGACTTGCCTTTGGACCCTTCTTGATGTGTATGACACACAATAAACTTTTTCCTTAATTCTAGCATCTTGTCATGACCCCTCATCTTACATGATGTCCATCATTTTCCATAACAGTGTTCGAAGGGTCAATAAAATGTTAGTACCATCCAATCTCAATTACAAGTTCTACATGAAACCTCAAATTATAAAAATAGCAATTAGCAACAATAATGTTGTTCCCAGTCTACCGACCTCACTATCTTAGACATTAGATATAACTAATCTCAGACATAGACATTGAGTGTCATCCCTACTATCTCAAGCACATATGCAAAATTCAGTATGGTTACTATAACATGATTAAAGAACTCAGATTGTGAAAAACAAGCAGAACCCACACAACCAAGATACATAGTAAGCAATCATGATTATAGGCTTAACGTATTCCACAGACCTAATTTTTCATAATAGGCAAACATGTTTATACTCAAGGATGCATAGAATTAAATTCAGAGAGGCATAGAAACTATGTACTAATCTCAGAAGCATTAGCACAAATAATTTTTAAGCATACAAAATCCTTAGGGGTCATAGCTGCCAGGGGTCACAGCTGCCAGGGGTCACAACTCAGCATATAACACAAGGGTCATAGCTGCCAGGGGTCGCAGTTCAGCATATAACACAGGGGTCACAGCTGCCAAGGGTCGCAGTTCAGCATATAACACAGGGATCACAGCTGCAAGGGGTCATAGTTCAGCATATAACACAGGGTCACAGCTGCAAGGGGTCCTAGTTCAGCCCTTGTATCAATTTCCCTTATTCAGACCCTCCTTCCTGTTCCCTCCATCCTGTTCAGACCCTCATGACAGTTTTCCTCAGTGACCCTCATGTTAGCTTTCCTTAGTGACCCTCATGTCAGCTTTTCCTCACTAACCCTCCTTGTTATTACAGCATTAACGACCCCCTTCGTCATTATGGTGTTAACTTATAATTGTGTTGACATGATAAACTAGCACACATAGTTAGAATACATAATTTACATGAATATAATCAAGCCGAATAATCAAGTCCTTAATCAGTAACATAAACATTTTGGTAGCATGCAAGTACCATTTCTCACAACATCATAGAATTATTGCATTTTTAGATTGTACACAACAAGCGAGACAAACTTGGCATAGATAGTAATCTCCAACATACACATACATTTTTCAAGTACATAGAATCACATTTTACATCATAATTAATTGATATTTTTACTCAGTTATAAGCATAAAAAATTAGGCATATAGCAGCAGGGACATTGATCATAGAGTATTAACCCGTAGGGACATGACATCTCATGTTCATCAGCCCAAACATCCTCCAAACACAAGTCACATTTCAAACCATGATTTATCTACATAAATATTTTATAATATGCATTTATTCATACATATAACAATCCATGACAGTAATATTAGCTAAATGGGGGTCATTCAATTCAAATTCAAAGCTTATAAATATATAACATGTTCACATATACTAATAAAAATATTCTCGGGACAAGAAAAACAAATTTTAAACCATGAGTTGAAACCTTTTTTACCATAGAAACTGTTTAAAGCTTCCAAGCACTTGCCCCTAATATATTCTTTGAAAAGGAAAGGAATATAACGTCGCCCTTTATTTAAAGAAAAAAGAGTACATTGAGTCATATTTATTTTCTCTTTCTCCTGGTCCATTATGTAAAAAATCTTTTAATGATTTTAAAAAGAAATTGACCAAAGTCAGATTTTCCATGCCAAAACATAATATACTGAGAGCAGTTGAAACATGTATTCAAGTAACTCGTGTAAAATAAAAGAACAAATCATAAAATATAAGCTCGTAATGGCATAATCAGAACAAGTTCATAACAAATAGCATAAGGGTCACTTTGGGTAAACAACTTATTTAAGCACTTATATAAAAGTAGCTTTTGAAAAGTAACTTATGAATAAGTTATTTTGTATATGAATATGATATAACAAAAAATTTTATTTCAATAATTTTGAAAAGTGCTTATAGAGAAGTCAAATATTTTAATTTCTTCAAAAGCACTGAAATAACTTCCGGAGAAGTCATAAGTTATATAGCCAAACGGGACAGATATAACTTCTGATAGGTCAGAAGTTAAAATAAGTCAGAAGCACTGTCATCCAAACTGGCCCCATCTTTAGTGAATAGAAACACATCCCCAAAATCAGATTTTCTATTAACATATATGCCTGACTTAAATAAAATTGTAAAATAAAATAAAATATGCTTGACTTAAATTAAAAAAACAGAATTAAAACTTATTTAATCAGATTTTCTATTAACATATTAATATATATCATAAGTAAGAATATAAAGTTAAAAAGTATTAAAATAGATACTTCCCTTATGGGGTGTTTGGAACACCGTAGGAATTCAATTCCCACAGGAATTGAATTGAATTCCTGTGTTTGAAACAAAGAAAATCATTTAAGTTGAATTGGAATTCAATTCAATTCCATAGTTTTTGTCCAAAAACAAATCGGAGTCCTTCCACTCCGATTTCAATTGAATTCCATTGGCATTTCACTTAAAATATGAAAATGTCCAAATTATCCTCTTTAAATTACCCAATTTAAATTACCCTCTTCAAATTTCAAAGTGTCTTAGGATAAATTTGTCCATTAAAAAAATTTAATTCATTTTATAAACATTCCAAACATTAGAATTCAATTCTATAATTTTACTAATGTATTTCAAACACCAGAATTCAATTCAATTTAAGTGTGTCAAATGAATTCAATTCCATTCCATCTAATAAAATGTTTCCAAACTTGCTTTTAGACATAATATCATGAAGAGTGCAGCCTCATTCCTCTATCCTCGAACCCCATGACCTCCGCACCAGAGCTCTTCGCGAGGCCATGGAAGGGGAAGTTTGAAGCTTCCTCTCTCTCTAGGCCGCGATCCCTCCTCCACCGCCACAACAGCAGCGTCGCTCCTCTCCGGCCATCACCTCCCTGGTATCGCGCTCACCATCGACGCGCCCCTCACAACGGCGGCGGTGAAGCCGCGCCCTCTCCCTCTCCCTATCTGCTCTAGCTGCTGCCGCGACGACTTTCTCCTTCTGGTCTTCTTCTCCCTCACGTTGTCTCTCTTTCCTTGGCAGCACCACGGCTGTCCCCAGCACCGACCCCGATCTCTTCCCTCTCTTCTCGCCGACGCAGAGGTGGCTGCCTCTTCCTTCTCTCTCCTCTGCAGCGGCGCTTGGCCACCACATGCGGCTTCCTCTTCCCTTCTCTCTTATAGAGGCGGCAGCATCCCTCTCTCTGTTGGCTTGATTTTTTTTTTTTTTAGAAATTAGGGATTTTTGAGTAGTATTATGATTTTTCTTCTCTAGATCCCTTCTTATCTGAATTTTTTTTTTAAGCTTCTTCCCCTTACCGGATATGTTCTGTGTTTTCTCCTTCCTCCATGGAGTCACTGCCGTGGCTTTGCCGATCTCTCTGGTCTTATCTACTCCTCCCCGGCAACGGCGCCATATGTTTCAGCATAAAATGTATAGTATAGATTTGTGTTCGTAAGCTACTGAGGAGTAGTGTGAGATGTGTTTAGTGTATTGGTGTGTGAGAACTCCCTGGTTGTGGCTGGAGAGGTGGAACAACAACCATCCTTTTTCCCATTCATCTCGTATCCCTCTGCCTTTCCCCATTAAAACCTCACCCTGATCCCCCGGATCACCCATCACACCCTAGTTATTAACCCCTAGCTAATGTCCCCTCTCATCCCCCGTTTCACACTGAATTTGGTGACTGAGGATTGAGTGTGCAGGTGACTCTTGTGATTGACAAAAGGTGACAAGACTTATAGTATTAGAGGAGTACACTTACCTAGATAATCATATATTCTATTATAACTTCCTAGTTGGATAAATTTCCTAATATGGTTCCTAACTAAAACTTGGGGATGGTTTCGAGTGTAACTAAAGATATGTGTACGTGTTTTCTCTATCCTTACCTTACCAGACTCCTCTCTATCAGGGTGTCTTCGGGCTCTTCAGAAAACTGAACCTTTAAACCATGAGTGGGCTCCCTATTTGGATGAGTATCTCATCCAGGGTACAGTGGTGCTCAAAGTCTCCAGACCACAAGAACAGTAGTTCCCCATAAAGAATAAGATGTGCCATGTAAATGTAATTGCTCCGAGAGTGTGACATCCTCAAACTACACCTCAAGGCCCAAGGAACTCTTTTCTTACTTAATAATATTATTAGTCTTATATTATTAGTCTCATATTTGGTTCAGAACAGTTACAATATAAGCAAGTGTTCACTTGACATTGTATTATGTGTCTAGTTACAATATAAATATGTGTTTACTACTTCACTTCATATTGTGAATCTGAACAAAAGCAAACAAACTTGTATAAGGAATACGTTTTATAATTATGTATATATTTTGTTCATCTAATATTATACAATGTGTTCATTTGATGAATAAATATGTGTTCATTTTAGAAACAATTATTTTCACCTCTGAATATTATTGTTTGTTTATAAACTTATAGACATAATGAATTTATGAAAAAAAATATAAATTTTCTTTCATTATAGACTAAAAAAAAGTTGGATGATACTAAAAAAGGAGAATATTATTGATTTTATAATAATAAAGAAGAATAAATAGAGTTTGATATAGAAAAAATGTTTGAGTGAAAGTGAAAAAAAGAATAAAAATTACTAGGAGCAAAAAGGAAGAAGAATAGGGAAAAAAATTCATAGAGAAAGATGAATAGAAGAGAGAGATGAAGAAAAAAGTGAGTGCATCATAAATAGTGTGTATTACTTTGTACATTGTATTATATATTATACTATACAAGTATAATTTCTGGTGCTTTAAATATTTAAACCTTAATTTTTTTAAGGGAAATACTTGTGACACAATACAAATTCAGTCAAAACAGCTAATATATTGTGCACAATATATATAATATAAAATGCACAATATATATTAGATACAGTGCACAACATATATCACCTATTATGCAGCACATACATCACATGCTGCAACATTATCTTATTTTATAACATATAATATATGTTATGCACATCGTATGATATATGACGTACATAACATATAACGTGTAATATATGACGTGCAGTATATATTTTTTTTGCTGATTTTTTTCTGTACATCCTCAAATTTTTAAATACTAAAGTGTGAAAACGGAAAGACTTTCAAGCTTCAAATTACCAAATTATTACGAACTGATCCAAGACCACCACCATCATCGTCACTCCTAGCACCTTCAACATGATTTCACTCCAGCACACACATACTCTCACAGCCTTATTCTTCAATTCTGCCAGAAAATGATTCTATTCCACACTCATTCCCTCCAAATCCTCCAATCCTTAACCTAAATAACTAACCCCAATTCCCTAATCTGAAACCATTTCCATCTTTATCTTTGGATCTGAACCCAACCAGCCATGGACATCCTTTTCGCCCAGATCCAAGCTGACCTCCACTCCAACGACGCCCTTCGCCAGTCCGGCGCCCTCCTCCAGGCCCTCCAGCAATCCGCCGCCGGCCGCGACATCGCCGTCATCGCCAAGACCGCTGTCGAGGAGATCGTCGCCGCCCCCGCCTCCGCCGTCTGCAAGAAGCTCGCCTTCGATCTCATCCGCTCCACCCGCCTCACCCCTGACCTCTGGGAAACTGTCTGCTCCGGCATCCGCAGCGACTTCCGCTTCCCCGACCCCGACGTCACCGCCGCTGCAGTCTCCATCCTCGCCGCCATCCCCTCTTACCGCCTCGCCCGCCTCATCGCCGACTGCAACAAGGAGATCTCCGACTGCTTTGACTCCCCGAGCGACAATCTCCGATTCTCCATCACCGAGACCCTCGGCTGCGTCCTCGCGCGCGACGACCTCGTCACGCTCTGCGAGAACAACGTCGGACTCCTCGACAGGGTGTCCGCTTGGTGGGGCCGTATTGGGGCCAACATGCTCGACAGGTCCGACGTAGTCTCCAAGGTTGCATTCGACTCCGTCGGCCGCCTCTTCCAGGAGTTCAGCTCCAAAAGGATGAGCCGCCTTGCCGGCGACAAGCTCGTTGACAGCGAGAATTCTCTGGCGATCAGGTCCACATGGGTCTCCTCCATGGTGGACTTTGTCTGGAAGAGGCGCAGAGCGCTCATGGCGCGGTCACTGATCCTCCCGGTGGAGAATTTCAGGGCCACCGTTTTCCCCATCGTGTACTCTGTGAAGGCAGTGGCCTCTGGCAGCGTTGATGTTTTCCGGAAGCTGTCAAAGGCCTCTGGTGGTGTCGCCAGTGGTGATCAGGTTGATTCCAATGCCGAGAAATTGGTAGGGGTTTCGGATGTTGTTACGCACTTGGCTCCCTTCTTGGTTTCATCGTTGGAGCCTGCGTTGATTTATGAGGTTGGGATTAACATGTTGTATCTTGCTGATGTTCCTGGAGGGAAGCCTGAATGGGCATCGCAGTCCATCATTGCGATCCTCACGTTATGGGATAGGCAGGAGTTTGCTTCTGCTAGAGAAAGTATAGTTAGGGCTGTTGTTACCAATCTCCATCTCCTTGATCTTCACATGCAGGTGATGCATATCCCCATTTTAATTGACTTGTATGATTTGCATCAATGGGTTTTAGAGTATATGTATTGTTTTCCTGATTGACTGTGCTGATCCTTTTAATTAGTTAAAGTGCTTCTTTAACCTGTGAATTATGAAATTTGAAATAGCATAAGGAAGGGTTTTACTATTTTTGTTGACTATGGATGAGGCTGAAATAATTAGACTTTTGCTTACTGATGTTTATCTTCTTGATCATTCCGGTGATGTATTGTTGTGCGACTGCAGTCTTGTTTCTGGCCCTGGAAGTTTGGTATGACAGAAACATGGTGCATGATTTGGTGATGGTTAAATCAATGAATTCCATGATAGTTTAATGGTTATTTTGTCTGTAGTCTATGCTTATTTAAACATCTATGAAGTAAACTGGTACTTTTGTATGGGATGTGTGAATAGCGTTTGCTAGTTTTTGCTGCTTGTGGGTGAAGCCTTGAATAACTAGACTTTTGGGTTCTGATCTTTGTCTTATTTATTTATGACTTTGATGCAGTGATATGCAATATTGTTTTCATGGCTTTAATGTTTAAAATCTGTCTTATTCTGGATCTTGTGTGGTGTTGGATCTTATAATTATAGGCTTAGATGTTAGGCAAGGCAAAGTTGACTTAAATTGATGAATTTGTTAGGTACCAGGTCAATCATAATTCGGCCCTGGTTATAATTGCTCATTAAGTGAGATGAGAGAGAAATAAGATGGACACAGGCCAATCATAATTTCCTCCTCGAATTACCTTGAACATTTTGTTTCATTTTCTTCCTTCTGTGCATGACTCAGAGCTGTTTTGCCATTGGATTTTGGCTCACATCATTGATATTCTGGCCTGTAATTACAAACAGCATAACTAGTTTTTGGTGCTTGTGGATAGACATTTTTTTTATGATAGAAGAATTTCATCAATAATTGAGATGGGAAAGTACAATTAGGTAGAGGGTAAATGGTCGTGCAATCTTGTTTTAAAATGTGATTTATTCTTGATCTTTTGCTGTATTAGATCATAATTATATAGCTTTAGATGTTTAGCATAACAAAAGTTATTGTACTTGATATCACAATGCTTATTACTGGCTGCTTCCAGGTATCCTTGTTCAAGAGGCTACTTTTGATGGTGAGGAATCTGAGGGCTGAATCAGATCGAATGCATGCTTTGGCATGTATATGTCGAACAGCTCTTTGTGTTGACCTATTTGCCAAGGAAAGTGTCCGAAGAGGGCAGAAACCTCTTGCTGGAACTGATATTGCTTCACTTTTTGAGGATGCCAGAGTCAATGACGATCTTAATAGCATTACAAGTAAAAGCATATTTAGAGAGGAATTGGTTGCATCACTTGTGGAAAGTTGCTTTCAACTGTCTTTGCCTTTGCCTGAACAAAAAAACACAGGAATGGAGAGCAGGGTCATTGGAGCGTTGGCATATGGAACTGGTTATGGTGCATTAAATTGGACAGAACCTGCTTTGGAAGTGGTGGAAGTTTGTCGGCCTTGTGTTAAATGGGATTGTGATGGCCGGACCTATGCAATTGACTGCTACTTGAAGTTGCTTGTTAGGCTATGTTACATTTATGATACAAGGGGTGGTGTAAAAAGAGTCAAAGATGGAGCTTCTCAAGATCAAATTTTGAATGAAACTAGATTGCAAAACTTGCAGCGTGAACTTGTGAGGGACTTACGTGAGGTACACAAACTTTTATACCTGAAATTCAGCACCTCTGCCATCTTAAAGATTTCTTATTCTTGTATGTATGCACCCTATACCAACCAAACAATTTTTTTTTAATTTCTTTTTGAAATATTTTAAGTGTAGATTGATAATAATATCACTTCAACATCACTCCCATGTGTTATTTACTCTCAAGCTTTCCATTGCAGCAGTTTAAAATTTTAAAACCTCAATTTAGACATCCATACTAATGCCGCCAAAGTTGATAGTGGAATTTCGTAGTTATTGGGAATGAATTGTCTGTCCTTTTCATGAATTTTAACAGAAAAATATTTTTATTTGTGAAATAGCATAAGATGTGAGGAGGAGATAGACGAAGATGTCAACCATAGGATTCAAGCTGAATGAATGAAATGGAGAAGTGCCTCGGCCCTCGGGTTTTATATGCAATAAGAAGGTACCTTTAAAACTTAAAGGAAAATTTTATCACGCGACTATCAGACCCGCTATGTTATATGGGACAGAGTGTTGGGCAGCTAAGGGCCAACACAAACATAAAGTTAGCGTAGCGGATGAGAATGCTCCGGTGGATGAGTGGTCACACGAGAAAAGACAAAATAAAGAATGAAAGCATAAGAGACTTGGAGTAGTCTCTATAATTGATAAGATAGTGGAATCTTGCCTTAGATGGTATGACCATGTGTAAAGAAGATCAGGAGAACATCCAATTAAGAGAGTGGACCAGATGAGAGATACCACGATAACTAGGGGTAGAGGGAGACCAAAAAAGACTATACAAGGAGTCATCGAGGAAGATTTGAGAGTTAATGACCTAAATCCTAACATCATTCATGATAGAGCGCAATGTCGTCGTTTGATCCATGTAGCCGACCCCACATAGTGGGATAAGGCTTGTTGTTGTATTATTCTTCTTCTAAAAGCTTACCCCACTAGATTGGGTTGGCTACATGGATCAAATTGATCCATGCTATAGGGTTTGACAAAGTATTACATTAGCTGCCGAAAGCGTAACTCAACCCTTCTTTTTTATCCGGACTTTAGATATGTAAGAACATAGCTAGAGTTTTTTATTGTCATTATTATAAATACATCAAACGTCTGAAACACTTGAAATTTTATAGTCTCTTTTATAGTTACAACTGGATATAGTTTTCTCATAGACTTTTATCTTGGACATTAATGATTTGAATGTAACAGGTGAATACCCCTAGAATATTGGCCCGTCTTATTTGGGCTATTGCAGAGCACATTGATATAGAAGGACTAGATCCCCTCCTGGCAGATGATCCAGATGATCCTCTTAATGTCATCATAACAAATATTCACAAAGTTCTTTTCAATGTTGACTCATCTGCTGAAACAACAAATAGAATTCAAGATGTACAGGCAGTTCTAATATCTGCTCAGCGGCTGGGATCGCGCCATCCTAGGGCTGGACAGTTACTTTCCAAGGAGCTTGAAGAGTTTAGGAATCATGCTATGGCTGATTCTGTCAGCAAGCATCAATGTCGTTTGATATTGCAAAGAATCAAATATGCTTCAAATAATCCAGAGAATAGGTATGAATATTGTGCTAGTTTATATTCATAGCTGCTGGCATTCTTAATGTAGTTCCACATTGTTGCTGATCCTTATCTTATTTTATGTTTCCTCACTTCATTCCTTCTCTTTCTTTGAGTAATCCATTAATTTGAAGCCTAGCATGTTATGATCATGGAATTTTACTGCTGTAATTGTTGTTGGTATTTTAAAGCTTCTTGCCAACTTCTTCCTGTTTCAGGTGGGCAGGGGTTACAGCAGCTAGAGGGGACTACCCATTTAGCCACCACAAATTAACTGTTCAGTTTTATGAAGCATCTGCTGCTCAAGATAGAAAGTTGGAAGGATTGGTTCACAAGGCTATTTTAGAGCTCTGGAGACCTGACCCCAGTGAACTAACCCTTTTTCTCACAAAAGGGTTTGATTCTACTTTACTGAAAGTTGCTCCAACTGCAATTACTTTGACTGGAAGCAGTGATCCTTGCTATGTTGAAGGTTATCACTTAGCAGATTCAAGTGATGGGAGGATTACTCTGCATTTAAAGGTTAAAACCTCAATTTATTTCTTGTTTTGCTCACTTGTTTGGAGTTCACCTACAATGATTTTGTTGATATTATTTGTTTTAGGTAGAAAATGGAAGGACAGGGGAAAGAGTGACACTGAATAATTTGATAATATATTGATATGTGCCTTGATGTGATGCATTGTGATAAAAAAAATATACAAAGAACTGGTCCCTATTTGTAATAAGTTTAGAATTATGATCCTAATTAAATAAACAAAAAGATAATGAAATATAAGGAAATATTAAAATCACTTCTTTGACATTATCTATTATACTCCTTAATATTCTAATATATGATATAAGATACTCTAAATATTATAAGATATAATAGAGATATTGCTAAATACTTTCTTTATTTCAAACAGATTTTCAAATATGCTGGGCACTTGAAGAGAGTGATAAGTAGTAATCATATTATTTCCTTGTGAAGGAGGATGACAGTTTTGACATTAATTATCAAATGGCTTGAAGCAAAGTAGATCAAATTTTACAGATATTGTGTGGAGATTAAATTTTCCAATGTGTTTGTGAGGATGTTAGATTAGTGTGTGCATATTGTTCTAGTGAATAGGATATGCTAATTTTTATACATATGTTAATTATCATATCATATTTGTTTTCATTAATTGGCTTCCTAAATTTTGATTAATGGTTTCTTGGTAGAAACATTGGTGTAAATTATGCTTTAGATATATTACTATAATCCAGTAATTGAAAATTAAAAGACACTGCTAGAATTCCTTAATAGTTTCATGCTAGAAATGCTTAATACTTTCATCTTTAAATTATAATATTATATGGCTGAGGGCCTTTTTCCCTTTAGGCTCTATTTTTCAATTTTCATCAAACTGTCAAGTTTTACTCACTGACTGTGCATGAAAATGATTCAGGTGTTAAACTTAACTGATCTTGAACTAAATCGGGTGGATGTACGTGTGGGACTGTCAGGTGCATTGTATTATATGGATGGTTCTTCTCAAGCAGTAAGGCAGTTGCGTAATCTTGTTTCACAGGTTGCTTCTCTTACTCTAAATTGCATATTCGTTCCAGTTTGAAATTTCTATTTTGCTTTTCCATCTTCTTGGATATTGGTCCACCTTTTGCTTTACATGGTTAGAAAGTTCAGGTGGGTATGTCTTTTACGTTTGAGAAATCTTGTGCTTGGACTGGATACAGGCTGAGGTTTCAAATGGGAAGGCCTGATGAGATGGAACTATTTTGATTGTTAAACTGATTTTGATTAACACTATTTTGATGGGAAGGCTTTGTGCTAAGGAATTTTTAAGGTGTAACCTGCAGCTGACTGTTATGATTTGATTGGCACTAAGATATATGGTGTTCATAAAATTAATTGGAGGAAATAGGGAAATAGGTGGCAATGATGTTATTCGGAGATGAAGCACGCCCATTTATTCGAGATTTTCTTGAGAAGAAAGTTTTGTACAATAATTGCATCAATTTTTTGAAGAAAGTTAAAACCTCAAAGATAAAGTAGTTTCAGTGGTTTTTACACAAGGTAGAAAGAGTAGCTTCTGCAAAATAATAATAATAATAATAATAATAATAATAAATAAATAAATAAATAAATAAATAAATAATCGTTACTATTATGGATTTACTGTACATCAATACCTATTGTGACTCTTCTTTTGTTATATCCTCAGCCTTAGGTACTGTTACCAATTAACTTCGGAATTAGAACTTTAGACATTGTGTATATTGTGCTAGATCTATATTATATTAAATGTTCTAATTACTTTTAACACCAAGTTTGCTTGTTTCTTCTTTACTATTCTTCTATTTGCAACAGTTCTTGATCCGAGATCCTGATTTCTGTTGTTCCCTTTTCAGGATCCAGTACCGTGCAGCGTGACAGTTGGTGTTTCCCACTTTGAAAGATGTTCCCTTTGGGTTCAGGTGTTGTATTACCCTTTCTATGGTAGTGGTGCTGTTGGAGACTATGAAGGTGACTATGCTGAAGAGGATCCTCAAATCATGAGACAGAAGAGAAGCTTAAGGCCTGAATTAGGTGAACCCGTGATTTTGAGATGTCAACCTTATAAAATACCGTTGACTGAGATGCTTTTGCCACATCAAATATCACCTGTTGAGTTCTTCCGACTGTGGCCCAGTTTGCCGGCTATCGTAGAATACACCGGTACTTATACATACGAAGGAAGTGGCTTTAAGGCTACTGCCGCACAGCAGTACGGTACTTCTCCATTCTTAAGTGGACTGAAGTCCTTATCTTCCAAGCCATTCCACAAAGTTTGTTCTCATATTATCCGCACAGTTGCAGGGTTTCAGGTGTGGATTCATTATTATTATTATTGTTATTATCATCATCATCATCATCTGTTTGCAATAGTTAAAAGGATGTTTATTATTTATCTATTTACCTTCATTCTGTATCATGTGGTCCTATTAAAATTGAGTGGTATAACTATAACTATAACTATAACTATTTAATCTCTGTCCCTTTTATCCTTTCTCTGGTATGTTTCTGCTTTGATGGAAATAATAAATACCTAAAGCTTCGTTACTATTATGGATTTACTGACCCTTGTCTTTTTTTCTTCCTCCTTCGCCGGAATAGTTGTGTTATGCTGCAAAAACATGGCACGGTGGCTTCTTGGGCATGATGATTTTTGGTGCCAGTGAAGTGAGTAGAAACGTGGACTTGGGTGATGAGACAACAACAATGATGTGCAAGTTTGTTGTGCGAGCATCGGATTCATCGATTACTAAGGAGATTGGATCAGATCTTCAGGGCTGGTTGGATGACCTTACAGACGGTGGTGTGGAGTATATGCCTGAAGATGAAGTGAAAGTAGCCACTGCCGAGAGGCTCAAGATATCGATGGAAAGGATAGCGCTGTTAAAGGCAGCCCGACCAAAACCCAAGTTTCCAAAATCAGATGACGAGGAGGAAGAAAACGATTACGATGACGAGAAGAAAGGAAAGAAGGATGGCGAGGAAGACGAAAAGAAGGGACCATCAACACTGTCAAAATTAACTGCTGAGGAGGCTGAGCATCATGCTCTTCAGGCAGCAGTGCTACAGGAGTGGCATTTGCTCTGCAAGGATAGAACAATTGAAGTTAACTAACATTGTGTTTTATTTTTTCCTTTGATTTTGTTTTTTCCCAGAGTTGTCCAAGAAACGAATGAGTATATTCTGTGTGTTCCCTGTTTTCATTTTACATATATAATTGGGTAGAACTGTAGAAGCCAAAATTTACCTGAGAGACTTTTGGAGTGTATTCTTTTGTTCCCTTTCCCACTTCTTCAGGAAAGTGCTCTGTATATGTACCATCGATTGATCTGTTATCATATTTTCAAGCAACTGAATATTTAGTCATGTATTTACAAATTAAGCTGATGTATTCATTATGTTTTCTTCTGGCATATATATATATATATATATATATATATATATGAGGAGGGATACTTTGATACCTGTGTAAGATTTAGTACGCTTACACCTTCAATAACTTTTGATAGAATATATTTTTTGTCAATCCAACCGTTGAATTACAATTACATATCAAAGTGATTGTATGTGTCAAATTTCAAATAAATTGAACAACTATAAGATTGTGATCAAAATATTCTAAATTACACACATTTGCGAACTATTTATTACGTCGATTTATAGACATATAAAAAATATATCAAATGATTTCTGATTAATGTAAAATTTATTACAGATAATCAATAGCATATGAGCTTTCAATCCAACGGTAAATTTTGAAAAAACATATTCAATAAAAAGTTAGAACTGATGTAAGATTAATATTATATATATATATATATATATATGGAATAATCATTCCTTGGTGAAGAGGCCATGGTCTTTGAGCGGGAATTTTTTTTGCCAAATGGCACACCTTTACTATCAATCATTTATGTGGCTGTTGGCTAAACAAGTTAATTGGTGCTCAAGCAAAGAGGAGTAGTTAGTCTCATAATGAACTACATTATTTACTTCAACAAATCAATATATTAAGGTCACCTAACAAATGAATATAGGAACAAATGTGACCTTAATATATTCATTTGTTCCTATAAATACCTCCTATATGTAGGTTATTTCACCACGAAAGAGTTGTACTCTATACTACATTCCATATTATTTTCTTTTTTTCATTGCAAATTTGATGTTATTGAGGTTTTATGGCTCAAAACACTGACTCCATTGTTGATGTTAATGCAACTAAGTTGGCATGGACATTGAAGATTTTAGTTGTTCGACTATGGGCTATCCCGTTAAGAGATAATGCATCTGACATCTATACTATGGAAATAGTTATTGGAGATGAGAAGTGGATTTAGGGCTCGTTTGGATTACAGTGTTTATGACTTTTCTTAACTTCTGACTGATCAGAAGTTATTGTCCTATTTGGCTATATAACTTATGACTTCTCTTGAAGTTATTTCAGTGCTTTTGGAGAAGTCCGAATATTTAATTTCTCTAGAAGCACTTTTTCAAAATAATTAAAATAATTTTTTGTTATTTTATATCCACATACAAAATAACTTATTCATAAGTTACTTCTCAAAAGTTACTATTATATAAGAGCTTTAAATAAGTTGTTTACCCAAACTGACCCTTTCATTGTGTATCACAAACATTATACTAATCGTATTTGTTTTTCCTTTGACATATGCTTATTTTTTTTTATAAAAAATTTGAACATGCAGGGTGGTAGAATACATGCTATCGTTCCACGATCATTAGTTAAAAATTTTAAGGAGTGAATTGAGGAATTTAAAACTTACACCATCAAGAACTTTATAGTTGGTCTTAACATTATGAAAATTAAGACAAGTAGCCATAAATTCAAACTTAACTTTATGATGAGGACCACTGTTGTTCCCTATGAAGATGCAAATTTCTCTGTTCAACTGTTCAGGTTCATACCAATCAAAAAATTGTTGACTGATAATGGTCTCGATGATAATGAGCTTATAGGTAAGTATTTACTAAATTGATATGTATTAATATAGGTATTTTATTAGCTCTTAATATCCCATTTATGTACATTCATTTTAGAAAAAAAAAAAAACAGATGTTGTAGGTGATATTGTTGGCAAAGATGAAGCGAAAGACATGAAAAATAGTGATGGTACTTATGGGAAACTGATTAAGATTTTCATTGAAGATTTAGAGTGAGTTTCATTCATTACTCAATAAATGTATTGAGCAATTTCTTCATTTGTGCGACATCATATAAGATGAAAAGGATTTTATATTATTGTTAACAAGAAAAACAGAATTAGTTGCACTCTATTTGGGAATTTGGTTGATCCAATTTTACCACATTATTGCTCAATAGTGTGTCTGCAACTGTTCAAGTGTAAGCAGTATCAAGGCAAAATGCAAATCCAAAGTAGCTTTTATGCTTCCAAGGTCCATATCAATCCTAATGTCATGGAGGTCAATTTCCTGAGAGACAAGTTAGTCATATAGAGAGCAATTGAATCAAATAAAACATACTCCCTCCGTTTTTTTTTTAAATTGTCCAATTTAGAGATGCGTGTTTTTTTTTTTTAATTGTTCATTTCAGATTTTAAGACAACAATTATTATTTTCTTCCACTCTTATCCTTATTTAATACCCATTTTCTCTATTAATTGAGGAGAGATAATAACAAAAAAATAAAGGGTAATTTACTAAAACACATATACATTTTGTTAATTTTAATACTATATCAATCATTACCTAAATTTCTGTGCAAATTTAAAACTGGACAATTAAAAAAAAAAATGGAGGTAGTATCAAATTAATACTATTCTTTTAAATATGGTTTGTGCTATGCCTTTATGTTGCTGGCTGGATGCAGTAGTTCTTCTCACAGAATCAGCAAAATAATTATTGGTCTTAGGCTTCACTATAAATGACTATACAACATTGTGCAAGCATCCTGTAAGTAAGAACCTCATATGACATCAGTATACAAATCATTAAAAATAATAGGAGGTATATAATTAATTGTTGATAAATTAAAAATTCTACTAAATGAAATAAGTAGAAATAATTGTTATTAACACAATTTTTAAACAGCCAGTACAATGGAGTACAAAAATCTGATATGTACTATAGTTACTTAAATTACAAAAAATCTGATTTCCCTTGATTATACATGTAATTAAGTATGATATAGGAGCTGACCTGTTAAGCTTTAAAAATACCTTAATATGATTTAAATTCATCTAATAAACCACCACAATTTACTGCTATCCTTTCATGTTAAATACCACTTTCTTTTAAAAAATTTGTAACATAACTAAAAATTTTGGATAAAACAATTCATGATTACTTTGGATACAAGCTTTTAAATTTTCAGAGTACCATTAAAACTCAACATCGAAAATGACATACAAATCTCAACAACCCTTGGACAATACAACTAATAATTAGATGACGAGAAGTGTTTAGAAGTATATATTTGACGAGAAGTGTTTAGGAGTATATATATTTTTTTCAATAATATAGTTTGCTTGACCCGCGGGGAAGCCAAAGAAAGGCTGGTGCAAAAAAAGCAACCAGATACATGCATAATAGCAGAAACATAAAGTCAATCCTTATAGATCTCCACCACAAAATGAAGCATAGAACTTATGACACCAAACCATCGCCACATGCATTGTGCTCCTGAGATCTCCTACCAGACATATCAGCAACCAAAACTTCTCTAGTCCACCAATTAACTTTGCTCATGGAGAATTTATTTTTCCAAACGCGCCACCAAACACCCCATCTGTCAAGTTGTTGTGGTAGACGGACAATACAAAGATTGTTGCAATTACCAACCACCTTTGAATACAGGTTCCTCAAGAACCTCATGTTCCAAGCACAATTGCTCTTTCTACCTGCTATATGTGAAATCATCACAAGATTTCTCGACCCAGTAATAATAAATCTAAACTCATCAGGAATCCCCATCTCCACCCTTGTAAAATGAAGAAGCAGCCCCAAACCTTTAATTTTAGCTTCCTCAAGAGAGCCAGCTTGCACAAAGTCAATGAAGCAGGCTTGTTCTTTAGCCCAACAAATTGTGACAACACCACCCACAGCAAAATCATCTCTCTCGGATACAACATCCACAAAAAACCAAAAACCAAACTTGCCTTATCTCAAAGCAGCTTCAGCAGAATACATATGATCAGGAACAAAACTGTTGCAAAATTGCCGAGGTGCATCAAGTGATAATGCAGACTTTCTAAAAAATAGATGGGGATTTATCCCATTTGAGTTTTGCCCCTTCTTTCTCTCTAAATATTATCTGTATTAGTAACACCTCCAAATTTGGTTCACATTTCTTGAAAACACAGTTGTTTCTATGTTGCCAAATAGCCCTTACAGAAATGAAGAAAAGAGCTATCAACATTTTTGCTTTTATTCCGGTCAGCTCATGACAAGACCGGTCCGACCAGAGCTGGTTGAAATCCCCAGGGCACTCCCATTTCATCCCCTCCACCCCAAAACAAAGCCCATTCTCCTGTTTACACAAAACACATTTTATGTCATCCCCACGAATTATATGTCTTTTAGCCAATTCTTCCTTCATCTTTAATTTACCAATCAGTGCAAACCACACAACCAATTCATCCCTAGGGTGGGCCCACCCCTTCCACAAATTCTTGAATGAATTGATTACCTCAGATTGTTCCCACCTCATCTTCTCCACTTCCTTTACAAAAGCTCTCACACTGAATATGCCGCTGCAATGAAATTTCCACACCATTTGATCCTCCATGTCCTTGTTCAATGCTGCTTGATTTAGAAGTACCTACAAGTCAAAAAAAGATTGTGTTTCCCATACTCTTAATTGTCTTTCTCCAGTTAAGAGACCACACCCAATTATCCCTAATCCATATCCCACACTTACTAATGGTAGAATCTTTTTTGTTAGAGATCAAGAATAAACGAGAATAAGTAATCTTTAGGGGTTCCCCTCCAATCCAGACATCAGTCTAAAAGTTTTTTCTTTACCCTGCCACCTACCATAAACCACCACCCTTCATGAATAATACTGAGAAAAGTTGTATCCAACTTTTCAATATTGCAAATTCCTCCCCACACACCACTGTTTTTTACTTTACTTCTCAGTTGTTCAGTACTGTTGTTATGCGCCAAACCGTGACATGAACAAATAATTTGCTTCCATAGATGGGAATCCTCTTGAGTAAACCTCCACCACCATTTGTATAGTAGACCAGCATTTCTTATTAAAATATCACCCAAAACCCAGGCCCCCTTGCTCCTTAGGCATTTGGATCTTTCTCCAAGCAACCATTGGAATACCTTTCTTGTCACCACCATTCCCCCAGAAAAATCTAGACTGAATAGAAATGATTTTCCTCTCCATCATCTTTGGCATTTTAAACAGTCCAAGATAATACATGGGTATACTATTCACCACAGCTTTGATCAGAACTAGTTTCCCAGCTTGAGAGATAAGACTTGTTTTCCAGCTCTTTAACCTCTTTTCGATTCTGTCAATGATCGGTTTCCACGTCTCAATGCGGTTCGGGTTTGCACCCAGGGGTATTCCCAAGTAGATAATAGGTAAGGTTGTCACTTGGCATCCCATACACAAAGCCACCCTTCTCTAGTCCACACCTCCTCACATCCTATAGTAATTAATGCAGATTTCTGGAAGTTAATCCTCAGACCTGACCTAACATGACGCCAAACACAGCCAAGATTCTTTTATAGTTTTGGATGGTTTCCTCACAAGCAGGAGAAAACAAAATTGTATCATCTGCAAATTGCAAATGAGACAAATTAATTTTATCTCTTTCCACTTCCATGACTTTAATACTACCTAAACACAGGGCCTTGTTGATGATACCATTGAGAACCTCTGCCACTAGGATTATTAGCACTCAAGATAGTTAGTGCATGTGAATCATTATTGTTGAGTTAATTATTATTGTTAGTTTCTGTTTTAGTTTTCGCGCTCTTTTCTTACTGTAATATTTAAAGCTTTCTTTCAGCTAGTTGTAAAAGTACAATTTCATTTTCTCCTTGCTATTGAATCAAAGAGCTTTGTACCTCTATTTTTCCCTCTGTTTTCTTCTTTCTTCTTCTTCCTCTCCAAGTTTTGAGAGTGTGTTCATCCAAGTTCGAACCAAGAACTTGTGTTCTTTAACAAGGATAAACAGACAAGGAGATAATGGATCTCCTTGTCTTAGTCCTCGCTGGAGCCTAAACGGCTCCGTGGAGAGCCGTTAACCAGAACAGAGATCGAGGCAGATGAAATACATGCCATAACCCACCCACGCCATTTCTGACCAAATCCCATTTTCAACATGACCTGGTAAAAAAACACCATCTCACTGAATCATAAGCTTTCTTAAAGTCCAGAATAACCCCCGCCTTCTTTGATTTTCTCAGCCAATGGACCACTTCAGTTTCAAAACCCCATCCAATACAAGAGATGCCATAACCCATTTCATTCTTCCAGTAAGAATTTTTTATATCACCTTATAAATGCATCCAATCATACTGATTGGTCGTCTAAATTCTCCCACTTCACACGTTCCTTCCACCTTTGGAATTAGAGTAACCCAAGTAACATTGAGTTTCTCAGGCATCACCCCAGAGTCAAAAAAATCAAATATCGTATCAGCAAAGTCCGATCCAATAATATCCCACATGTCCCTAACAAACTTCATGGTGAAACCATCCGGCCCAGGGGCTTTGGAGGGAGCGCATGCCCAGACCGCCTTCTTAATTTCATCGTGGTCTCTATTCGAGAGCCCCTGCATCCTCCTCCGAAATTTGTTTCACAGTATCCTCCTGGAAAAATAGCTCTGGCAACTCCTTCTGCATGTATAGATTCTTGAAAAACTTCCTGATCTCCACTTTCACCCTTTTTGGTTCCTTTATAGTTCTTACACCAATCTTGATAAGAGAAATTTGTTTCTTTCTTCTTTTTAGGTTGGCCAACACATGGAAGTACTTGGAATTCTTGTCCACATCAGTAATGTACTTCTCCCTAGCCATTTGTTTCCAATACAACCCCTTCCGATGGTACTACGCATCCAGTTGTCCTATAAGTGCTGCTTTCCTAGCAATCGCGACTTCACAACCAGGATTCGAATCCATGGCTTTATCAACCTCTTCCATATCTAGCTCTAGCTTTTTTAAATTGGAATCAATGTTCCCAAAGGTTTCACAGTTCCAACGTTCAATTGGATCCTTTAAACCTTTCAGCTTAGCCATAGCATTTCTTCCAGGTAGAGCACTCCATTCCTTTTCAATAAGCCTTTTAAAACCCGGGTGAGTCAACCAAGCATCCAGGAACCTAAAAGGTCTTGGCCCCCAATCCAGTTTCCTCTCCCTCAATATAATAGGGATATGACCCGATCTAGAGCAACCGATCGTTTCTAATATCAGATTCGGGATCCATGAATTCCATTGCTCATGGAAAAAAGCTCTGTCAATCCTGCTAGATGAGTTTCCCCTTCTCCACGTAAATCTCCTACCAGTAAGAGGGAGTTCCATTAGTTCCATATTTTGGACCCATTCACCGAACTCCTCCATGCATCCCACATCACCCCATCCACTACTTCTTTCATCCAGGTTCAAGATTTCATTAAAGTCTCCCATCAGGAGCCATGGTTGTGGCCATCTCTCCCTGAGATCAAGGAGCTCCGACCAGACTTGCCTTTTCTCCTCCCTGTTATGGGCACCATAGACCACTCCCAGAATGCATACTTGTCCATTATTTTAGAAGTATATATTGACGAGAAGTGTTTAAAATTTACTAACAAGAGTATCAACATTGTATACTAAGAAGTGTTTAAAAATATATATTGACTTCCATTTATTATTTTAACGCAAGCCCGTGTATTATGGTTGATCTATATATATTTTTTATTTATCTTGATCATTATATATCATATTGTAAACAGAGTAACTTTGTTATAATTTGATACAATCCACTTTATTAATGTCCGCGCAACCGCGCGGGTCACACACTACTATATATATAATACCATTTATTATCCAATGGTCATAATTTTTCCCTCCAAAACTTGCACTAAGCTTTTGTTCTCCAATTTGCCAAGTGTAAAATTCTTATTTAATTTTAATATATTTTTACTAAAATATTAAACAAGTAAACTATTAAGATTTATTATATATATAGTAATGCTACATCTATAAAAAAAATTAGTTACTATATACAATAATTCAACTTTTAAAAATTATTAATCCAATTTTTAGTATAATGGATTAATTATAATATTAAAAGTTGGATTAATAATTTTAAGAAGTCTGACTATTACATATGGTGATTGATTTATAGTTTACAAAAAAATATTTCTCTTTATTATGTTTACGTTGGGTTTGGTATTACTATTACTTTTTAAAAGTTGTTTATCTTTTCAAAAGTTGTATCACATATATTTGGTAAAATAAAATAAAAACAGTAAATAGATGTGTACAATGAAAAATCAGTCAATAAAACCAACAGGTCCATTTAGCTTTTTTGGCCCAAGAAATATTTTTAACCCTCCCTATGTCTCATGCGCTCTTGCCTCACTCTCTATCTCCCCCTCATGTTCTCTCTCTACCTCATAAATGCACCCTTTCGTCCACTGCCCTGATCTGAAATCTTAGACCTGTTCAAGAACCCTTTTACTTCTTTATTGAGGGTTTTCATTGATAAAAGTGTTGGATAAACGTTTTGATTGATTGGACTAATGGTTTGTTAAATGTGTTCTTAGGTCATATTATTAAATAAATTAATTGAAGACCCATCTTAGCTTTAACCATAATGAAAGTGGCAAGTAATATCTAGAGCATTTATTAGAAGATTCATCAAGGCCACGTCATTAGGGAGTACTCTTAAAAAGGAAAAATAAAATCAAAGCATATATAGTATGCTAGGTGTGGCGGCTATATGTGCTTAAATAAGGAAAATCAAATATTGTTTGGAGCATTAAATGCTCAAGGACTTAAAAGATTCATCTTTACTCATTCTACCTAGGGTGAAAATTGAATCATATCTAGCTTTCAAAGCTAAATGTGGCACATACATCAAGCATCAATGATCAAGATTCCAAAGCTTAGTGAGATTCCAAGAATCAAGCAAGCAACATCAAGATTCCAAGGTGAGATTCTAAGAATCAAGCAAGCAACACCAAGATTCCAAGGCTTAGTGAGATTCCAAGAATCAATCAAGAAAGATTCCCTAAAAGAGGCGCATACATCTACGGTTTAAGCATGAAATATCTTGCATTAAATGAACAATATCAAGCAAACATAATCATCTTAAAAGAGACGCATAGTATCTTGATTTAAACAAGGATTATAATGCATTAATGATCAAGATCAAGCAAGCTAGATACGAGGCTCAAAAATTCAAGCATTTATGATCAAGATCAAGCAAGCCAAAACCCTAAGAAGGAGGGGCAAACACAAGGATTGCAAGCATTAATGATCAAGACCATGTAATCATATTTAATTGAAGATGAATCAATGCACACCATAGGATGAAAGTGGCGCACATCTCATCAAGGGTGAGGATTAACCTTCCCTATTTTGAGCAATGGAGAACCCTCTGTATAAATAGGAGACCTCCATGCATCACAAGAGAGAACACCTAAGCTTACAACATCGAACCTCTGTCAAAACGAATCCTAGTTTTCTCTCTTCATCTCTAACCTCTCTAAGAGTTAAAGTTTTGATTTTTGAGTGAGGAAACATTGTGTAACTCAAAATTCTTGAGTGTTTCATTGAATATCCTAGCCTAACTAGTTATCTGTTAGAAGAACAATCAAGAGGACAACTTAGTTGTGTCTAAGTTCTTGGTTGGTCTTAGAACCATACTATATTTGTACAAAGTCCTTTATTTTGAAGGAAAAAGACCTTAGTGAGACTAAGGCAATGGTAGAAAGTCCTTCAGTGTTGAAGGAAAAGGTTGAAGTCCATCTCTGAAGAGAAGGCAGTCAGACACCTTGGTTGGAGGTGCAAGAGAAAGTCCCCTGTGGTGTGCAGAGGCAAGAAATCATTCTTGTGTGAATGTGGTGTTTATTGAAATTCCAAGTGAATCTTGGGGACTGGAGTAGGCACATTGTGGAACTAGTATAAAAATCACTGTGTGTGCATCTCTCTCCTCTCTATTCTTTTATTTTAGTTGTTTACAATTTAACATTAAAACACATTCACCATATTGTTTGCGCTATATACTATATCTTTTTATAAAGTGTTAAAGCTTAAAGCTTTGACCTTTATCACACGTACATTCTTGAGAATCAAGATATTTTCAAGAGTCTCATAAGCCTTGTCTATAGGCTTGATATATCTAAAAAATTTCTATCTAACGTTTCCGCTGTTAAAAAAGTCTTTAGCTTGATCTATCTTTAAGTTTATTATCAGAAAAACAGATTTAAGGTTAGAACGTGATTCAACCCCCTTCTCACGTTTCAATAACAATCAATTGTCATCGGACCTCAACCTTGGGGTTGAGAACCTAACAGTGTCAAAGAAAAGATCCAAGGGACCATGGCAGCAAACACCAATGCTTATATTGCTGATGAAGCCTCAGAAAACAGATCACCTATGTTCAATGGTGATGATTACACATATTGGAGAGATTAAATGACTTTGTTCATTCAATTTACAAGTCTGGACCTGTGGGATATTGTCGAGCATGGTGACAACGACACCCCAATAGGACCTAGAAGAAAGTGGACTGGCGATAAAAAAGAGAAGGTCCAACAAAACAAGAAAGCAAAGTACATCCTCCTGTGTGGTTTTTCTTAAAGCCGAGTATGATAAAATAGTATCATGCGAAATGGCCAAACAGATATGGGACCGATTTGCCACCTTACATGAAGGCACAAATCAAGTCAAGGAGACCAAGGTCTCTATGCTCGTCCACAAATATGAATCATTTAAAATGCTTCAAGATGAAGATGTTGATGGCCTCGCTACAAGATTTCTACATATCATCAACCAATTAAAAGTCCTAGGCAAAACATATACAAATGCATAAATGGTTAGAAAAATTCTACACAAGCTCACACCCAAGTGGAGACCGAAGGTAACGGCTATTCAAGAAGCCAAGGATCTCACCAAGCTAGGCTTGGATGAGTTAATTGGGTCTCTCAAGACCCATGAAATCGAACTAGAGGCACAAGAAGAACTAACAAAGATCCAAATCATTGGCTCTCAAAACATCTACAACCAAGAAAAACAACAAGAGCAAGGCTATTAAGGCAGCCGACGAATCAGAATCTGAAGAAGATTCAGAAGAAGATCTTGACGAGGAAGATATGGTAATGCTCGTTAGGAAAATGTCAAGGGCCTGGAAAAAAATATCTAAGAAAGGCATGGAATCCTTGACAAAGAAGGATAAGAAAGGCAAAACCAAACCTGAAAATGCTACATGTTTCGGGTGCAGTGAAAAAAGCCACTTCAAAAATGACTGTTCCAAGTCAAAGCAGTCTAATAAGAAATTCTTCAAGAAGAAAAAGATGCTTGCAGCTAAATAGAGCGACTCAGACTCAGAAGACGCTGACTCACATGAAGAAACGGAGGAAGAAGCAAACCTCTATTTCATGGTAGGAGTAACCTCAGACACAGACTCCAATTCAGGGTAGGGCGCCGACCGCGGGGGAGCGCGTGACCAGGATGTTGCCGCTAGGTGGGAGAAGAAGGGTGGTGCCGATGCTGCTGCTGCAATGGTGGTGGTGGACAAACGTCGGTTCCGTGGCGGCTGCTGGCTCTGTGGCGGGTGATTGTCGGCCTTGCTACTGCGAGGCGGGGAAAGGTCCTGTGCAGCCACTGTGACTCCGTTGCTGCGAGGAGCTGATGCTGGAAGGAGTTGCTACCTCTGATTCTGTCTGCTGTTGGGCGGTGGTGATTATACTGATAGGTTGAAGATGGAGCTTTGTTGCCACCGTTGTTGCCGTTTTGTTTTCTGCTAATACCCGAAATATATATTGATTGAAATTAATGTAATGATTTGACATTGATTTTATTCAATTAAATTAGGATTATGTCTGATTATAATTGATTGAGTTTAATTTGATTCTGATTTATCTGATTTGATTGTGATTGTTCCTGATTTTTTATTTAATTACACTTTTTTATATTTTTTTATTTTTTTTTAAATAAAAATACGGTGTTTACAAATATACATGGATTGTCTAACCTATTATGAGTATAAAAATTAAAAAAATAAAATCTTCAACACCATCTTGCACATGCAAAAATCATGTTGAATTCTTCCTAATTTATTTTCAAAAAGCGGTTACAATTTTTCAAATAAAAACTCATGCATTTATTTTAGCCGAGTTCCGCCCTTTCAATTTTTTGCAATTTTTTTCTTTGATTTCATTCTTCATTTTTTTTTTAAATTTGTTACCATTTTGTGACCTTCATAGCAACACATTATAAATTGCAATAACACACATTGTAGAACAACAATGACACACATTATGTTTTACAGCACAAATTATATTACAATGAAACATTATAGAACAATAATGACACGTATAATGCTTCGCAACACACGTATAATGACACACATTATATTTCATAAAACATATTGTAAATTGTAATGACACACATTATTATTCATAGTACATATTAAAAATTACAATGACACATTATAGAACTATAATTATACACATTATACTTCATATAGCACACATTAAAAAATACTTCATAAAAAAGATGTTTCTTAGAAAAATAACAAAAAGATTAAAATTTGAATTGGGTTCATAATATAAAATACACAAAATGCATACCTGTTTCATAGTCTCGCTTATTAAAAATGTAACTAAAAAATAGAAATACTTTGTACAATATGAATAATGAAGGTTAGTAGGTTAGTGTGAAATGAAGCCACAATGGTGAACTCAACAAAAAAATGAAATCGAAAAGAGATGTAACAAGCAAAAAAATTGGTTTTATGATCCTGGTTAAAAAGAGAATGTTTTTTAATTAATTATTTTATAATCAAATCAAAAATATGAGAGAGAATCAGACATGATACCGGAAAAAAAAGTAACAGATTTTTTTAAAAATTTTGGACAGATCTCTCTTTTTCACGCGCCCATATCTGTTTTTTTTTATTATGTATGGAAGGTGGATCCGCATGTTAGCTGTATTCTTGTTGTAAAAAAATATTTTTGACTATTTCTCCTTCGACCAACCTCAATATATTACTGTATTGTGACTGCTACCGATAGAACATTATATAAATAGTAAGAATGCACAAACAATTTTCAGTAATTTTAAAGAGTTTAATTATGATACACTGATACTGTAGAAAATTTTACAATGTCAGCCAATCACATCCATTGATTTATATGACTTTTTAGTTAGTAGGTGATTGAATTAAAGACTTTTGCTGATGTGTCAATTCATAATTAGATATTTGTGTAAAATTACTTTACACCGATAATGAATTAAAATTAAACTTAGTTTTATATACGCAAATGCGATTCAACATCCTCTCATAATTCACTACACTAGGCTCTGATTCATAGATGAACTCTTTCTTCCATTTGGAAGCAAAATTAATTCACACCCCATTCGCACCAAATGAAAATGATCCATCCAACATTCATAATCTTCCTTGATGCGTTGCCTTAAATGTTGAATTTTGTTGGAACATCAAAGTCGTCAAAATCGTATCGCTGCCGCTCCCTTCCAGCCTGAGTACATAGTTTATTCTTGTTAACATACAATTTCAGATGACAGTGTAATAATATTTGGAAATACTCACCTTAGACAAATACAACTGGTCACAAGAAATTTGTTCATCCATCGAGTTTAGTTTCCTTGATAGCGCCATTATCCTGTGTGACAATTAAGAAAATTGATTACAAGAGGGACAAATTAAAGAGTTCAATTTCAAATCACTGTCAGCGTAAAATAATTTTATACTGACATCCAATCATGAATTGACACATCAGTAAAAGTCTTTAACTTAACCACCCACAAGCTAAAAAGTCACACAAATCAATGGATGTGATTGACTGACAGTGTAAAATTTTCTACACGACCAGTGCATCATAATTAAACTCCAAATTAAATAGAATATCACCACAATTAACTATTTAAAAGGGGGAAAACACTGCTTTGACAGCATATTTTTACTCGAATTTCTCTGGTGAAAATTCAGTACTAAGGTACATTTGGTTAAATGGTAAAAATAGGAGTTAAAATGACGAATTAGCTGTGTTATTTTACACAAAATTCATTCGTTAATTTTTACCCCCACCTTAACCACTCAACCAAATATGAACAATACAAGAAAGGCTGTGTGCGTGCTTAACTATGGTTAACTTACTGAACGTAAAAAACCCCAAAAGCATACCTCTGGATTGATGAATCAATATGCTCAATCATCTCACAAGTTTTATACTGTTCAGGATCCTCTAAGAATCTCACCATTCCATCCCTCTGGTTGATTGTTGCATATATCTCACCATCCTGAATCTGCAGTCCACAAATTTGATAAATAGAAGTATAGAACACAGTTAATGCTACAAGATGACCGAATGAATGCGGACGAGTTATGAGCACCCACCATTTGTAGCACGTGCATTTCGGCTTCCTTGGGACTATTTAATTGAACTGTGCTGGCAATATCTTGGAGAGAAAGGGTCAAGTATGTCTGGGTTAACCTTTGAATATTACGCTTATACATGGACGATACAACCTGGTTAACCAGTCCAAGATTGTTGTCCTGAAACAGCAAATAACATAAGATGCTACTAGTTTGTCACATAAACAGAAAATTTAAGTGAAAGCTTAACAAGTTGACAGAGAACAGAAAAATTAAATTCTTGTCAAAATGCCTGATGCTTCAAATAAAGGATAAGAATGTGAAAGAACCCACATTTTCAAACTTCTCTGTATTTGTCTTGACATAAGCTTCCAATTCTGCAACTTTCTCTGTGCCATAACTATTTGCCAATTCAATGTAAGTCTGCTCAAATTATTAAAAAAAATAGAGGTTAACATGGCGTAAGTAGTTGAACCTCAATATTCGAGGAAGACGTGTGTAAGGGTTCCCTACCAATACCTCAATAGAACACTAGAGAAATAGTAGATAGAATAGAGCAGAAATAGAGTAGAGTAAGAAGTAGAAGGAAGAATGTAGAGAAGGGGAATATCAGTGTGATATCCCTTCAAGTATAATTCTCTGTAACTATGTAAAGTAAGAAGTAACGAATTACAGAAAATACAGTATTAAATTCCCTCTAACAATTTCCCCTCCTGGCTTTCGAGAGGCCAGTCTCTCCCCTTTTCACTCCACTCACATACATACCTCCCACTATTCTCTCACTTCCACTACTTATACTATCAAAACCCCCATAACTAACTTCTGAATTTGGCCCTTTTTACCCCTCTAGTTATTTTTTCTTATTCATTCTCTGGTAAATCATCTTAAAAGGAGTAAGTTCTCCATTCTGTCCTTGGTCTATGTCACTGCTCAAATGGGCCATAAAATCTAGCAGCCAGCTTCTGATTGGGTCTAGATGCCACAGATTTCATCCTATAGAGGTGTATCTTCAAGTAAACGAACTCCCCTACCTCAAAAACGACATCCCTCCTCTTCTTATTTGCTGTTTGCGACATAATGTTCTGAGCTCGATTCAAATGAAAATGCAACTCATCCAGAACTTTAATCCTCTCTGCCAGTAATAAACTGAACATCTTCCACTGTCGATTCTAAGCCGCCATGCAGCAAGGGTGGAGGATCCCTGCCATAGAGGGCTTTGAATGGAGTCATGCAGATGGATCCATGAGAATTCTGCCCATGGCAGCCAACTCAGCCACTGCCTCGGTTTCGACCCTGTCAAGCACTGCAGGTAAGTTTCCAGACACTTGTTTACTGCCTTCATTTGTCCGTCGGATTGCGGATGATATGTTGTCGACATTTTCAAGGTTGTACCGGACTGTTTGAATAGCTCAAACCAAAACGAGCTAAGGAAAACCTTGTCTCGATCTGAAACTATGGAGGACGGAAATCCATGAAGACGAACCACTTCTTTAATGAATACCGCAACAACATCTCTCGCGGTGAAAGGGTGGGACAAGGGAAAGAAATGAGCATATTTAGTGAGACGATCGACAACCACCAAAACAGTATCGTAACCTTTTTACCTTAGGTAGTCCTCCAATGAAGTCCATAGATATATCTGACCAGACATTGGTGGGTATAGGGAGAGGTTGCAGGAGGCCAGCGGGTTTGAGAGTATGATAGAACCTTGGTAATGGAGGGACTATATCTTTCTTTATTGATAATAGGGAGGGAAATCCCCAATCCCTAACAAAGGCTACAATGGAGGAACTACCTCCTAGAGAGAATTCTCTCAACTACAATACTAACTACAAACTATCAAGATACCAAATGATTATCAAAGACCCCTAAACTATTCTCAATTTCTCTTATTTATAGCTAATGAAATCCCTAACTAACCAACTCCTCCAACTAACTAACTAATCTATTATTAATGTGATCCTATCAATACTCCCCCCCTAAAAAATCCACCTTGTCCTCAAGGTGGGCTTACAAAAAAAACAAAAATAATACATAAAAAAATCCTCCTGGATCCCATTGCCTAAAAACTAAGGAGCTGAAAATATTCTCTATAATAGGATCCTTCACATTAAAATACAAAAAAATTTTCTCTTCAAATAGAGCCCAAACTAATGGTCCTTTTGTATGAGAATGGAGGCTTGGGGCCCATCCAAAAACTGACCCAAATGTAAACTTCGAAATTTCTTTAGTTGTTTTGAAATGGGCTTGGCCCATTAGAGTGGTAGGCAACCCTAATTGCTGTCTTCTTTGCATGTCCCTAGCCACCACCTTCCCCTGGCAGAGACAAACATCATTGTGCACCGCTGCTGCCGCAGTTAGGGTCGCCGTCGCCGGAGCCCTTCTGGTCGCCGCCTGAGTTCTCGCCACCTCTGTCTTCGCAAGTGTTGTTGTCGACTCTGCCTTCGCATGTCGGGCCGTCGCCTCGATCTTCGCAAGCCGGGTCGCTGCCTCTGCCTTCGCAAGCCGGGTCACTGCCTCGGTCTTCGCAATCCGGGCCGCCACCTCTGCCTTCGCAAGTCCGGCCGTCTCTCCTCCATTTAGGTTCAGTTTCGTCACGAACTCCTCGTGCACTTCAGCTACCTCTGTTTGCGTCGCTGCTGCCGCCATTAGGGTCGCCGCTGCCTCAACAAGGGTCGCTGCCGTATCTGTGACTGCTCCTCTCTCGCGAGGCGGTTCTGTCACCTCCTCCGTGTTCGCCGCTGCAACCACATTGTCCCTTCGCGCGTTCATCCGCTTTGGCGTTTCCTCGATGGAACGCAAGGTGGCTTCGATGGGTCTTGCTGACTTCCAACTCAGGTCTTCGGCGGAAACAAAACACACAGAGTTCTGGTATGTCGAACGACCCCCTTTCTCTAAACAGTGTTCCACCTCTGCTCTGTCTTCCTTCCCTTCCTTCATTCTTGGGCCTGTTTCTTGCGCCGGAGAAGCTACAAGATTCTGATGCGTTTCTTGGGCTCCTTTTCGAATTTCTTGCCCCAATGTTGATTTTGAGATTGTTGTTGTAGATGTCTGGACCCCCTTTGTTTCTTGAATTCCCTCTGTTAATTCTGTAATCGCATCATCTGATTGTTGACGAAGATTCATCTTGGCCTTGAACTCTTCCCACTCAATTTCCCAATCTGCAACTTCTTTACACACAATTTCAGGCAAGATCGGACGCAAATTAGGTTGAAAACGATGGAGAAATGCTATGTCGAACGTTTCCTATTTCGCGGTTGGATTGTGATGCCTCCATAGATGAAACCATGTCAATGCTCTTCCCGTTAAACCGTTCTTGACCTCTAACAATCTCTGCTGTTTCGGGGTGCCTCTTGCATCCCAAAAACGTCCGGCACGAATAGCCCACCAATATCCATCAATCCCATCGAACATGGGAAATGTCTCCATGCTTATGGCAGCGATTAGAAGCCTTTCCCAGGATCCAAGAGCTGCTGATACCAATTGATAGAACCTTGGTAATGGAGGGACTATATCTTTCTTTATTGATAATAGGGAGGGAAATCCCCAATCCCTAACAAAGGCTACAATGGAGGAACTACCTCCTAGAGAGAATTCTCTCAACTACAATACTAACTACAAACTATCAAGATACCAAATGATTATCAAAGACCCCTAAACTATTCTCAATTTCTCTTATTTATAGCTAATGAAATCCCTAACTAACCAACTCCTCCAACTAACTAACTAATCTATTATTAATGTGATCCTATCAGAGTAAAAGACTTGTTTTGCTGGCAGATATCACGGGATTTAGTGAACTCCATAATCTGTGATTTCATGCCCTCCCAGTATAATAGAGCCGAGATCCATTTATAAGTGCGGAAAAAACTGGAGTGCCCTCCCAATTTCGAACTATGAAACTCAGCCAAGATCTTTGGGATCCACTTAAAATTTTTGGTCACTACTAGCCTTCCCTTGTACATTAAGCGGCCATTATGCAGAGCAAACCCTGCTGCAGTCTCCTCCCCCACTAAAAGCTACTGCATAATAATCTTCAGTTTGGGATCCTCAAGCACTTCCTTTTCAATGCCCTCCCTCCCATTCAGTTGCTACCGAGAAGGATATTGAAGAAAAATGGAACTTTCTGGAAAGTGCATCCGCCACTCGATTTTCTGCCCCCACTTTATATTTAATATCGAAGCTATAAGCCCATGAGCTTGGACAGCCATTTTTGTTGACCCTCATCATCCGCCCTTTGTTCTAACAAATACTTTAGTAATTTTTGGTCTGTAAACACTGTGAAACGCTGCCCCAGTAAATAATGCCGCCATTTTTGAATGGCAAAAACTATTGCCATTAATTCTCGCTCGTAAACAGACTTGCCTTGAGCCAAGGGAGAGAGCTTCTGACTCATGAAAGAAATCGGCCGGCCTTCCTATGGGAGAACAGCACCAACCCCTTTCCCAGATGCATCAGTCTCAATCTGGAATGGCTTAGAGAAACAAGGGGAGGCCAACACTGGAACTGAAACCATAGCAAGTTTCAAATGTTGGAAGGTTGAGTCTACTTCAGCTATCCACTGAAAGGAGTCCTTCTTGAGCAGTTGGGTGAGGCCAAGCAATCCCACTGTATCCCTTCACAAATCGGCGGTAATATCCAATGAGCCCCAAGAAGCCTCTCAAAGCTCTCAAATCCTTAGGAACGGGCCAATCAACCATGTCTTGCACCTTCCAAGGATCCGCTGCCACTCCCTCCGCGGAGATGATATGTTAGGCCTGGACAATTTGGGAAGGTATATAGCAGAAAGAGGGTTGAGGTGGCAAGGCCCAGAATTAATTCCAGTTAGTTATTAACTCTAGGGGTAGTTATTTCTAGAGTTAGTATAAATAAGAGTTTGTAGGGTGTAATTACGACACTGTTGATTTGTATTTGAAAGTTAGTTTTTGAGAGCAAGAACACTTCTCTCAGTAGTTTGTAATTCTTGGGGTTTTGGTGCATCACCACCCATTTCAGGAATAAGATTAGAAGGACTGCCATTGCAGGACTCTATTGATCCTGGAGTCGTGGATGGTGCAGTCGCGGGCACAAAAGATGGAATCCATGGAAGCAATCCTTACCAAATTGAGCAGTAAGTCTGAGGCGATGGAGGCAAGATTCGAGGAAGAACGGCTCCGTCGGGAGGAAGATCGGGCCAGGAGCGTGGCCATGTAAGCTATGATGCTTTCCATGAATGAGTTGATGACGATGATGGGGACGTGGTTGACGGAGATCGAGATGCGTCAGGACGGCAGCCCGGTGCGCGAACGGCGGGAGCCTCATGGATTGGGACGGCACAATGGAGGTCCGGAACAGTGGCGGAAATTGGATCTTCCAATCTTTCGTGGTGAAGATGCCATTCGATGGTTAGACTGGATTGAACAATTCTTTACGCTCCGCCTGATACAGGAGGTGGAATGGTCGGAGGTCACGACGCACGTGGTGGATGGTTGTGCTCTCACCTGGTTTCGATGGTGGCAACAGACGGCCCAATTTTAGCAGTGGGCAAATTTTAAAGAAGCTCTCTTGCAAAGATTTCAGCCGGAGGCGCTGGAAAATTCCTTCGAAATGTTGTTGGGAGTGCGCCACAACAACCGTTCGCGAATATCGAAACCAGTTCGAGCTTTTCGCAGATCGTGTGGTCCTTTTAGGTACTTTCTTGAAGGGATTGAAGCCGGAGATTGCGGCTGAGTGCAAGCTTCTACCTTTTCATTCTTTGGAGGAACTAATGAACTTAGCTGAGAAGGTTGAGGCCAAGAATGCGGTGGTGCACAGGGCGGTCAATCAGCAAGTGGTGAAGGGAAAGAGTGATTTTTGGGGCCAGTTTTTGGGCCAGGGTCCATTCCCGCCAAGCTTCTTACTAATGGTGATGAGGGGCCTAAGGAGTTTTCCAAGGGTCGTGGGCCACAACATTTAAGGGAGTACAGGGAAAAAAGGGCTAAAGGTTTGTGTTTTTTCTGTGATGAACAATATAGGCCGGCCCATGATTGTAAAATCAAAAATCTCAAGCTCTTGTTAGTGGAGGAGTTGCCTGATGAGGGGGCCACAACCCAAGAAGCTTTATGGGAGGAGGAGGATGGAGACACGATTTTGTTGAGTCAGCTAGAGCTGAGATACGTGACTTCAAATGGTTTCCACAGAGCTTTCAAGGCTTGGGCTTCTTTAAGGGGGAAGAAGGTGCGGGTACTTGTTGACTGTGGAGCTTCACATAATTTTGTGACTCCATAGGTAGTCGACGAGCTAGGACTACAAGTCAACAACACTGCCACGTTTACCATCAACGTCGCCGATCGGAAAAGGATTCTGCGGCAAGGGTTTTGTGAGGCCATTAAGTTGCAATTTTCGGAATTTAAGGTTTCGGAAGGATTTTTTATGTTTCGGATTGAGGGTGTTGGGTTTGTTCTGGGCTTAGAATGGCTGGATAAATTGGGTCAGGTAATTGCAAATTTTCGGGATTCTATTCTGAGTTTTCGTCAAGATCGCACGTGGGTTTCATTGAAGGGCGATCCTGAGCTCTGTTATGGTCCGACGGGGCTGCAGGCGGCAGTTTCAGCCATTCGGGAGAGGGTTGATGTTTTTGTTGTCTAGCTGTGGCCAGTGGCTTTGCAGGCGGCTACGGTGAATCTTCCCAGTGAAATTCAGCAAGTTCTTGATGTGCACGTTGTTGTGTTCGATCCTCTTCATGGATTGCCGCCACATCGACGTTAAGACCATGCAATTCCGCTGCGGGAAGGGGCGGTCATTCCTAATATTAGCCCTTATAGATACCCTCATCATCAGAAATCCACCATTGAAAGTTTGGTGCAAGAAATGTTGGAGACAGGGGTTATACAGCATAGTGTAAGTCCTTATGCCAGTCCTATTCTCTTGGTCAAGAAGAAAGATGGGTGATGGCGTTTTTGTGTGGACTACAGAGCTTTGAATCGAATTACAGTACCAGACAAGTTCCCTATTCCGGTTATTGAGGAACTCCTTGATGAACTTGCTGGAGCGACAGTTTTTTCAAAACTGGACTTAAAAAGCGGGGTATCATCAGATCAGGATGATTGAGGGGGATGTTCAGAAGACAGTGTTCCATACTCACGAGGGACACTACGAATTTCTCATTATGCCCTTTGGCCTGTCAAACGCGCCGAGCACATTCCAGGTATTGATGAATGATGTCTTGCGTCCTTTCTTCCGGATATTTGTTCTTGTATTTTTTGACGACATCTTGGTTTATAGCCAAGACATTCACTACCATGTTTTGCATCTCAGGCAAGTTTTCCAAGCCCTTCTGGACAATTCTTTGTTTCTGAATAAAACACATGTTAAATCGTTGAATAGTACAAACCGTTTTCGGATCATACATATATGCATGTATCATAAGATACATGCTCGTTTAAGATACACAGCATGATCATATCACTAGCTTATTAAATCCTATTGAATCATAAGATTCGAATCGTGAATCTTAAGACATTACAGGATTCGAGAGAAGAATAAACTTAGAAAGCAAGAGAGCAACATAAATATTAGTACAAAAATTTGACAAATGATTCATTCACCTCTCCTTGCTAATCTCAACAAAGTCATACCTGACAGAAGTTCTTAAGGTTCCTTTGTGCAACTGAGGAGGTATACTTAGGAAGACTTGTAGATAACTGAAACTATACATACGACTAGTCAGCTGATTGATTAAAAAGATAAGGGCTCATATACAAAAACATATAAATTGATCAAAATAAAAAGCCTATGCACAATGTTAGTACTCTGATCACAATAACAATAACTAGAATGTAAAGCACGACCACTTATAAGAAGTGAAACATCCAATTTATCATTTTGTTGGTTTTTCCCCTTCAATTTTTTAGGCTAAAGGAAATGGTTGTCAACGGTACAACAGCATCAATATGGTAATTTAAGGCCTTCATCATACCATGTCAAGTATAAAAGAAAGAAAGACTATAAATGCTTACCTGTCCATGATGAATAAGAGAAACCAATATATACTTTTTATAAGCTTCAACAGCTATAGCATTCAATGTAGACATTGGAGCAGTTACAACCTGGCAATATAACTTATAAGCTACCAAAAGGAGCCAAAATAAGATGTTCTAATAAGAAAAAACCATGACCAATATAAGTGTTAGCCATATCTGTCATATAGATGACTTACATTATGTAGAAGGTCCAACGCTTTCTGAAAGCGCTTCAGTCCAATGCAGATCATACCTCTATCAAAAAGCAAAGTGTCAGAAACAGTATACTTCACCATTAATAACCCATGACTAGGAGCATTTCAAAATTACCAAAGGCTGCGAGCAGTACTTATTCAATCTAACCCATGTAAAGTTCAACTTAATGTATGTCAATGCAGATGCTGAGTAGAGGTTTACCAATCTTTCTGATATTCACCGTGAAGGCGTGCTTGGTATATAGATGGTGATTGGGAAAATTCATAGAATGGGTGGAAGGGGGGGAGAGAAAAATTTTAATTTCTCTTGACAGTGTTTGTCAAAGAACACATGTGAGCGAGCACACACACCGAATGGATCAGCTGGAATTAGTGAACTGAATATTAAAGATTGGATCTTTTGCCTGAGTTCCAGTATAACTTTCCTCATTTATTATAGAAACTAATGATGCGTTAATTCATTTTTAAGAGAATATCACATAATATTTGAGGTTTACATCTATGGAAACATGACAAGAGATCATATGATTTCACCAAACAGCTACAAAATTCAAAATTTCCACAAATAGATTCTTGATGTTGAGAACATTCCACTAATAGGAATCACATACATATAACAGAACTAGTGAACCATAATAAGTAAGAAAGATACTCAAACACAAGCCAGATCTAAACTGAGATGAGAACAAGTTCAATGGAATATTAAAAATGTTGATGAAACTTTAGTATACTCGCGAAAGTAAAACCCTCCATACAAATTTTTGCATCCTTTTTCTTTTTCCAGCTCAAAAAGAGAAGGGAAGAAAGGAACTCACCCATAATAACAGTAGAGAAAAAGATCTCTTGGTTGATCAACCTCAAAAATGTCATCCTCCAATATTGATAGACCAGTTCTATAGCACTTCCCCAACAAGCAAAGCATAAGAAAGTCGGAATGAAGGGGAGTCAAGTGTTCAGTGGTAACCTGAAGTTTCCTAACAGCAGTTAACAACGGAGCCACCCCACGAATGGGAGCTTCAAGCAAAATCACTTGGTCTTTCAGCTTCTTACACACCGATATAACTGCAAAATTCAACATTTTGTTTTCAAAGGCAATAAAAAACACAAAAGCATCAACATTGTTCAAGTTCAAACTCAGGTAACAAAGCTGAATACACTTTTCCGGCGCCAACCGAATTTGCTCAGGGTTGCAAGCATTGATAAATCCAGTAACAACTGGAACTACTGTCTCAGCTTGCTGCATCGAAATTGGACCAATTGTGAACGCCTCTCTGAAACAATCACAAGTATACCCCAAAATCACAAACCTAATTATCTTTAACACTAAAGAAAAGCTAAAAAAGGACTCAAAAATCAATTAACGTAACAACATCATTCATTCCTACAAAATAGGGCTTATAAATACGGAACAAACATCAAGTCTCAATCCAACAGTGATGGTTTTCTTCTTTTCACAAAGGTCGTACGAAATTTTTTTCCACAACCAATTAAATGGTACTATTTTTCTTGAAAAAAAAAAGAATAAATAAGCAACTTTGATCATGTAATTTAAAGTTTTTTTTGTTTTTCCTATGGCAAAAAAAAGACAAACCCAAAAATTTGAAGCAAGAATTAGAGAGAGGGATTATTATTACAGGACATATAGAAAGCCAAGAGAGTGCTGGCAAGGGTCGAGCTGGCTCAGAACGGGGGACAACCGAGTCGACTCAGCGCGGAGCGAGTCATCGGCTTGTTTGAGGATGCTGTGAAGGCGAGAGATGTCTCCGGCGCTGCTCGATAGCCCTTGGATTTGGGCAACCAGCGCTTCCAGCGGGTCCATGACTCACTCACTCACTTGTTCGAACGATCCCAACTCAGTTCAAAGGAACCCTCAACTCGCAATGCAATGCTTTTTTTTTTCTCTTTTTTGGTTTCGCTTCCCTCTTCGTTCTCTCACTCGGTCACTGTGTGCGATATTGTTCTTGCTTATTTTATTGGGATCCGAGTTAGGCGGTTCAACTCAGTGGAAACGCTTGTCTATTTTTCTCTCAACGGGCCACAATATATTGGGCCTCGTAGGCATCTTGTGGTAATCAATGTTCCTGATTGTGGGCTTCGGCTTGTACCCAAAACAATTATGTAAGGCAGTGTTTATTTAAGTGATTCAGGACAGAAAATACAATACAATACACAAAATACAAAAATTTTAGAGTGTTTGTTTATCAATTCAATACAAAAAATTTGTGTATCAATACAGAAATTATTTTTATTTTCTGTCCACTTTAAAAGTAGATACAGAAATACAATACAGAAAATTAAATTAAATTTTGTTCCAAATATATCCCTACTATATTTCCACCATTCCATTTACACCGTCAACATCACCACTACTCCACCACCACCACCACCATCACCACCATCACTGCAACTCAGCCGTGACTTCCCCCTCCACCGCCGGTCCGAGCTCCGCTGCAGCCATTGCCGAGACAGAGAAGGAGAAGAAGATAAAAAAAAAACAGAGAGACAAAGAAGAAGATGAAGAAAGTGTCCTCCACCTCCACCACCACCACCTTCCCGCCGCAGCCACCATCGCCGCAGACAACACTGCCATCGTCGTTGCTGTTGTTGCTCGAAGACATTACAGCTGCTCGAAGATCTGCTGTTGTTGCTGCTCCAAGACGCCACTGTTACTGCTACGAGGGCCGCCGCCGCCGCTGCCGCTGCACCTCCGAGGATCGTCGCCATTGGTGTTGCTTTGAACGTTGTCGGTCTTGTTGCTGGAAGAATGGATCTGATCTAGAAGGGTGAGGGGTCTGAGAAGATGAAGAGATCTGATTTGATCCGGAAGGGTGAGGGGGTGAGACGTTAAGGGTAGGGACTTTTTAGACATTTTTAAATAAATTGTATGTATTGTCCTATGAATCAAACACAATACAAATACACAATACACAAATTAAAATGTGTATTGTATTAGTTATCAAACACAATACACAAATTTTTATGTATTTGTATTTCTTGTATGTGTATTTGTGTCTTGTACTTTCTGTATCACAAAACAAACACAACCTAACTTATTATTGTTTATACTACTATATAAAGAAGATTTTAACCAGCCAACAAGGGGTTGGCACAAATGGTAGACGACTTGTTGTCCCTTAAGTAAGGTCTTGGGTTCGAGCCTTGTGGATGGAAAAAATCCTTGTTGGGAGTCTCACCTCCGGACACCGTGGGCAACAAAAAAAAATATTTTAACCAACTTGGGTTGGTCAAGTGGTTAGCTCACTTGTCCTCTTAAGCAAGGGTCGGGGGTTCGATCCCTGCCTTGTGTATGCAGCAACCCATGGCTAGCAGCAAACCCTTAAATGGAGTTCAGATCCGCAATGACGGATTAGTTCTTGGCCTTTCGGGTTAGGGAATACCATGGGAAACCAAAAAAAAAAAATTTTAAAAATAACTACCATTTTAAGGTAGTTATTTTTTGAATTCTGAAAATGCAATTAAAAAAGTTTAAGAAATAAATAAATAATAAAAATTATCATCTTTAAGTACAAATTATCTAATATTTCTTTTTTTTTTTCACCTCTAGATCCTTCATATTATTTTTATTATTTATTTTATTTTT
Organism: Aeschynomene evenia; assembly: GCA_013621005.1. Classification (NCBI taxonomy): domain Eukaryota; kingdom Viridiplantae; phylum Streptophyta; class Magnoliopsida; order Fabales; family Fabaceae; genus Aeschynomene; species Aeschynomene evenia. Next base: position 15,945,718 of record CM024268.1, read on the forward strand.
TATCTATCTTTACAGAGAAAAATTCAAAAATAAAAAATATGACTCGATCATAGGCACTTGAATGTATGTGAAGTCGCTCGCTACTTGTTATTATTATTATTATTATTAATTTTATTTTTATTATTGTTATTTGAGTAAAATACACTCTTGTAGATTGCATTTGGATAGATGGAGTGATGGAATGAGAGATATAGGGAAGTAAAAATGGTGACAATACGTAAAAAAAAATTGATTGTCTCTGTATTTCATTTGGTTATATGGACATAGACAATAAAAATAAAAGGACATTTTTTACTTTGTCAGACCATCATTGAACTCTACCACCACGAGACTACCACTGATAGGGTATCATTATAAAAGGATTTTGGTCTCTTATCTCCGTCCATTTGTCCCAACTATATGGAAGCATAAAAATTTTGGGTGAGACGGGTACAATGATAGGTACATTGTCTCTGTCATTGTCTTCTATCAAAACGCATACCAAGAGACATCATTATCACACTCTCCTCCCTTCTATTTCCAATCCATATACTCCCCTCACTATACTTATATATATTAGCTACTTGTCGTGTATTTCGTGTCCGTCAAGTCGCATATTTAATTTTTTTGTCAATTTTTTTAATGATGATAGATAAAATAGGCAAATAGTATTAAAGATGATTATAAAAAAAATGATAATTTTTAAAATAGAAAAAATATCATAGAAAATGTAGATATAGAAAGAGAAAAAAAGAAAGAAAATGGTAGTTGAAATTATTTGAATGAAAGTAGTAGTTATTCTTTTGATTTATTTAATTTATTTTTTTAGTTTTTGAATTTATTTTTAGAGACAAAAAGTAACCAACTTTGTCTCAATTCTCTTTATAGTATGTATATATATATATGAGTTGGGTTCAAATGACACTTACACCATTTATAATTACATATAAAATAATTTTTTTGTCGATCCAACCGTTAAATTAGAGTAACTAATTATGAAAATTATTCGTGTCAACTTTCATTAAAATTGAACATCATTAAGAATATATTCATATATCTCTTATTCTTATTTATTTTGAATAAATGTATTACGTTGATTTTTATGTCCATCAACAGTGAACCTCTAATTCAACGATTAATTTAATAAAAAAAATTTAAAAATTCTTGTATGAGCCTTGCTTAATGAATATGATGTCTTTGGTTTGCAAACATGCCCATCCCTTTAGATCCTACACATTTAACTCAGGAAATCTGCAATACTCTGCTACATCGAACCTTGCCTTTATGTTGTCTTTGGTTCGATCAATATCCATGATTATGTCGATTATATTGTCTCATACATTCTTTTCAATGTGCATCACATCTAGACAATGATAAACCAAAAGATCATTCCAATATGGAAGCTCTCAGAAAATGCTTTGCTTGGTCATCCATAATGTGAGTGTCTCGGCTCGCAATAAGTTAATAATTTTTAAAGCTAAGTTTACCAATATGCAATATAGTGGCAATCTAGGTCGTCTCTCAAGGAAGGAATTCAATTGATTCTTTAAAAAAAGGGGGTTTTGAATATTGAAGATGAAGTTAAAGCAATTAAATGAAATTAAATCAATAATAAAGAAATTATTTGTTTAAGAAGTTCTTTAGATTAGAATTTTACATCATTGGTTAACTATGTGAAGTGTTAATTTGGTGGATGTGTGCAATTATAATTCAAATTGTCACATCTTAATTATAATCCAAATTAAATTCAATCTCAATTCTTAATCCGATAAACAATTCAAATAAACATCAAATCACATCACCTTTTACGGAATAAGCAATTCAAATAAATCATTGAATCATACCATACAAGAGCCTTACCGTGTGAGCAATTCAAATAAATCATCGAATCACGTCACAATCGTATGAGCAATCCAAATAAACCATTGAATCACATCATATATAAGTAATTTGAACAAACCATTAAATCACATTATAAAAGAGTTCTCATTGAACCATGCCAAAGAGTCATGCAACACAATATCAATATAGAGAAATGGAGGAGAAGAGATGGAAAAACAAAATTAAACTTGTCTAAACATCAAACCTCAATTAATCCATATCCATTGAATCCCTAAACACTATAAAAGGTCTACTCCTTCATTCTCGGAGGAGGATTACACGCCATCTTTGAGAACTTCACGATTAGAATTACACGAATAATGGAGTTGAAACATGAAGAAGGCTTAAAACCACTCTATCAATGGTGGAGAACGTATGAAGAAGATGGAGAAAGAAGAAAGTAGCTTTCCTAGGGTTTCTAAAGTGTGCTAGGGAAAAGGTAATGAAAGAATTCATCCCCCACCGAAATATACTCTGAGTTATTAAATGTATGTGGGTCCTACATTAAAAAAACTAATTAAAATTCAAATTCTGAATTCTGCGAATGACCATTGGGGTGCTTCAAGACTGTTGGGGCGCTTGTGACCGCTTTAGCGCTTATTGACAGCTGGAGCGGTGGTTTGGCAATGGCACAATTTTTCTTCTGGTAACCGCTCAACAATTTTGAATCCCTAGAACGGTGACTTGGCAATGCCATGATTCTTCATCTGGGGACCACTAGAGCAGTGGCTTGGCAATTCCACAAATCCTCTCCTGGTGAGAATCAGGCACCCTTGGATCATTGGGGTGGTTATGTGGTTCCTTACATCTTCTTGGTTAACGTCAAGCGTTGGGCGTTCTTGTGCGTGCATCTCTTCTTCCAACCTCAATTTCCTTGTCCTTTTTGCACCTAACTTGAGTCTTGACCATCAAACAACACTTAAAAGAGATTGTCAAACACATTAAGCCTTCTCTCTCCTCTTCACTCAATTTTTTTCTCCCCCTCTAGTAGCTCGGCCATAATACATCCTCACACACCCTCATTCAACCTTCAACCCTCACTCACCCTCATCACCCTTCAACCCTCACACACACTCTTCACCCCTCACACGACCTCCTTACTCTCTTTACCCCTTCATACCCTCTTAACATTCTTAACCCTTACACCACTCATCAACAATCAACCCTCACATATATCATGACCAACACACTCCTTCTCACCCTTATTCACACTTGACTCTCTTACACCTCACACACTCACATAACCACCTCACATGGCCTTTCACAGCCTCACACTTTAATCATTATCTCACCTAGCCCTAACCCCTTCATCATCACCACACGACCTCACTCTCTCTCAATCCCCTTACATACTCATCAACTCTCAACTCCCTCACACCCTCACACTCCCTCATACCCTCACACTCCCATCATCACCACACGACCTCACATACTCTCCTTACCCCCTCATAGCCTCGACCTCCTTCACCTCTTTCACATACACACATACAACTCTATTCAACCATATCAACACTCGACTCTCTTAACTCTCATCACGGCCTCACCCTCCCTCATTGCCCTAACCTCTCACGGCCTCCCTCCTCATCACCCAACCCTAGACCTAACCACAAAACCATCTCAGCCATAAAGCCCTAGTCGTAACCATCATCAAGCCGCAACCTTTTACCTCTTGCCCTAGCCTCCTTTTGTTTTCCTTCAAAGTGAATGTGTGTGTTTACGCGAGAAGGGGGGTTGAATCATGCTGTGAATTTTAAAAATCTTTTTCAAAAACAAGTTTTTAGAAAAACTGGACTTAGAAGCAATTTCCTCTAAGTAGCAGCGAAAGACTTTCTGAGAAGATAATGCTTTTGAGATAGTTACCTTTTGAGAAGTTAAAACGAATTTACAGATTTAGTTCAAAACACTTTAACTTAAGACAATTCTGATTATAAGTTTAATTCAGAAGGTTAAGTTTTCAAAGAGTTGTTTCAAAGTTTTTCAATGTATGAGATGTTTAAGGGAAAATAGAGAAATCACTCAAGAGATTTTATACTGGTTCGACTCAACCTTAGCCTACTCCAGTCATCAACCTTCAGTTGAGATTTCCTTAGATATTTTTCTTAAAGTGCCTTCTCAGGCAGCAACACCTTTACACATGTAAAGAATTTTCACCACCTCACAACACGAGGAGGATTTCTTTACCTCAAACACAAGAGGACTTTCCTTCCCCTTAATCCTAAGGACTTTCCTTGCCTCATACACGAGGACTTTACTGCCTCAAACATTCAAGGACTTTAGATGCCTCACGACCGAGGACATAGAGTTTTTATGAAGAGGTGTTTTTAATTTAAAAACACTATCAAGTTTCTTAGACGTAGCTAAGTTAAAACACTTGATAGACTTCTAGATTTAACTTACACAAGTGTAAGAATAAAGTAGTAAAGAACTAGAAGATTTTTTACAAGTTTTTCTTTTTAGAAGGTGAAGTCCTTCTGAGAGAAATTTTTTTAAGTTTCAAACAAATTTTCAATTTGACAGCGTTTCAGCACTTTGATTCAATTGGTTTATCTCAATTTGATTCGAACATTCTTTTGTTATTTATAGAGAATGAATCCGCTGATGTTTGAAAGCCTTTTGTTGCTGATGTGGATTCAATTCTGGTTCAGAACGGCTCCCTGCACTGTCAGCGCAAATCCTGGAACTTTTCAGATTTTGCCCAGTGCACAGCTTCCAATGTTTGCTTGGGAATGTTTTGAGTTTTGTTGAGAACTTTCCTTGAGGTTAGAGTTCTGAGACTTGATCACATCCAGATGATGCCTTCTGAGAGAAGTGCATCTTCTGAATGATGAGCCTTCTGAGTGGAAGGTCCTTCTGAGTCGAAGTCCTTCTGAAACCCAAAACTCAACATTGCCTTCTAAGAGGCTCTTTTTTATTTTGAATTTTGTGTAGCAAACTAACCCTTTTGTTCAATATGTGTAGCAAGTTACAACAAAACGTAATTAACATTCATTTTTTATTACGATAACTTATATATCGATTATAGTATGTTGTTCATGTACATGAATCTTTTACTATCATTAAATTGTGTTATAATTGATTGACCGTATAGAGTAATAGTGTACAAAAATATAGATATAATTTGATGACAAAATAAAATATCTACACAATGTTAGTACATTAAAGTAATATCTTTTAAATTATACTACAAATTTATTAAATGTTCGCGCAACCGCGGGTCCAAACACTAGTCTTTATTTAATTGTAAACATTTTTTATGTTATATAAAATGTCTTTGTTTGAAAGATGAAAATTACAGCTTCTGAATTTTTTTTTTTTTTTACTTCTGAAAAATATCTTTTTTTTTACTTATAGTTAAAATAAGATTTTTTCAATTAAAAAAAGATCTTATTGAATTTTTTGATTTGTTTAGGTAATATTTTTTAGTAAAAATAAAATCACTAAAAAAAATAGAAAAATATCTTTTTTCAGAAACTAAAAAAAGACATTTTTCATAGAGCATTGCTCCTTATACTCCAATAATACATACATACATTGAGCTTACTCTCACAAAAAAAGATAGAGAATGAGAAGAAGAAAAAAAATAATACTTAATTAGTTAGTTAATTTACTTACCCATGTACGTATAGAGTACATGTGAGTAAGTATTTCTATGTATATCAAGAATTATTATTTTTCATAACACAGAAAAGATGGTTATAATTAAATGATTTTTTTATATTACATCCAAACATAAATTAATTTTATATTCAAACCTTAGATTATTTTTATTTCTTAAAAAGATCAATTAATTTTTTTTTCTAAAACTCATTGAAACAAGTCCAATAACATCCAAACAAACACATCATCACTCATTGCCAAAAAAAAAAAAAAAACACATCATCTCTATCTTCCGCTTCATTCAGCAGCTGCACATCCAAAGAAGAAGAGAACCTCGTCCAATCTAGTGCCATAGCAATATCCTCCGACAAAAAGGTACTCATTTCTTAGATTGTCCTCTTCTTCATGTTCTTCTTCTTCTTCTTCGTTTCATTTCTCACCCTCTTCATCTCTCTTTTTATTTTTAATCTTTTCTAAGGTCAAGCTTCCAATTAATTCCATCCCAGTTCGGGTATTGCACAACTAGAGGTATGTAGAGTTTATTCTCTTCGTCTTTGCTTCTGCAACTCTATCCTTTTTCATCTCCGTTATTTTCTTGTAGATTTGGCAGCTTTAATTTTTTGCTGAAGAAGTTTGTTTAAGATGTTTTATTTCAAGTACTCTTCTTTTTTTAATTTGTATTGTTCTTTGTTTTTTGAATCTGTAATCTTCTTTATCATGCGTTTCTATCATGGTTTATTCTCTGAAACGATGGAGTTAAAAAACTTTATGAAAACTCATACACTGTTTTGAAAGAACTATTGAATTTTATGACAATATACACATTATTTTCTCTAGAGTGAGACCGTAGCTCCAGTTATTGTGTTTATTAACAAGAATTTGTTTGTTTAGTCCATATTGGAGCTGGAGTTTTGTGCGGTGAGGGTAAATTTAGGGGGAAATTCTGACATTGTGAAAGAAATGACCATTTGGATTGGATTTTAGAATTTAAGGGAATTTGAAATATAATGGGATATAAATTTATCAGTTGAAATACCAGCGGTTGTATAATTTTATGTTTGCATAAATTAGTTATAAGAATTTTATCCGTCATTTTTTTAAGAGTGAGTTATGTATGAGGGTAAACATGGGAAATAAATTTTAATAGAGCAGGTTCATGTGTAATTTTATCCAATGATACATTCGATCGAGATTTGTCAATGTTGGCACCAGAAATTGCATCGGAGAATCTAGTTTTTTGAGACAACTGAATAAATGCTTGTAGTAATCCTGCACATAATGAACACACCCACTTTCTTTCTGTGAAGATAGAGTGGTTGAGCTAGAAATAAAAACAAGCGAGTTGAAGAGCTCCTCTATTTGAATAAATAATGATAATTGTGTATTTGTGTCTCCGACTGATGGTTGTTAGTATGAACGAATGAACGATGAATATATCTCAACTTATAAGTACCTTTTGAGTTTTTATTTTTTAAGAATCTATTACTGTATTAAAATCATTTGCTTGGTAGCTTTTGTTTGGTGTAGCGGCTGGTCGCATGCTCCTCAGTTTGCTTTACTGTTGTGTCGTTTGTGGGGTTGGCCTTTGTGTTGACCTATGTCGACAAAATATTACTATGAGCTTTGAAATGTCACAGATTTGCTAGTAACATTAAAACTAATTTTGGGATGATGAGGTCACTTGTATTCATTTTTTAGTATCATTCTTTGGTCATTACCTGTCTCTATGTGGTGTACGGTGTACGTCATATCATTGTTTTGGGCTTTGATTATTTCAATTTCAAACTCATTTGGATCTCTAATAATTAATTGTGAAACTTTTTTGTCTGTAATAATCATTGTTTTTGGTGATCTTCTTCATTATTGGAGCCACCATGTAGTTAATTGAGGCTGCAATTTTTGTTTTAAATTGCTGAAGAAAATAATCCTTAAGATATGTCATTGAGTCTCTTGGGCATGGGTCAGAAATTGGCGTGTTAATGCTAAAGTAGTTAGACTTTTAAAGAGCTTTGCCTAAGCAATCTAACTTGGACCCTGGTTATGTGAAATGCTAGATAATGTTTGAATGTGAGGGAAGCTGATCCATTTGCCAAAGATGAATGCTTCTCAATTTACTGCATGTTTGCCTGGGATTTTTGTGAAAAATATATCTCAGTTGCACCAGCTTCATTCTAAACCATGTGTTTTACGAAAGAGTCCTGATCCTTGCTCTAGCATATCATTGAGCCTAAGAGCAAAGCCTTCAACTGGCTTCAAATGTCTGACCAATTCAAAATCTCGGAAACCTCTTCATATTTGCTTTGCTGGGGAAAAAGGAATGATGGGAAATAACGATGAGGTAATGCACCTTCTTCTTTGTTACACTTTAATCTGTTATTATGTCACAAATTTTTATAATAAGCATGCTTATAATTCTTTTATCAAACGACAGGGTACCTGATCTATTTGACAAAGAAAAACTGCACTCAAGTTAGTGGACCTGAAATATATGTCAAATATATCTCAGTTGCACCATCTTTTAAACTTTGTGAGGCTAGAAGGGAGTGGTGCAACTAAAATATATTTCATAATTTTCAGTTTTCAACGGCCATATTGAATTGCGCTAAAATGAACAACATTCCTTCCAATGTAGATTGCTCTGCTTTCATCGTTGAAATTTTTAATAGAGCAACATAGGCGCTTAAAACTAGAAAAACATTTATTTCGTTGTTTATTTATTTAATTTTCATTATATTGTTTGCGTTTGAATGTTTAGTGGTGAGATGATGTGCTGGATGAGTGGATACATTAGATAGGATAGAATTAGTAAAGAATTCATAGGATGGAAAGTTGAGGTAGCACCTAAAGTGAAAAAGATTGTAGAATTTTGTTTTAGGTGATTTGGTAATATGATGAGAAAACCTCTAGAAGCTCTGGTAAAAAGAGTAGATTTAGTGGACAGTGACCCAATAGGTGGGAGAGAGGAACACCAATAAAAACTGTTGACAAAACTATAAACTAAGGACTTAAGTTTTGATGGCTTGCTTGTAGACATGATTTCATTATAGATGCAAATGCAATTCTGTCATTTGATTTTTGTAGCTGACTTTACTTAATGAAGGCTTAGTTGTTGCTTGGTTGGTTTATTTGTCTTTCTTGTTGATCTTTTGAAATCATTTGTTTGCTGTGTTTGGTTGATCCTTTTGTGTGATTATTAGGAAGTGAATCATGAATTAACAATAAGAATGTGCTATTTTAGTTAACGAAGCATGCCTTCAGTAATGGTTGCAGTGTACAAATTGTTATAACAATGAACTAAGGGTATAAAACATAAATCTGAGATGCAGGATTTATGGTGTATCTTACCAAAAATAAGTTTAGCACTAGCCCAAACGGCCATGATAGGGGCTGCACTTTTCTTTCCCATAATACCACTTAAGCATGAAGGATTGCAATTTATAAGTAATTTCTGTGTTGTAAATCTCTGCAAAGTCGAGGAAAACTGCTCTAACAAATAGACATATTTTTGCGTATGTGTACATTTTATTAACATAATTGTACTCAGGATTCCCCATGGAAATCTCTTGAGAAAGCTATGGAAAAATTTAAGGGAGAATCAGTTGAAGATGTATTGCGACAGCAAATTAACAAAGGAGATTACTATGATGGTGGGGGCAGTGGAGCTAAGCCACCAGGAGGAGGAGGAGGAGGCGGCAGTGGCGGAGGCGGTCCTGATGATCCTGGTGAACCAGAAGAGGAAAGCTTTGCTGCGATGTTGGAAGAGAATATCCAATTTATTTTGGCAACTCTTGGCTTTATATTTCTGGTACACTCTCTTTCTCTTCATCTGTTTATGCTGCCGGCGTGAGTAAAACCAAGCATCTCATCTTCAGAACTTTTAAGCCTTCTTTCTTTTGTCTCTGAAACTATCTATTAGGAAAAGTTGAAGGAAAAAAGTTTCAATAGAGTATGCGCTTAATAAAGATGACTTCCTAGTTGAACTGCATTATTAGATAATGGTGATTCATTGCTGAAATCATTGGACATGGAGTTTATTACGAGGCTGTCGAACTTAGAATTAGTTGATATTCAAACATCTGGTGACAGGTGGGTTAGGAGTCTGTGTCAATTAGCTACCATTGACGTCGACCGTGTTGATAGAACATAAACTATTCCTCATTTCTTAATATAGCTCTATGTTTTTGGCAGTACATTTATATCCTCTCCGGCGAGGAACTTACGAAGCTAGCTAGAGATTATATCAAATATCTTTTTGGTGGGAATAAGAGTGTTCGACTGAGGAATGCCATGGCCGAGTGGGGAGAGTTCTACCAGGGTATGACGGAGAAAGTTGAGGTTGACAAGTATTGGTTGGAAAAGACCATTCTTGATACCCCAACTTGGTGGCACGACCCTGATGATTACAGAGAAGTCCTTAGGAATTACTTGGAAGCGCATCCAGAGGTAGATGTTTTTGAATCTGATTCTGATTCAGATATTGATGAATCAAACTAGAATATTCATCATCATATTCACATGTTGCTTTTCCTAACATCTTTACCAGAGAATCTGAGATTAATGAAGATTTCTAGACTTGGTATGGTTATGTTTTTGTGTATTTCCCTTTCTTGCATGTGTTAATGAAGCTTTCTAATGTAGTTTCTCTATGAACATTTGGAGCCTTACTTTTTGCTGCAAGATTTTTTTCATGTGAAACCCACAAGTTCAGATGTTTGGCTATCCTTTTCGGTTTCTATTTTTTTCATTTTCAAAATTTTAAAGGATATACTGAAAGCAATGCAATCAATAAAATAATATTTTTTCAATTCGGGTATTCTCTTCGTAAAATTCTAAAAGTAGAAAATACAGAAAATGAAAATTAGTTATAGAAGGTTTTTTAATACAGTCGTTCAGAATAAGACTGGTACGTGTCTCATATCCATGAATTTTTCTTTTGTTTTTGGACTCTCATGTATATTTATCGAAAAAAGACAGGTAGGTGTTAAATATTCTTGACAAAAAGTACTGTAACCTAACAAGTTCATTTGTTCCTTATATCAAATGTCATTTGATCCATTGCAATGTGGCTACCACAAAGCAAATTAACAGAGCAAACAATGAATGCAAAGTCAGAGAAAGGGCTTATTTTACAATATTTGAGAGATATTAAAGTGAACTACCATTAAATGTGCTCCAAATATACGTGTGAATTTCCCCTTGAAACAAACAAATGAAACAATAATACCAGTACGTACAACAAAAATACGTCAAATTAATATCCAACGTGTATTATACATGACATGAAATGTATACTATATGTATAACACACATACGTATAGTACCCATTCAATATCATATATAGCACACGTTACATATTAGTTGAACGTATTTATGTGGTATGACTAGTATTATTGTGAAACAAATATATGTGATTCACACTGCACTTGCTTCCTCTTTATTCTGCTCATTGCCCCTATTCATATCACATAAAAAAACGAGTAATGTCAAAATAAAAAATGCCCCCTATTCATATCACATAAGAAAACGAGTAATGTCAAAATAAAAAATGGGCATTAAGGAAATTTTAAAAGTAGGACAATGGCAGAGAGAATCTACAGAAAACTTTTTTTATGAAAAAATATAAACAACGTAACTTAAAGGATTTAATTTTATCCACTGACAGTGTAAAGTTTTTTTACACAGTCATCCAATCATGTACTGCTACGTCAGTCATGATTGTGTTTTCTCTCTCCCATTACCTAAAAAGTCATACAAACGGAGTGTTTTGATTGAACGACAGTGTAAAATATCTTTACATTGTTAGTGCATCAAAATTAAACTCCGACTTAAATGGAAGTTATACAGGTATCATTTGATTAATGATCTCCTATACCAATTACATATCAATTAGAAAAAAAAAATGGAAGATAAAAATTTGTGAGCAAGAAAAAAATTATCATGTATAAGTTTTTTATTTTATTTTAATTTCCAACAACTATCCGGCAGTCATGCTCAAGACAGAATCAAGTACAAACTATGGATACATATTTCACCAGTGATTTGAATTATGATAAGAAAGACCAGCCCCTACTATTAGACTCCACTCTTATTGGTTTCTTTTCAACTATTCAAGAGGACAATTTTGTAAAATAAATATAAAATTTTAAAATATTGATTTTTTAAAATTATTTTCTTATTTATGTGAACAATTATATTAAACTCGACAATCTTGGAATGAAGTTATAATTAATACGACTTAATTACTTCCTTCATTTTTTTAATTTTCCAATTTTAAAATTTTTATTTTAGAAATATAGATAACATTTATTAATTTTTTTCAATTATATCATTGTCAGAGAAAATATAAATTAAATTTATGGATAATTTTATAAATTAAACTTAAACTTCTCTCAAATTAATATTTTCTCAATCTTAATTCATATGCATATTAAAAATTATACAATAAAAATTGTTTTACTATGACATTTGTTAAAGATATTAAAAATAGTAAGTTTTAGTAAAATTTAAAACATTATCATAAGTCATTTACATTTAAAAACATAAAAATACATTTTTCTAATCTAAATATCTTTATTTTTATTTCCTTATCAAGTATCTTAGCAAAAAAAATCCTTATTAGTAAAATCTAGAAAAGAAACGCGGGAGTAATTAATTCAATAATGTTTGTCATACAACGGAAATACTGATATCCAACGTGTATCCAACGTATGCTATTCATGGAGCATTGTTAGAGGTACAACAAAAAATCAGCTAAAACAGTCAACAATAGGAAATTAGACCTAAATCACTCAGCACATTAAAAAAATACACATGATTAATAATGCTATTTGGGCCAAAAGTGTTAAAATGGAATTTGTTGACTATTTTGGCTGGAAAAATGTTGTTCCCAAAACATTTATGGCTATTCATGATATGGAATGTGTGCTATAGGTACGTGTGATATACATATAGCACACATTCCATATCATGAATATATAGCACACGTTAAATACTCTGTTGTACGACCAGCCTTATTGAAATCAATTTACCAATGAACTCAAAAAAATTAATTTACCTATGAGCTCTGAGCCACCTTGAAAGCTGATAGAGTTGCACAGTCTCATTGGAGACATGGCATACAAGAAGATGCAGGTTACGCGGTTTCACCACCCAAGCAAACCTCATGAACATTGCCGAATAAACACACATCACTGCACTACGCACACTTCTTATTAATTAATTACTAAAATAATTATATTCAAAACAAAAATCAGATTCAGTTAATTACGAATTAGTTCTCCTCAAAGTCTAACAAGTTCATAATAGTAAAATTAGTTAACCTGCAGTCATGTTGACAGAAATTGTTTCCGGCGGTTTCTTTGTGTCCATTGCCCCCTGATAATTACATTACAGGTTGAGAGTGGTTCAAATATTTTTTTTTATATTATAAAATCAGTCATTATCAGTTATTATATGTAATAATATAATTTTTTTAAAGGGTGAAGTACTAAAGAGGAACACAAAAGATTTTGTTGTTGACAAATCCAACCACCAAAGATGTTTTTGACAAAATAACACATGGAAGATTGGTTAAGTGTGACAAAATATCATTTCACTCTATCTCACGATTGGTGCATTTTATCACACTTAACCAATTCTCCATAGATTATTTTGTCAAAAACATTTTTTATGATTGTATTTGTTAGTGACAATTTTTCATGTTCCTTTTTGGTATTTCACCCTTTTTAAAATTATTAATCCAAATTTTAATAATAACATTAATCCAACATTTTTAAAAATTGTATTTGTTATAAAATATATGTATTGAATGAAAAGAAAAATTATAGCTTGAAAATGTGTTCTTCAGAAGCCTCTATTTATACACCATGTATATATGAAACACAATCCATAAATCCTGTAACCACCACTACCACCACACTCCCTAAATTAGGCTAACATACTCCCTAAATTATGTAATTAGCTTCCCCACATTCAGCAAGATAATATATTCTAACATCCCCACAAACTCATGTAGGTGATAGAGAAATCATCTTGAGTTTGGAGAACAAAGTGCGGAAAGAAAATGTCAGCAGGTTGGTCATGCGTATTGATTGAGCGAAGTTTGATATCATTGTGAATGATATGTTGTCTAATAAAATGACAGTTGATTTCAATGTGCTTGGTGCGTTCATGAAAAATATCATTATGAACAATCTGTATAGCACTTCGATTATCACAAAAGACATTCGTAGGGAAAGTGTGTGTAATGCCCAGATCATTAAGTAACCAGCGTAGCCAAAGAATCTCAGAAGTAGTGTCGGCAAGTGCACGATATTCGGCCTCAACACTAGATCTTGTAGTGAATGTTTGTTTTTTGTTGCGCCATGAGATAAGGGAGTCACCAAGGAAAATACAGTACCTTGTTGCAGAGCGACGGTCAGTAGGATCTCCACCCCAATCGGCATCAGAATAGGCTTCAAGTATTAGTGAGGAGTTTGTAGAAAATTGGAGCCCATGAAAAATTGTGCCTTTTACATAGCGTAGAATGCGAAGTACAGCTGCAAAATGAGTAGAGCGAGGTGTTGACATAAATTGACTTACCAGATGAACATCATATGAGATGTCTGGTCTTGTCACAGTCAAGTAAATGAGAATTCCTACCAATTGTCTGTAAAGAGTAGGATTGTCCAGTACGATACCATCATGGGCAGTAAAGCGAACATTGGGTGGACTGGATTATGTTTGATTATCCGTAAGACCAGCGCGAAAGATGAGATCAAAGGCATACTTTGCTTGAGAGAGAAACAAACCATCAAAAGAAGAGGTTACTTCTAGACCAAGAAAATAGTTGAGAGGACCAAGATCTTTTATATCAAAGTAATGCCCAAGAGAATTCTTAAGATTTGTGATACCATTTGTATCATCGCCAATAATTATCATATCATCAATATAGAGCAAGAGGATAACCGTGCCAGAGGTGGTTTTTCGAATGAAGAGGGCAGAGTCATGTGGGCTAGCTGAGAAGCCAAGTTGTTGTACGATGGTGCTAAACTTTTCAAACCAAGCTCTGGGAGCCTGCTTAAGATAATATAAAGCTCGTCGAAGAAGAAAAACTTTGTTTGATGGGCAAGAATAGCCTGGAGGTGGTTACATGTAAACTTCTTCTGTCAATACACCATTGAGAAATGCATTTTTCACATTTATCTGACTAAATGACCAATTGCGAGATGCTGAAATGGCAAGAAGGGTATGGAATGAGGAGATACGAGAAACTGGGGCAAAAGTTTCCTCATAATCAATACCATATTCTTCAGTGAACCCCTTTACAACCCAACGGGCCTTGTAACGTTCAACAGAGTCGTCTAAACGAGTTTTGATCTTATGTACCCACTTACATCCAACAAGGGTTTTGCCAGAAGGTAGATCAACCAAGTCCCAAGTGTGGGTCTTCTTTAGGGCCTGTAATTCATCTTGCATAGCTTGCTGCCAATGAGGGTTAGTAGAGACTTCTTTGTAGGACTATGGTTCATGTAAGTGAAGTATGGCAGAAAAACAATGATAATCACGAAGGTAAGAAGGGGGATTGATTACCTGAGCTGGGCGACTAGAGGAAGGAGCATGATCAACTTCTGAGGATGGCTCATCAGGGATAGGCAATGCTGATATTAATTCAACTGGATCAATTGAGGTAGTTGCAGAAGGTCTGGAGTTATTAATGGTGTCTGCATCAGAAGTTTCAGGAGATAGAGCAATAATGGTGTTAGTAAAGAATGGTTGATTAGTAGAGGGAATAGATTGAAAAGAGGACAGAGAGGAAAACATGTGATGTTCCCAAAAGATAACATGACGAGAAATACGATTCCGTTGAGACATAGGATCCCAACAACGACAACCTTTGTGTTCTAAACTATAACCAAGAAAACAACAAAGACGATCACGAGGTTCAAGCTTACTATGTTCATGTGGTTGCTGAAGAACAAAACATGCACAACCAAAGACTTTGAGAGAAGAGTAGTCAGGAGAGGATTGATAAAGACGTTCATAAGGAGAGAAGTTACCAATCACAGAAGATGGGAGACGATTAATGACGTAGACAGTTGTACAAGCAACCTCACCCCAAACACGCTCAGGACAAGAGGAAGAAAGAATCATTGCACGAACAGAGTCAAGTATATGGCGATGCTTTCTTTCAGCACAACAATTTTGTTGAGAAGTTCCTGGACAAGAAAACTCTGACAATGTACCATGTGTTTGAAGGAAGTTTGAAAGTTGAGTATCATGACATTCCATTGCATTATCTCTCCTTAAAACTTTTATGGTTTTGGAAAATTGAGTTTTGACCATTAGTGAAAAATTAATGTAAATTTGGGGCAACTCATGACGAGTTTTCATCAAATAGATCCATGTGAAGCGAGAGTAATCATCAATAAAAATAACAAAATATCGTGAGCCTCCCATGGAGAGAGTAGGAGCTGGGCCCCAAATATCAGAATGCACAAGATCAAAAGAAGATTCAGAATGAGAAACACTGTTATTAAAAGACAGAGCAGGTTGTTTTCCAGTTTGACAAGAGGCACAATCAAAAGACTCATTACTGATTTTTCCTAGGCAACCTTTTGTGATAAGAGGTTGTAGTTTACCAAGAGAGGTGTGAGCAAGACGCTGATGCCATAAGTAGAGGGAAGAAAGGACAGAAGTGGCACAAAGGTTTGGTGTGGGAGGAATATGTAACTCATTAAGAGGAAAAAGTCTTCCAACTTTACTTCCAATCACGATGACCTTCCCCGTCTGTGGATCCTGCACCTGACAACCAGAGGAAGAGAAAATGACAATATAACCAAAATCAATCAACTGACCAACAGAGATAAGATTAAAATCTAATTTGGGAATACAATAAGTATTAGCTAAAGTAAGATTAGATAAAGAAACATGGCCTTGATGAGTGACATTCATTGGAGAACCATCAACAGTGAGAATAGGAGGCGTGAGACTAGTAGAAGATTGGGAAGAGAATATATGAGGATCATGAGACATGTGTTGACAACAACCAGAATCAAAGTACCATTTACCTGGAGTAGTAGACAAGGTCGTAGAGGTATTACCAGAAAGAAAGAGAGTTTGTTTAAGTATGGACTCAAGTTCTGAAGTGGTGACAGAACTTGAGGAAGACTCAGATGTAGCAGTGGCAGCAAGGGCAGGTTTGGAAGAGTATGAAAGAGAATGATGCTTGTTCTTGGTGACACGAGTAGGGCAATTTGTTGAGATGTGACTCCTTTTCTTGCATGCATGACATTCCACAGCAGGACATTGTGGTAGAATATGATCTGTTTGATGACAATGGCAACAATAATTGCTCCTTTTATCAGCAGCTACAAAGGCCATATCCACCTTAGGTCGAGTAAGCCTCAACCTAGTTTCCTTAGACTTCAGACGAGGGATAGCATCTTCTAAAGTAGGTAGAGGATTCTGGTGCAGTAGAGAGGCACGAACAGGTTCATAATCATTGGTGAGAGCCATGAGAAAATGAATAAGTCGAGTGCGATCACGATACTCTATAAATGTCTTAGCATCGGCTGCAATGTTTAGCTTAGGTTCACAAGAGGTCAGTTGATCCCAGTTGGTTTCCATCCATGCTAGAAAGTCATTGACGGATTCTCCATTTTCTTGTCGTAGGCTGTGAAGTTTCTCCAAGAGTTGATATTGATGAGATAAATATTATTGATAGTGTAACGATTTTTCAAATGATCCCATACCTCTTTGGCTGTTTCAAATCTACCGAACTGAAGATGAATGCTTGGATTGGAGGTGTTGCAAAACCACGTAATTATTTGATGATTCTTGCTATCACATTCCTTCAATCTTTCATTAAAAGTACTGTTAGTCTCATTAAAAGATAGTCACAGACCCACCAAGAGAGAGAGACAACAGCCTCAGAAAGCACCTAAGCTCTTGATACCATGTTATAAATTGTATGTATTGAATGGAAAGGAATATTATGGCTTGAAGATGTGTTCTTCATAAACCTCTATTTATACACAATGTATATATGAAACACAGTCTGTAAATTCTGTAACCACTACCACCACACTTCCTAAATTAGGCTAATATACTCCCTAAATTATACAATTTTCCCTAGAATCAGCAAAATAATATATTCTAACCGTATTAATAATTTAAAAAAATTTGATTATTAATTAATAGTAGCTGATTTTATATTTTACATGTAGCATTACTCGTGATATAGATATCCACTACAAATTGATTAAAATTGGTGTAAAACTCAGGGTATTCTTTAATGAGAATTAAGTGATAAATAGAGAAGAATTATTTCGCTTCATATTTATTAATTCACTTTTATTTACAATTTTAATTTAGTTTGATCTTCACAGAGGTGGTAAACCAATTAATTAAGTTAAAATCATGTTGTTTTGAATCAACATACAATATAATTGAACATAAACGATATAAACCCCAAAGACTAAAGAGACTGAATTTTCTTTTGTATTAATTAAAAAATGTGTTGATATCTTAAACCTTCTCTTTTTTTCATTTTTTGTTTAGTTTAATTATAATGTGTTATTAGTGAAATATAGTTTTATATGATCAAATGTCAATATAAAAATATTTTATCCTTACTGAGGCCATAATTATTATTTTTTATTTAATCTTTTCCTGCAAATCTAGGTGTTAAAGGGAGATTATCGATAAAATTTCGGTTTAGTCAATCAATAGGTCAATATAATTTCAAGCAATTTTTGATAAAATTTCTACAATTTATATGTTTCTAATTAAATCATTGCCTTGTAAAATAAATCAACATAGACTCTATCTGACTGTGTTCACCGTCAATTTACTAGTTATTATTAATCTAATAATAATATAGTGACAATTTATAATGTACCGCAAGTGGGAGGCTCCAATTGAAGGTTGGACCCCAAAAATGAGTAGTTTTTGGGCCAATGGGACTGTTCCAAAACGAGCGCAGTGTGTTCATATTCAAAGTTATTTTGAAGCCTGCACAGTAAATTCACATTTCACATGTTTTGCTTTTGTTATTATGGATTTGCTAACAAGAATCATAAGCCACTAGTTGAAGTTACTAGCTAGGAAACCAGCCAAATTTATCAATAAATAATATTTTTTATCATAATTACTTAATCTGTTACAATGTGAATGATTATTTAAAAAAAATAAAGTTAAAATATACTTATTGACTAAATTAATTGGTTTATAAATATACATCAAACATTATTAACAGAAAAAACACAAAAATATATATTCTTAAGATAAATATTTCTATTTTTATTACTTTAATAAATAGGAACACATTTATCAGCAAATGCTTAATTCATTAGAGACATCAAATGTTTTTTTTTTTAATGCTATAAAAACTCTCCAAATGAGTGTCTCATATGAACATCCAAAAAAATTTGGCATCAAGGGTTATTATGTTAGCATCACAATATTATTATTTGACATCAAAATATAGATGTCCACATGAAATACTCATATGGAGAATCGAATATATCATTTTTTTTTTTCACAATAACAAACATAGAGATGAGTACACAGCAAACTAATTTAACTTTCTCATACTGTTATCTTTCTTCATATATACAAAATATCAAAGCTACATAAACAAATTAGAATATCAAATCATATAATATCTAATCCATATGCTCTAATCAAAGTTAAGGGAAAAACTTTACTAATACATCATGAAAAGGAAAACATATATACATGTTGCTATGTTTCCTTATTCAATCTATAGAGAAAGAACATAACAGGTGCTTCATCCTATTATATTTTTCATAACCTCTATGTCATTTGATTAATTCTCTTCTTGTTTTTGGTTTTGAATTGCAGTTAAGTGCTTTCATACATATGAGAGAGAGAGAGAGAGATTAAAAAGAAAACTACCGTTGTTATTATATAAATTAAGAACAATAATATTGGTTGTACAACAAAAATACGTCGAACAAGTATCCAACATGTGTTATACATGTTATGGGATGTGTGTTATACGTATATGTGCTATACAAATAGCACACATCCCATAACATGTATAGCACACGTTGAATACTTATTTGACGTATTTCTGTTGTACGACACATATTATTGAATTAAGAAAGAGGTGTATGTGAATAATTAACAACAAATTAAGGAGTACCTGGAGTTTAGAATAGAGATAAATAATCCAAGCTATATATCCTCTGCACTTACTAGAAACACCGACACCTATTTTAAGCTTACAAGAGCTGCTATGGGTATCGGAGAAAGCCCATGATATAAGGCAGTTAGGTTAAGAAGCAGAATATCCCTTGAATCAATGAAGATAGTAGATATAGGATTAATTAAATAGCCAAATTTGTCATCCAAGAAAGTTACATAGACCATATTAGAAAGGAAATATTATTAATAATTATTTAATACTATAAATATAAAATAAATTAGTCTATTTAAAATATTTTAAAAGCTTATTTCGTCAACTTCATACTTTTACCGGTAACAAATTTTTCCTATTTAAAATTATGAAACATTAATTTATCCGAACATATAATTTTGGAGTATATATTTAGGAGTTTAATTTTGATATACACTTACTTTTATACCGTCATCCAATCAAAATGTTCTGTTTGTTTAACTTTTCAGGTAGTGGAAGAGAAAAATTACAATCATGGCTGACGTAACAGCATATGATTGGATAACTGTGTAAAAAAATGGTACACTGTCGGTGATGAAAATTAAATCCTATATTTAGTCTAAATATAAGATATAAATAGTCCACTAATTAAGATACCAAACATGTGACAAGTAACTTGGAATTGAAATCAACGAATCAATAATCCTTGGTGTACAATAGTAAATCAGTCAGTACAGCCAGTGTGTCTATTTTGGATTTATTTTTAGTCCAAATAATTATTGAAATGGTAATGAACTGAACAATTGTGACCCAAAATCTCATTTATTAACTAATTTAGCTAGTTTCTCACTGTACATTTAACATCATCCATAATAAAATTATCTTTTTCACGTTTGTCCTTTTGATTCAATTTATCTTGCAAACTTTAAATTCCAAACCTTTACCACTACTACTACGCCGCCATTTTTAATTGCTGAAATTGCCCAAGTATTTTACTGAGCTACCCCGACAACATTATCTGAAGAGGAATATCTTTCTAACAAGTTGATGGATTTTTCTTCTTCTTTTTATTACAATTAGACGTGACTCGTCGGAATGACATCATCGATCAAAGTCGTTAATGAGAATGAAATGAGTCGGTTTGCCAGAATGATCTTCGGTCAAATGTCGCTCCTCGAAAAAAATGAGTAACTTAGGAGTCATGTCGTCGGAATGATTATCGGTCATTAACGCTCCGAAATGAGCTTTATATGACTCCATATGTGAGAAAGTCCTAACTTGAGAGATCAATCAATGGTCGTGGTTCCTAGTTCGATGATGTTTAACCTTCTTTTGAGCTTCTTCGATCTATCTATCGACGTTGTAATATGATTTTTCTGCCTAATAAGAAAATGCTCTTCCAACAGATCTAATTGTGCAGCGGAAGAAATAATAATTATTCATCTGGGATCTATATGGCTCTGATACCATGTAGAAAATCATTGTATCTAGAGAAGAGAGAAAATAGAGATGAGAAATATGTAATGAATGGTAAAAGTGTATATGGTTATAAAGAGATAGAGTCTTATATAGGCTAATTAAAGAGAGTAACAAACTCTAAAATCAAAATATCTAATAAATCCTTAATTATAACCTCCTCATAAGACAGCCACTTCACAGGAGAAATTATAAGAGAGGTTAACGTCGGTAGAAGCAAATAAAGCCATAACAAGGTTAAATGAAAAAGAAAAATTTGATAAAAGAATTGAAATATGTTTAGGGATGCAGGGATTTTCTATGTGTTTGGCTTGATAGAAAATATAAGAAAGTAGAGAATAATTAAAAAAATGCTTTGCAAATAGAGTTAGTTGTAGCGGAAGAGGTTCTATTTATGGAGGATGGTAAGACTCTTATACCATGATAAAATTTATGGAAGAGCAAAGTAAAAATAGAAAATAGAAAAATTATGAAAGAAAATTAGAAAGATATTATATTGATAATGATGAAACTATTGTTCCAATAATGATGAAATGCACCTCTTTATATAAAGACAATAGAAGATTCTAGAGATAAAATTAAATTAAAATAAATCTAGTTTTAGTCAACTTAATCCTATTAATATTACCATTTTCTATATTCTCTAATAAAATAAGTGATAAAAGAGAGTATAGAAAAATAAATATCAGTAAAAAGTAATTTTATCCAACCAATTAAATTTAGTTAGATAAAAATATTTTTATAAATTTTTTAATCGATGTGCATAATTAAAATTGAATACTTATTTAGTATCGAACTGGTGGAGCAGATGGACGAAAGATAGTACTAGCCACCTATTTGGAACAGGGCATTAAAAGTTAAAACTGCTATTTTTAAATAACAGAACAGATAATGCTGCGCTGTAAAGAATTGTATTAAACTCATTCATTGTCTTGTACCAAGGGTCCTATTCGACCTTCTCTACTTTTTCAAATATATAATTACATAATCAGGGCGGAGCCAGGAATTTGTTTTAGAGGGGACAATTGAGATAAAACTAAATATTTTTTATGGTACTAATATTTAATGATTATAAAAATATATTTGTGATAAATGATGTCTACGACAAAGTGATAAAAGACTTATTTTTTATATTTTATTTTTATTATTGATTTTTTGTTTGAGTTTTTGGTTAAATTTGGTTATATTATAGAAAATTTTTAGGGAATCTAATTTTCTTATTAGTGTGAATTTTTAACAATTGAATTGTATATCAAATGAAATTCAATGAAACATGATACGAAAAAATTTTACTGGAGGCTAAATGTAAAAATTTTATTTTCACAAACAAAACTAGAAATTTTTGGAACAACCTAGCTTCGCCATGTATATAATGTAATAATATAAAAAGTTTTATTATTTGATCACATCTCTGGTTATAATATCTTTTCATATACACGTTTAGGAATCGTATCTCTATCTAGATGTTTAGACTTCATGGTGACCCTTTAATTAATTATTTATAGAGCATTGTTAAAGGTACAATAAAAAATTAGCTAAAACAGCCAACAAATAAGAATTTGAGTCACAATCATCCAGCCTATTAAAAATATACTCATAATTAAAAATATCATTTGGGCCATAAAATATTAAATAGATTTTTTTGACTGTTTTGACAAAAAAAGTATTATTCTCCAAACATTTGTGTTATTTATATTGTGCAGGACATGCAGTTGAGGGTGATCCAATTCCCCATCCTCCGGTTAACTTATTATACATTTCATTTTTTCTGTTGACCAGGTAAAATATCTTGATGTATTTATTTATGGTGGCTAGTATGAAAACCAACATAAAATCATTTTCTATCCAAATGGCCCCGGGTGATTATAAATTGCTATCCAACCGAAGTGGGTATTGGCAAGCTGTTACGTAGGGGCATCAAATTCATGTATAGTAGAAGATTAAACTTACATTTTAGTCCTCTTAAAATATTCAGAGTGACAAACTGAACTCTGCAAAAATAAATTAAACAAAATTGGTTCCAATAGATCTTAAATAACAGACAAATTAGTTTTTCTATAATTAGTACTTCAAAAGTCATAAAAATGACCAAATTAATCCCTATATGAAAGATATTGATTTATCTGAAACTTTTAATTGATATAGACCAATTCAACCTTTTTATAATTTTTAAGGCATAGTTTGACCAAATTTTTTAGATAAACCAGTGGTCTTTTGTTTCTGTTTTCATTTCCTGTTTTCTTTGTTTTCAAAATTTTGTGAAAAAAATACTGAAAATAGAGAGAACGTAATTTTATTATTTTATCTGTTTTCAGTATTTTCTTCACAAAATTTTAAAAATATAGAAAACAAAAAATAAAAACGAAAACTAAACAACATCTATGTTTTTAGACTAAATTATTTAACAAAAATTTTATAGGAACAAAAACAAATTTCATCAAAATTAGAAAAATGGTGCTAAATATACAATTAAAAACCAGTCAAACCAGTTAATAAATAAGATTTTGGGTCATAATTACTCAGCTCATTATCATTTCAATGATTATTTGGGCTCAAACCAAAACCAAAATAAATCCATTGACTGTATTGACGAATTTTTCATTGTACATCTAGCATTATTGATAGTCTTCATGTTCTCCATGTTATCTCCAACAAGACAGGCGGATAAGTTCAACAATGAGTTGGCTGTGTTGCGTGTA
This sequence comes from Aeschynomene evenia, assembly GCA_013621005.1. NCBI lineage: Eukaryota > Viridiplantae > Streptophyta > Magnoliopsida > Fabales > Fabaceae > Aeschynomene > Aeschynomene evenia. Next base: position 15,969,472 of record CM024268.1, read on the forward strand.
AGATAGAGTAGACTTTACCTCCAATTCATGTCCACTTCAACCGATAAGTACACTTAGCTAAGCACGAGTTTGTATATGCTTGAATTATCTTCCAACTCATAGAAAAGCACTACAATATCAAATTACTTTTGATGCATGTAAAAAACTTGTACTATTATCCATTCAAATCTTTCTATTTGTATAACTTTTCAAATCATATATATATATATATATGCAACAATATAAAATATATAAGAAAAATTGTTCACTGTACACTCATAATCAGCCACTGCCACTTTATATACGGTGGGTCTCACGCGATTAAGAAATGTAACTTTGAAGTATTCATTGCACAGGATTTGGTGCAAGTGACGCGCTTAAAAATAATAAACACAAGAAACTTGGTTGCCCTATAAATATAATTAACAAATCATTTAAATAGAAAATCATATTTAATCCAACATAAATAAAGACTACAATCCAACATAATAAAGACTACAATCAAACATAATAAAAACCACAATTCAACATAAATAAAAATCACAATCCAATATAAATAAAGACCACAATACAACATAAATAAAGACCACAATTCAACATAAATAAAGATCACAATTCAACATAATAAAGATCACAATCCAACATAAATAAATACCACAATCCAACAATCCAACATAATAAAGACCACAATTCAATATAATAAATATTATATTGAGAGTCGTGTGATAACTAATAAGAGCTCAACATATTCGTCCCATGGAAAAGACCTCTTCATCGCACCAAACAAGCTCCAGATTATTTATTTATTTATGAAATAGAGAAACAAACAAACACACAAACAAAAAAACCTTATGTATGTATGTATATATCAGTGAGAGAGGGATCGAGTAATGAATTGTGAAATGGTGAGAGAGAAGTGGTTATGGAAGCAGCAAGGTGTTAGAGAGAGAGAAGTGGTTGCTTCTTAATTTCTGCTTCGAATACAGAAGTGAATGTGTTATTGGGGTCCATTTTTTATGATGCAGCAGCAACATAAGCAAGTTCTAGTGTTGCTTTGTGTGCCCATGTATTTTAAATAAAAATCATATTTAATCCAACATAATAAAAACCACAATCCAACATAAATAAAGACCAAAATTTAACATAATAAAAATCACAATCCAACATAAATAAAGATCACAATCTAACATAAATAAAGACTACAATCCAACAAATAAATATCACAATTCAACACAAATAAAGACCACAATCCAACATAATAAAGACCACAATCCAACATAAATAAAGATCATAATCCAACATAATAAATACCACCATCCAACATAAATAAAGACCACAATTCAACATAATAAAAACCACAATCCAACATAAATAAAGACTACAATCCAACATAAATAAAGATCACAATCCAACATAAATAAATACCACAATCCAACATAAATAAAGACCACAATCTAACATAATAAAGACCACAATCCAACATAATAAAGACCACAATCCAACATAAATAAATAACACAATCCAACATAATAAAGACCACAATCCAACATAATAAAGACCACAATCCAACATAAATAAAGACTACAATCCAACATAATAAAGACCACAATCTAACATAATAAAGACCACAATTCAACAAAAATAAAGACTACAATCCTACATAATAAAGACCACAATCCAACATAAATAAAGACCACAATCCAACATAATAAATTGTGGTCTTTATTCATAGAGGAGCTCAAAGTTATGGAAACTGGGAAGAGCGGGTTAGTGTTTCCGAAATTAACATCGAGTCTTCTCTGAATGTTTAAAGGGTGAGCAAAGCACGTGAGGTGAGAAAAAATTTATTTTAAATTAAAAATACGGTAAAGTAATTTATAGTTAGATTATACATGTATTTCGTATATTTATACGATGGTGGCTGATTGGTGGTGTACATGTAGCATACCTCAATATATAAATACTCTTATATTGTCAATTCAAGTGAGCAATCACCACACTGTGAAACTATTTTGAAATCTTGAGAACATGATCATTTACCAAAATGTCATGAATAATATCATAGACGATTTCTTATTAAACTACAAGTCTAACTCAGTCTAAAAGTTAGCTTAATCGGATAATACTACATAAATAATTATTAAGACTGGTTGTATGACTGACCGATGTGGAACTCAACATAACAATGTAGCTAGGATTGGAAGAGACATATAAAATCGTATAATATGAAATCGAAACATAAATTGTAAGATCATACCGAAATAAAACTATGTAAAATATATATGTCAGATAAATAAAATTGGTCACAACAAAAATAAAAAAATTTTAAATCCACAATTATCGCCATCGAACTTCAATTTAAAATGCATAAAAAATCAATACCAAATAACAAATTTAACAGAAAATAATCTCAGATTCTCAGACAAATCTAATAGGACACCATACTAAAATTGTGGATTTAACTTAACCCAAAAGAAAGAACAAGGGATCAGAACTAACCAAACGATTATAAAGGCTATCAAGTCATGTGGAATTTTTAAACTTCGCAATCACTGTACAATGGAACTCGCGAATCGCAGCAGAAATTCGCACATTTGGCAGGGTAATGCTATCACAAAATAACAAGCAATGCTAATAAAACAGTAATATATAAAACTACAGTAAATAAAAGATCTACCAGAATCCTATAAACTATCTATTTCTAAATTGGGTGAAGAACAAAAAGGAAGACGAAAGATTTGGTCGCTGACAAATCCAACCACCAAAGATGTTTTTGACAAAATAACCCATAAAAGATTGTTTAAGTGCGACAAAATGCACCAACCGTAAGGTCGAGTCAAAGGACATTTTATCACATGACTGGAGCATTTTGTCACACTTAAACAATCTTTCATGGGTTATTTTGTCAAAAACATCTTTGGTGGTTGGATCTGTCAGCGACCAAATCTTTCGTGTTCTTTTTTGGTACTTCACCCTTCTAAATTACCTCTGGCTCGTACCTATGTCAGCTTTTACAAGTCATCAGTTCCACAAGTTTGATCTAACTTAGGGAGTTTACACACTGCAATATCACCATAAGCATACTTTTGCTTCACATCCACATAACTTGTAGTTTTCAAAACCTGAAAAAGCATTAGACAAAAGAACCAAAACCAGGTTAATATTTGTGAAATTAGTTAATTTTTTAGGCACTTCATGAAACATGTGTAATAGCAATTTTGCAGCCAAAAAACAGAACTGTTGCAGACCTACTTTAAACAAATAATCAACTGGTAATTCACAAATCTGTTTTTCCTCTATCAATTACCAACCATATCTTTATTATGGTTAAACAGCAATGACAATCTCATACTAACACATAATAAATCAACCCAGCTTGTTTCACATGGACAAAAATAAAAACTAAAGAATCATATAATTAATAAATGATTGACAGGGATCAACTGTGTTACCACTATCAATAATGACAGCGAAACGCCAGCAGACAAACATAAGTTCTTTAGCATCATAGACTTATACTCAAATTGGACCGAAAACTCGGTAGATAGTCAGCGTTACAACGACATCTCCCTCACTAAGACGTTTCAGAAGTACGTCCAAATGAGAGAAGACGCCACAATCAATCAAATGGACCACTACGATTCCACTTTTCACTGTAATTATCCATGTAAATAAGGTTAATAACTTTTAAGGATGTGACTTTTTTGTTTTTGTTGTTGGCGGGAGGGGAAGTAATAAGAAAATGCTACTTGTACATACAACAATATCTCTCCAACCATTTTCCACCTATTCAAAAAGTTGGCAACTTTTATGAATATGTTGACAACTTGTCGACATTTTCATAAAAGTTGCCAACTTTTGAATGGGTGGATGACATTGTTGTATGTACAAATAGCAGTCCCCGAAGTAATAATGGGGAATAAATTATCCAAAAATTACACAGAGCTCATCTATGAAAAAATTTTCCCTAACCACCTCTCAACCAAACATACCCTTAGAATAGATTTTCATCCTCAGAAAGGTAAAAAATGGACATTATTTATATGACCAGAACATTAGTCAAGACACGAATCCAAATTTATGATTGTTAAACAGAAAATGAAGAAAGCAGCTACACAAAAGAAAAGTTGTCACTAAAGCTTTTCAAAAGCATTGGTATAATCTTAAAAGCTAACATGGCCATACCAGTATTTCATAAAATAGCCTTGCACATTCTTTCCTGATTCGTCCTTGTAAAACTTGTGAAAAGTTCACAACTCCCTCATCTCTTTGTTTACTTAGATCCAGGAAACCCCTCTGCAAGTACCTTGCAACTTTCCTGTACATCATCAAAGAACCAAACCATAAGGCAACCTTGCAAACAATCATTGAACTGTTGATGTTCCAAAAGCCAGCTACCATCTCACCTGGTTCGCTCCGACCACTCAGCTACTGTATGAAAAGATTCAAGAAACTATGCAATATTAGGCAGAACATAGAGTTTAACGAAAAAATTATATGAATTATAAATGAAGATTCACAATTGCTCACACGATGGGGAATTCTCCGTTTCACATGAATTTATCTCCTGAGACAAACATAACACATACAAAGATACAACATTAGTCAGAGTACGTACAAGAATAAAGAAAAGAAAACATAACTGAAAAGGGAAATTTTAACCCAGAGAGAAAATGCCATTCCTAGAAATTACACACCAACAAGCACAACTTCTGAAATGTTGGTTAGATTTTTTCCTCCCCTTCAGCAAAAAGGATAAGGATTACACTTTCATGCTTGAAATTACCACTTCAAAAAGTTTGATATTTCTCTCACTAAGTCACAACTTTTTAATAAAAGAACTTGAAAGAGCAGCAAATAAAAGAGGATCAGGAAGCCTCTAACCAAAAATAAAAAGAAAAAAAATGAAATGTGGGATCAGAGCAAAAGCACTCTCCATTCCTGCTTATTATGCACCAGAAAACACCTTAGAAGTTTAAAGATGAATTCACATCAAAGCAGAAAAAGTATCCCGGCCTAAATAAAATTCACAGGTAAAAACATTTGGCAGAAAATTCTTGCATTTTGCTCTAAAAAAATTCAAAACATGCTTGGAAAGCCCAACTTCAAAACACCTTTACCTCCTTCCTTGTTCCCAAACTTCGACAAAAGAGCCAGAAAACTCTATAAGTGCGGGAGGACACGTCCAATCCTCAAACAACTGTACACAACAACGCTAATGATCACACCTTCACTTCTACACATTATTTATTTTGGTGGTAATCCTATTTCATGAAGCTGAAAAAAACAAAGGATAGTTGCTCATTCCTCTACAGAGCCTGAGTACTTAGCTATTGCATTTGCAACTTCTAAAGTTATGTGGGGTAATGTATCTTGAGTGAACTACATCTTCCATTGTCTCATCCTCTGCTAATTCTTTGTGGTAACATCAGAGCTACATATCATTGTTCCAGCATAGTTCTTTATTCCAGAATGAAACACATTTCTCCAGATCATAATTTTGTACATAACAAGTCCAAGCAAGAAAACATAAAGTATCTCATGTCTCCATTGAAGATCAAATAGCAGATATTTTAACTAACCACTATTATGGTCTAAGGTTGATGCTGTCAAGTTCAAGATGAAGGTTAGTGATGGCAACCTCATCTTGAGGGGGCGTACTACAGCAACAGTAGTTTGAAATTTAAATCTGTCAACTAGAGTTCAAGTTTTCTTAGTTGTTATGATTTTAAGTGATCTAAATCTTAGCTTATACAACTTGGTTGTTACTAGGTTTTGGAAACTGATGTGTAAGTGTGTAACTACTTCATTAGTAAGGCTGCGTTTGTTTTTTCTGACTCTAGTGGCAGAGTCATGGAGTCATTGGCGTTACTGACCCTGGTGGCAGAGTCAATAGGGTCATTGTAGTCAGTTTTACGTTTGGTAAAATTCTAGAGACAGAGTCAATAAAATTGGGGTCACAACCAAAATTACCTCAAACTACCCCTATAACCTAAATCCCCCTCTAACCTAAATCCTAAAAAGAAAAATGCAGAAAATAGAGCCACCACCACTCCACCACAACAGTTCTACCTTTCCACCGCTACAACCTCCGTCTGTCCTTCCTCTCTCTTCGTGGCGCCGTGGCAGCAGCTCTTCCTTCACCTCCCCTTCTTCACGACGCCGCGGCAGCAGCGCCTTCATGTCGCCATCTCCTCTGTTGGCAGCTACAGAATGAAAAAATGATGACAGGACTAAGGAACAACGATGAGCAATGATAGAGGTATGACGGCGGCGAAGGCGGTGAAGGCTGGAAGCATATCCAGAAGCAGGGTATAACAAACCAGAGAGAAAATAGGGATTTAACTCCTTTTAAATTTACTTATAAAAGGAGAGGGGAAAAATAACAAACTGAATTTTAAATTCTAGTACTCCACACCTTTAGGGAAGTAGTTAAGATTGGATATTATAAAGGGGAAGGCTGAAAAGATAGTGAATCAGGAAATTAGTGGAGTGATTTATTTGTGGAGAGTATTGGCCTCTCGAATGCCAAGTTGTAATCCTTCTTTTGTATCTCTCCCATTCTCAACCTACCTTTCTTAATAAAACTATTGAGAGTATCCTATTGATACCTCATTCTTATATCTGAGTTCTATTCCCTTACCCTTAACTCTCACTGTTCTGTTATTCTACTGCTGTAATCTGGAAAAATAGTTGTGGGAACCCTTACAAATTGGTATCAGAAGTTCAATTTGGGCTTCTTCCTGTGAATGGTATCCACACGCAGCGGAGGTGCAATGGAGGATCGCGTTGAGAGTCTGGAGAAACAGTTGGCTGAGTTTCATTCAGAACAGAGCCGATTAATGGAGTCGATGATGAAACGAATGGAAGAATTAGTGATGCGAATCCGACAACACGATGCCGGCAGTGGGGACTCGCGCATCGATGATCCGGGGGGAGGACGTCAGCGAGATCCATACAGGGGCGATAGCAACCGAAGAGTGGACATACCTTCGTTTGATGGCTCGGACGCGAGTGGGTGGTTGGTTCGAATGGATCATTATTTTCGAGTATCTGGGATTTAGGTGGAGGAGAAACTCGAGTACGCGGTGCTCGCACTCCATGGGGAAGCTTTAACGTGGTTTGAATGGTGGGAGACTCAATCCACTTTCCCTTCATGGATCCGTTTTAAACAGGATCTGCTCAAACGATTTGAGCCAGGGGCCGACGCGAATCCTCTTGCGCCATTATTGCAGGTGCGACAACATGGTTCGGTGATGGAGTATCGGAGAGATTTCGAGCTTGCAGCTAGATCCCAGCAATAGAACATGTTGCCCCCGATAATCAACACAGAACCGCCAACTCCCATCCTTCCTTTTAACTAGGAGAATTGGACTGGCGTATGGGCTCACGCTATGCTGTATAACTCCTGTGTCCAACATGTCCTTCACCAAATTTTCAATTGCTGACTTCTGGTGGTGTGGGTACCTATAGGGCCGTATATTCGGAATCACAGCCCCTTCTTTCAATGGAATGGAGTGGTCATATCGCCTGTGAGGAGGAAGCCCAGGGAGGGGCTCAAAAACTTTTGCATTTTCATCCATAACTTGCTGAATTTCCAGGGGAATATCCACCGAAACTGAGTAGAGTGATAGAGGCCATAATTGAACAACAAATACCTCTTCTCCCTCATTAATGGCCGCGACCGCCGCTTGCACGCCCGTACCCCCGTAACACAGCTCTGGGTCGCCATGCAAAGAAACCCACGAATCCCCTTGCTTAAATCGGAGCTTAAACTCACGGAAATTAGCCACGACTTCGCCCAGTTTATCGAGCCACGCCAGCCCCAACACAAACTCAGCTCCATCCACAGGAAATACAAAGAAACCTTCCTTCACTGCCGTCTCCGGAAACTGTAGCACCGCTTGAGCACAGTATCCTTGGCCACGTATTTTTTTCCTATCAGCTACGTTGACCAAAAAATTGGTGTCCAAATCAACCTTCAGCCCCAACTCCATAGCCGCCTCTGGTGTGACAAAATTGTGGGAGGCTCCACAATCAATAAGAACTCTCACCCTTTTATCTCCGATTGATGCCCAAGCTTTGAAGGCTCTGTGGTTGCCATGTGCAGAGGTGTATTTTAATTCTATGTTGCTGGCCAGAAACGTGTCACCTGTGCCTTCTTCCACCATGCTTAAGTGAGCCCCATTAGACTCTTCTAGATCCTCTTCTAAAATGAGCAGCTTAATATTTTTATTTTTGCACTCATGGCCTGGCCCAAAATGCTCATCACAAAAGAAACAAAGGCCCTTGGCCCGTTTTTCCCTATATTCTTCATTACTCAAATGTCTTGGGCCCTTAGCTTTACTAATCTCTTCCTCACTTTTGGGCACCACTTTAGGCTGAGGCCCACTTGGCCCAAAACACGAAGGCCCACTAGACAGCTCCATCTTCCCTTTCGTTCCCCAGCGGTTTGCCGCTCTCTGCACAACCGCGTTTTTGGCTTCCACCTTCTCAGCCAATATCATCAGATCTTCCAATGAATGAAAGGGAAGGAGTTTACATTCGGCGGCGATCTCCGGCTTCAGTCCGTTCAAGAACGTACCGAGAAGAACCACCCGATCGGTGATTCGCAGGGGAGAAGCGTAAAGCTCGAACTGTGTTCTGTATTCCCTCACCGCCGTTGTGTGTTTTACTCCGAGCAGTGTCTCAAACGAGTTTTCTAGCACCTCCGGTTGGAACCTATTCAAGAACGATTCTTTGAAGTTCTCCCACTGTTGAAACTGAGTGGTTTGCTGCCACCATCGAAACCACGTAAGGCCACAACTGTCCATGGCATAAGCGGTTACTTCTAGCCACTCCACCTCCGGTATCAAGCGAAGGGCAAAGAACTGTTTAATGCGATCCAGCCACCGCACTGCGTCTTCGCCACGAAACACCGGAAGATCCAGCCTCCGCCACTGCTCCGGAGCGCCGCCCTGTCGCGGGCTGTTATGTGGCTCTCAGCGATCCCACCCCTGACCGTGCTCCGGTCGCGCTTCCACCTCCGACAGTCGCGTCCCAAATGACTTCATCATTTCGTTCATCGAAAGCAGCATCGCCTCCATCGCAATGCTTCGCGCACGATCTTCCTCTCGACGGAGGCGTTCTTCTTCGATCTGAGCCTCCATTGCTTCCGATTTGTTGCTCAACTTGGTTAACAGTGCTTCCATGGATTCCATTTTCTGAGAGCGCAATTGCACCATTCACAGGGCCAAGATCCGCGGACTACTGATACCAATTGATAGGATGCTACAATGGTAGAATCCTCTGCTCTTATTGAATCACAGGGAGGCAATGTGCCAAACCCTAAGAAGAACAAAATACAGAGAGGGGGAGATTGCCCTGCACTCTCAAGAACTAATCAAAATCACAAAATACAATCAAGACACCCACCACAGCACTAACTACCCCTATTTATACTAATACAGGGGACTAACTAACTCCCAAAACCCCCCAACTGCAAGGCCAAACAGGACTAATCTCCTGCCACGTCAGCTTTCCTTCTCTGATAGACCTTGCCAAAGCAACCTGGTCTATCAAATTTCTATTGTGGAGGATTTCCTGGTGATGGACTTGGGACGTTCTGAAGTAGTATTGGGTGCTGGTTGGATTGCAAGTTTGGGCAAATTTGAAGGCGACTATAACAGCTTATCTTTGAGTTGGATGAGGAATGGAGAGAAGATAACTCTGCAGGGCGACCCCTCTTTGGGCAGAAGCAAAGCCAGTGCAAAGGTGACCTTGAATGCACTAAGGAATGATGAAGAAGGTTTTCTCATAACCCCTGTTTTCATTCCAGATTCCACAGCAGAGCAAATTTCTGTTTCGGCAGAAACCTTGGCTATTGTACAGCATTATGAGGATGTGTTTCAGTCACCATCGGGTCTTCCTCCCCAGAGAACTCATGATCATGCTATAATATTGAAGGAGAATGCAGAAATTCCAAATATTCGACCCTACAAGTATCCACATTATCAGAAGGCAGAGATGGAAAAAATAATTGATGAAATGCTGCAAATTGGGATTATTCGGCCCAGCACAAGCCCTTTCTCAAGCCCTGTTATTTTGGTGAAGAAAAAGGATGGTGGGTGGCGATTTTGCGTCGACTATAGGGCCCTCAATAAGGTCACGGTGCCGGATAAATTTCCTATTCCTATTATTGAGAAACTATTGGATGAGCTCGACGGTGCAACGGTGTTTTCCAAATTGGACCTCAAATCCGGCTATCATCAAATTCGAATGAAGGAAGAAGATGTTCATAAGACAGCTTTTCGTACCCACGACGGCCATTACGAATTCCTCGTCATGCCCTTTGGTCTCTCAAACGCTCCATCTACCTTTCAAGCTCTCATGAATACTATACTTCGCCCGTTTCTCCGAAAATTTGCTCTAGTTTTTTTCGATGACATCCTTATTTACAGCAAGGATATCATCAGCCACAGGGGACATTTGCAGCAGATCCTAGAGTTACTGAGACAGCAGGGTTTACTAATCAATAAAAAGAAGTGTAGCTTTGAATCGACATGCATTGAATATCTTGGTCATGTAATTTCTGCGGACGGGGTGGCAGCTGATCCTAAGAAACTCAGAGATATGCTTGATTGGCCTGAACCGAAAGATATTCGCAGTTTGAGAGGTTTATTGGGCCTCACCGGTTATTATAGGCGCTTTGTGAAAGGGTGTGGTGCTATTGCTGCCCCTCTCACCCAACTTCTCAAGAAAGACTCTTTTAATTGGAGTCAGGAGGCGGAATCTGCTTTCCAAAGGCTTAAAACAGCTATGATTTCAGTCCCGGTTTTAGCCATTCCTTGTTTTTCTAAACCATTCCAGCTAGAAACCGATGCATCCGGCAAGGGAGTGGGTGCTGTCTTAATGCAAGAAGGTAGGCCAATTGCATTTATGAGTCAAAAACTCTCGGATACAGCCCAGCAGAAATCAGTCTATGAAAGAGAGTTGATGGCAATTGTTCTAGCTATTCAAAAGTGGAGGCACTACCTCATGGGCCAGCAGTTCACGGTTTTTACTGATCAAAAGTCATTGAAGTTTTTATTAGATCAGCGAGTAGCCGAGGAAGGCAAAAATGGTTATCCAAATTACTGGGATACAATTTTGACATAAAATATAAGGCAGGGGCAGAAAACAGGGTAGCTGATGCACTATCTAGGAAATTTCATTTCTCCTCCTTGTCTTTTTCAATGGCATCTGAATGGGATGATATGGAGGCTGAAGTATTGGCTGATGACAAATTAAATGGGATTATGCAGAAATTATTGGTGGGAGAAGAAACTGCACCAGGTTGAGTTGATGAATGGTAAACTCAAGTATAAAGGGAGGTTGGTGCTTGCAAAAACCTCTAAATGGATTCCAAAAATTCTGATGGAATTTCATAGCTCCAAGCTTGGAGGCCATTCTGGCTTCTTTAGAACTTACAAGAGGATTTCTGCTATCCTCTACTGGGAGGGTATGAAGGCAGCAGTGATGAATTTTATTAAAGGCTGTGAAATTTGTCAACAGAACATTCTACATTGCAACCTGCGGGTCTCCTACAGCCGCTGCCGATTCCTTCCAATGTATGGGCTGACATCTCAAACTTTGTGTATAGGATGAAGTCCTTAGCAGCCAGACCAAACCAGAAGCTAGGCCCAAGGTTTTATGGTCCTTTTGAGGTGGTAGAAAAGATTGGTGCAGTGGCCTATCGGCTGAAACTACCAGCCACAGCAAGACTACATTCTATTTTTCATGTTTCTCTTTTGAAGAAGTGTATTGGACCATCCTCAACATCTCAGCCCTTGCCTAAAACACTCACTGAAGAAGGAGAATTGATGGTAGAGACAGACCAAGCGATTGATAGTCGCTTCAATAGTCAAGGAGATCTCGAGCTTCTCATCAAATGGAAGGATCTTCCGGATTTCGAAAACACTTGGGAGTCAGCAGCAAAGATATAGGCAGCATTTCCATCTTTCCACCTTGAGGACAAGGTGGCTCTTCATGGGGGGTATTGTAACAAATCAGAGAGAAAATAGGGATTTAACTCCTTTTAAATTTACTTATAAAAGGAGAGGGGAAAAATAACAAACTGAATTTTAAATTCTAGTACTCCACACCTTTAGGGAAGTAGTTAAGATTGGATATTATAAAGGGGAAGGCTGAAAAGATAATGAATCAGGAAATTAGTGGAGTGATTTATTTGTGGAGAGTATTGGCCTCTCGAATGCCAAGTTGTAATCCTTCTTTTGTATCTCTCTCATTCTCAACCTACCTTTCTTAATAAAACTATTAAGAGTATCCTATTGATACCTCATTCTTATATCTGAGTTCTATTCCCTTACCCTTAACTCTCACTGTTCTGTTATTCTACTGCTGTAATCTGGAAAAATAGTTGTGGGAACCCTTACACAGGGATGGTAGAAGCCTCCATCACTCGAGCTCTTTGTCTCTCTCTCTCTCCCCTTTCTCATCGCAGCGGCCGCGAGCCCGCGACTCTCTAACACCGATTGTCCCCAGATCTGATGGCAGCGAAGGCAAAAAGGCGCTGACGGAGACCAAACCAGAAGGCGATGACGGAAACTAGAACAACAAGGCAATGGATCTGAGGTTTGAGTAAGAGGGTGAACTTGGAATTATGGAAAAGTAGTAAGGGTAATTAGGAGAAGAAATTTTCATTAAAACAATCCTCAACTCCGTGACTCCCTTCCCTAGGCAGTGACCCTGCAAATAGAGAGTCAGAAAATGTGCTATTTTGACTCCAGAGTCACTCTGACTCTATACCTTATTATCCGGGTCAGTAAAAACAAACAGTCAACAGAGTCACAAATAGTGTGACTCCCTGACTCTGACTCTGAGGTCAGTAAAAACAAACGCAACCTAAATGATGTATTCTTTTTCAATACAAGTTTGATTATTTCCAAATCTTGACTCCTATACACTGGACCATAAACCTACATTTTTTATATGCAGACTACTGATTTCTTAAAACTGGATGATACACTTTGATAAAATAAAATTCCTAAATATAATACATATTACAAAGAAATCTAACCAATTCATATGAAAAAGCTGCAAGATAATTATAACATGAATTATCTAGAAATTGCCATTGGATTGCAGACCAAGTACAAATTTGGCACATCAGCACACATTTAACATTACTACGTGATAGGTTATTACCTCATTCATCATATTAAGATGTTCACTCCTTGTTGAAAATTGTTCCCTATCTAAGATTTCATATGAATTCAAATGTTAAAATTTTATCACACAATTATTAGATTAACAATGCTGTATGGACACAATGTTGGGTGGTAAAATACCAACAAAAATAAAAATGTTGCACAGATGGAATATGTTGTCTTATGTGGGTGTTAGGAATAACCGCTTTGAGCGGGTATACCATAGGAGAAATAAAGGACAGCTGGCTAGTGAACCAGCTGGTGGTAGTTGTAATTGAGAAAGGAGTTAATTAACTCCCTTAGAGTAGCTATAAATACTAAGATTTGTATAGGAAAGGATTTTTGCCAATTCATTCATTCATTCATTTGTATCTTGATTACTTACTAGAGAGGCATCAGTAGATGTAGTTCTAGGGTTTTTGGAGACATTCTCCCAGCCCTTTTGCAGTAAATACAGATTCATACTCTATTATGAATCTGTACTTACTGCATAAGAGCTGATTAGTTACTAGACAGGCATCAGTAGGTGTAGTTCTAGGGTTTTTGGAGACATTCTCCCAGCCCTTATGCAGTAAATACAGATTCATACTCCATTATGAATCTGTACTTATTGCATAAGAGCTGGGAGAATGTCTCCAAAAACCCTAGAATTACACCTATCAAGATACAAATGAATGAATGAATGAATTGACAAAAATCCTTTCCTTTACAAATCTCACTATTTATAGCTACTCTAAGGGAGTTAACTGACTCCTTTCTCAGTTACAACTACCACCATCCAACTAGCCAGCTGTCCTTTCTTTCTCCTATGGTGTATTTCTCCTATGATACACCAGCCCAAAGCGGTTGTTCCTAACATTTTGTTGGGCATGGGGAGAAGGCTTGTAGAAGCCCCTTTAAGAGGAATGGAAAACCTAGAAAACCATAGGAAAAACTATTGAAGAGATCTAGATTGTAATGGTTTGAATGCAAACATTACTTATGATATGGTTACTATGGTGTCATATGAATCATGTAGTGGACCTTACCTAATAGAACAGTACTAAGTTGCTGTAACATATAGGACTCCCCATTAAGAATGCAATATGGCTATGCTTTGAATGAGTTGTGAAGACAACTATGGATATAATGCACAAAACCCAAAGTAATGATGTCACTCTCACACTCTCAGTACACAAACAGAACATTCAGGGTTTAGTCATTCTTTACCTCCTCCATAAGATTTAGCTCTTCATCCCTTTTCAAAGATTGCGCTCTCTCTATGCTTTCCATTGGAGTTGAAGGCCCTAAATAATCAGAGTTGTGAATTTCAGTTGTCTCTGGTTGATCAATTGATTGAACTTTTATTTTTGGGAACCGAGGAGGAGTTCGTGGAGCAGTTTCTATATGCTCTGGACTGCCAACAGCTTGAGATTCTAACACATTTAACTTCACCGAAATTTCTACAATTTCAAGGGAACCTGGGAAATCTGGTGGGGTTTGTAGAGCAGTCTCTGTATGCTCTGGACTGCCAACAGTTCGAGATTCTAACACATCTAACTTTTCTTGAGTTTCCACAGTTTCACAGGAATCTGATAGTTTCATTTTCTTTTTAGAGAACAGGAAACGAAGTTCTTCGGAGGAACCTGCAGAAAAACTTGGTTAATATAGGTAGCAGTATTTATGAAACTAAAAAGCAAAAAAACTTACAAGGTAACAAAGATTCATGAAATCCCTCAGGAAGTCTGGAAATGCGAGATTGTCTCTGCACAGCCAGTAAAGTGCGACGGAATTTTCTGCGATTAGAAATTAAGTCGCTTGCATCATGTATACTCTTTCTAAGTTCCCTGTAATGGTTCAAAAATGCAGAGTGCTGTCAGTGAGTTTAAAGTATCACCATGTTGAGGACAATACTTAGAAGTCCAAATACGAAAGGAATCAATATATGAAGCTTTGAATAGCTGCAATTTCAATTAATAGATCAGGACTCAGGAGAGCTAAATGTAACATTAGTGCAAACCAAAAGACAACATTTATAAGAAAGTGCATACATGAGGAGGAACATGAGAGATGAAGAATAAAGAAAATATGCAATTAATTCTAACAAAGGGAATGAATCACAACTGGGGCTTAGAATTTATTCTCTCCCATATCTTTATCAAAAACAGCAAGCCATAAATGCACACCAAAGTTGTTAAATCAGGATACTAACTCAAGGTGGCTAACTCCAAAAATTCTGTAGAGGATTAATTAGTGAATAGTGGGATAGCTACGACACCGAAGTATGCAAAGAAGTTAGGTAATTTAAGGTACACTCACTTAAATGCTCAAAAATAATTAGTACCCACAACTAAACAAACACCTCTTCATCATCAATATTCAAAAGACACAATCACCATTAGTCTAATGCAAAAATTACAAGTCAATATAACAAAAGTCAATTAGCGTAAGTGGGCAAAACAATGTCAAGCACCAAATCCTAATTAAGTTTAAGCCCTAAGGCTTAAAGTAATAATAAAAGAACAGTTGAAAAGTTACGATGTATGAATATATAACAAGAAAGAGCAGTTGAAAAGAATGGCTAGTAAAAATATTTTCTAGAAACATTATCACTTACTCATTAGACAAGACCAACATTTCATCAATAACAATTTTACTTTTCCTTGAAAAGAAGGCACGCTCCCTTTTAGCGGGTGTAGCAATCAGCATAGTTTCTGATGCAGCAGCACCTGCTGAAAATTAATTATAAGTAGGAAAGCAAAAACCTTAAGTAGGAGAGTTACCAAAATGCAATAAATGAGGAAACATCCAGCAATTGCATTTTCAAGGCTTCTATAGCATAATGGTCGACTAACAAACCTTGTTTTGGCTTTCCAGCTGAACCTCCTTGAAACTTAGACTGAGGAGTTATGTCAAGATTCTTCGACTCTCGTGGTATAACATTAAGCCTTTCATCTTCAAGTAAAACCTTTTCTTGATACTCAAAACTTTTCTCCTTATCATGCTGTTCAACAGACCCTTCAATGATTTCTTCAAGGTTTTCCCTGGCAACAGAAGATTTACCGGAATCCATGCATTCTTTTGGATAGGATTTATCTTCTTGAGGCCTTTCCATACTTTCTTGAAAATTTATTGATTCAACAACTTCTCTTATTTCTTGATGTATTTGGCATAATGAGCTTGATGTTTCCATAGCCACACTCTGCTCTTCATCAACTTTATGAAATTTATTGCATGGTTCAACAGATAAAACATGTTCCTTCTCTCTCCCAGAAAACATACTGACATCCAAAGATCCCTCTCTAGAGATTCTACTTCTTTCTTCGAGTATTTCATCCTCATTTGTTACAGTTACATGAATTTCATGATCTTCATTAATTTGTTGATCTTGACTAGATGTGTTGACATATTCTTTTTCCACTCCTTCAGCTAATAAAGCAGTGTTAAAGTTCATTGGTTCCTTTGGAGAGAATATACTATTTTGAAATATATCCATGCCTTCCATTGGATTAGTTGGACTATTGGGCAGGAAAAGATCATAGTCTAAATCCACCTGCTGAAACTGACATACGCTGCAAGCCATATTACATAATTAAATAATTTCATTGGAGAAGGTACAATGCAATGATTCCAAAACATTTTCAGCAGCATGTTATGATGAAATAAAAATTTAAAATTTTCTAAATTTTGATGAACGTACTCTTCCACCAAAAGGTGATCGGCAGCACAGGAATTTTGACCAATATCAAACTTCTCAAACTGCAAATCAGAAATGCTAAGATGTTGATGATGTGCAGAAGCAACAAAATGAGAACACAAATAAAACTTGCTACACAGCATCTTAAGTCACCAAATCTATTGCCATAAAGAAAATGAAAAATCTTCACAATTAATAGGCCAATATCACTACAAAGCAATACTCAACAAATTTTCACTTATATTTTGAATGTTTTATACCAATGTAGTTTGAAATACCACAAGAAATGCAAGTGTGCTAGTGAGGAGTGTTATAAAACTTAATATTTGTGTGAAAATGCCAAAAACCGAAAAGAATAAGATAGTGTTGGAGCCATCGACAACATACCTTGTCGAAAGAAAACTGCCCAAATCCCTCTGTGTTACACAAAACATCTGTTTCATAAGACATAACATTACATAAGCAACAAAGAATAAGATCGAACTAACTATGATCGGAAAATTGCAAGCAATTCTAAGTACCTTTAAGAGTAATTTCTTCTTGGGGAGCAATATGGCCTCTGAAATTAATAGTGGATAAGAAGTTAAATGCTTAAAAATCAAAATAAAATTCCATAAACAACTAAACTTCTAAGCCAATAATGTCTTACTCCCCAGCATCTTCAAGTATATCCAGATTGAAAGCGTCCAACTCAAATCTGTCTGGTATAATAACAGACATACGCAAGGTTTCCACAAGTGCAGCATCTTTAGTTTTGATCAGAAATTTTTTTATTCTAGTGAGCACCTCATTGCAATCATGTAACAAATATTCAACCTTTTTTGAGTATATTCTGACAACACCAAGAAGAAGATAGGCCAGCACTCTATAGGAGACAGCATTCATTTCATCCTCCAAAATGTTGTCTGCAGAAGGTACGGGGAAAAAAGAAAACAGTACATAACATAAGCCAGGATTCCACAATACTGATTACAATCATAGCCTAAATATTCATAAAAATTAGAGATACACGGGAGGAACTACCTCCTCAATGAGAGAAATTCTCTCTGCTAACTAATCTTAAAAATGATACAAATGAATGAACGAATCTAAAACTAACCACACAACAGCTATTTATACTACTGAACCAGCCAGCTAAGCCCCAAAACTAACTCTAACTAACTACTTTTCCCTCCTTTTATAATCCAGATCAAACCTGTTATTCCTATCAGTTCTATTATCCCTTGGCCCCAAGACCTTTCCACTTGGCATTTGGCAAAATTAGCCTCCTGGGAATCAGAGTTAAAATAATATCTCCTCACACAATTAATACAAGTACACAAATTCCAGTATCAAAGACAAATTCTGCAAGCAGTAGAAACAGTGGAATAGAATATTGGAGAGCAGATTAGTCATTTGAAACAGAAAACACTTGGTCAAGAAATGTCTCAAGCAACGAAACCTAATTCCTGACTATTGTAATAAGGATGCTAGATACAAACCAAAAAAGATAAAAAAAAAAATGTTACATCCTAAATATTAAATCATTTAATAAAATACAAAATTGAGAAATCTAAGATAAGATCCCAAGTTAAAGAACACTACACCACTTGAGTGGTTAGCTATCATGAACTAGAATTATTTGTAACAAGAAGTAATTGTTTGCAGTTATCCTCCCAAAATTTACTTCATTCTGACTCTGAGTTTTAAGCTTTCTGTCACTGTCCCCTCAAATTTTGATTTAGTTCATCTATTTATAAACCATTACTAACATCAATATCACTACAACAGCCTAAGAAATATTTTAACTGAGTTTGATATGATGCTTAAAAGGGAGTGCAGTTTTTTTATGCATGATTTTTCAGTTTTAACAACCCTTGCCTTGTGACCTGGAATGGTTTTAGTGCAGGATTCACCCTATCTTGGCACAGTGAACTTTAAACAAAGGCTTGTGTTACCCAACAAAATATTCAGGTCACTGCAATAGGCTTTCTTTTTACAAATTCAACATATCCATAAAATTTTAACATCATTTTTAACCCCATGCCAGAAATAACCACAACGAGATACACTTGTTACCCAAATTGCTAACTCGTTGACACTAGACTAGAGCAATTATCATGGCCATCACCACTGATATGCTTTCTTCTTAAAGTTGAATATCAGCTCCAATAACTTTCATATGTTATGGGGTTGAAAACGCCTCTTTGCCGCAGGTCACAAAGACAGTCCATGCATGCCAAGGCAGAAATGAGGGTTAATACCTACCTATAGGGCCGAGCAACATGAACATTATTCTACCCAAGTTTAGTCTGCCTTCATGATACACTCCTCCAATTTGGACCGAAGGATTTTTAGGAGCTTACCCTATGCTTTATCAGAATCCTATTAATACAATTATGGTAAACCTGGCACAACTAGGAACAAATCTATGCGGCCAGCACTTGTCTGGTCAACAAGGCCAAGTCTAGGAAACAATATTCCTTGATTTGAGATCATGAATTTGGGGCTAAGATCATATTTCACCATAACAACTAGTCAAATACATTATTTTACCTAAGAGGTCACACAAAAGTGGCTTCCACCACCGAGTTAAAAGCCAACAGTTTTGCAGCAAAAACCCTATAGAACAGCCCCTTAGTAACCAATTTCTATTTCTCCAACTACTCACAAACACACACGAAACAAAAAAAAAATGAAAACACACAATCCCCTATCACCATTGGAAGAAATTAAAAAAGGCGCGCGAATAAAAGAACAGAAAAAACAGCATTTGCATGGTTCTTAGCTTATAATGAGGAAAACAAACCAAAAGACAAGCACTGGAAAAACATAAACCACGTCCAAAAAAGCTTGGAATTTTCTATACGAACCAAAAACAGAAATTACAAAGCTTTTCCTAAAACCCACAAAAAGGAATAAATAAAAAGGGGGGAAAAACAAACCAACGGAGGAAGAAATGTCAGTCTCGAGCAGCTGAGATTTCTTGAGCTGCTTGAAACAGAAAGCTGCAACCCACAAAGGGCCTCTGTTTGAGCCAAGGCACTTGGAGTATGACATTTTTCTCTAGCTTGCTTCTGCTATATTTTTTTTTTTCTCTCTCTCTCTCAGCTTCTATGGAGTATTAGAGTGTGAGAAATGTAACAGTGAATGAAATAAAAACAGAAACTTTGTGAGTTGAGTGTTTGGTTTTTGCCTTTTGGTGTGTGAAGAGAAGCTGTACTTTCTC
This sequence comes from Aeschynomene evenia, assembly GCA_013621005.1. Lineage (NCBI taxonomy): Eukaryota > Viridiplantae > Streptophyta > Magnoliopsida > Fabales > Fabaceae > Aeschynomene > Aeschynomene evenia. The sequence continues at coordinate 15,989,522 of CM024268.1, forward strand.
TGCTAAGGAAAACGGTCGAGTGAATGGAGTGTGGAGTGGAGAGGAAGCTTAGCATTAAAAAGAAAAAAGAAATGAACTCATATTTAATTCAACACAAAACTCCCAAATTAGTCCCTCCAGAATTTACAATCGGACATTATAGTCCCTTCAAAATAAGAAAGTAAAAATTAGTCTCTGCACATGTTAAATATCAGACTTATTAGTCCCTCTATTAATCTTCTCAAACGGAGATGATGATCTGGTAGTAACGGTGATGATGTAACACCATTAAATGACACATTACCATTATCATAGACTAACCGACATCGTTTTGATGTTCCAAATCATTAATTCAGTTAACTTTAAGTGTAGTGTGGGAGGAGAGAAATGTGAGATGGGGTTAAGTGAAGTGATGATTTGAAACATCAAAACGACATCATTTAGTCTATGGTGATGGTAATGTGTCATTTAACGGTGTCACATTATCACCGTTACTGTCAGATCATCATCTTCGTTTGAGAAGATTAACAGAGGAACTAATAAGTTCGAAGTTTAACATGTGCAGGGACTAATTTTTACTTTCTCATTTTAGAGGGACTATAATGTCCGATTGTAAAATCTTGAGGGACTCATTTGGGAGTTTTGTCTTAATTCAATTATGTTGTTTAAAATACAATGGAAAAATATTTAATTTGCAATTCTAATAAAATTAGTAATTATATGAATTTAAATCTTATTAAGTTTTGATATGGATTCGATGAAAATACTTCATTTCATTTTATTTACTTTAATATTTAACCATTTCAAACACATAATTTAAGCGAATTATGATACTTTAATAGCAAGTACATCGGACAATATTTTCTTTCCTGCTATTGACACCCAAACTCAAGTTCACAACCAAGTATTCTAATAGCTTTCAACAGAAGTTAATATATTAATAGAATTTTAATTATAACCTATTTTAAGTGTTCAATAAATAAAACTTGGTGCATTTGGCGGAAAAGATAAAGATTGGGATTTTTTCACGAGTTAATACTCGGTCATTCACTTTGCACACGCGACTCAATTTGGTCATCCACTTTAATTTTTGTTCAAAATAGTCTTTCACTTTGCATTCCGTAACTCAAGTTAGTCGTTCCGTTCGTACTCCATCTTAACTTCGTTACATGGCTGCTGAGGTGTCCGTTAAGTGCCACGATGGCAGATGATGTGTACTCAGCAAAGTCAGTAGCTCAATTTGGTCCTCCACTTTACAATAATTGAATCAATTTGGTCCTTTTCACTTTTTTAAAACTATGACAACCAAAAATTTTTCTTCATCCATTTTATTCTTCTTATTCTACTTTTTTATATATAAATATAAAAAAATTGTGAAACAAATTGATTATCTCAACATTAATAATATTTTGAAATTGAAATAGTTTTTTGAGTAAACCCTCAAGTTGCTCCCTGACAATTTTCGCGGTGGACAAGGTATTCCCTGACATTGAGAAATTGACAAGTTAGTCCCTGACAATTTCAATTTTTGGACAACCGTTAGTCCCTAAACGGCTTCTGTTAGTTCGATGGACCAATATGACTTATTTATTAATTGTTAGGGACTAATAAAAGAAATTTAATAAGAATGAATCCTTTAAATTATGATATGAACATTCACTCATATTAATTCTAATTATATATTAATTCCAAGCTACATATAACTACTCCGGTAAATATTAAGTCTCTATTTGGATGTATTACTATCAAAAGACAAATATGTTGGGTAATTTTTCAATTGAAGAAGTAACAACATTTTATTACTTTGCTGTAGAAAATAATTACATGCATACAATTATTTGTCGGTAACTATCATGTTGATTACTTGATTCTAGCAATATATATATATATATATATATATATATATATATATATATACATAGTCGAAGAGGGGTATTATCGATACATATATACAATAATATTTTGAGTAGTAATGTTATATGTATATCATAAAATTAGTTATCATGAGTGTGTAATAATTTAATATTTTGAAACTAATAATCTAACTTTTATTATTAGACATTAATCCAATATTTTAAAAATTGAATTACTAATTTTAAAATGTTGAATTATTATATATAATGACTAATGGTGACTGATTTTATGGTGTACATATAAAAGCGTTTATCTAATATTTTTTATAGTTGAATTTGTACATCACTGAAATGCAATCGTAATTATAGTTGATTTTATGGTGCATGTAATTTTTTTCTACAGCAAAGTAATAAAATGTTGTTACTTCTTCAATTGAAAACTTACCCAACATATTTGTCTTTTGATAATAATATATCCAAATAAAAACTTAATATTTACCGGAGTAGTTATATGTAGCTTGGAATTAATATATAATTAGAATGAATATGAGTCAATTGTTAGCTTCAAGAACCCTTTACCTCATCATGGAAGGTTTTGAATGATAATATTCTTAATTAAAATAAAAGTTTTAATTTGGTTGGACTAATGGTTTGTTAAGTGTGTTTTAGGATCTAATTTATTTGACAAAATAAAAAGACACATCTTGACCACCATGAGCATCAAAAGTGGCGCAACATAGATGCTTGGAATACAAGTTACTCTAATTTTTGAAAATCAAGTCAAAGCTTTTCTAATTAAGGAAAGTTTGGTTGGAAGACTCTAAGATTTCCTAAAAAATTTATTTATGGAAAATACATGAAATTAAATAGAGAATCATCTTTATAAAATATCTCTATTTAAATATTCATGCACAATATATATATATATATATATATATATATACACACATAAATTTCGAAATTATATATAAAATAGGGAAACAAAATTAAATCTCTATTTTACACAATATATGTTAATAATTTTCGAAAATATATATATATGTGTGGGAAATCTAGAAAAATCTTGTATGGAGATTTAGATGCAAATTATTAAATAAAAATAATTATCTAGAATTTATTCTAGAATATATTTTGCATTTAAGTAACAGAATATTTTTTACGGACACTTTAAAATGATTCTGTGAGCCTCCTAAAGATTCTATTTGAATCTACAAGATTCCCTGAAGATTCCATGCGGAACTAGAAGATTCTGTTGAAGATTCTACACAAAGTAAGAAGACCTCCGAAGATTCTGTCAAGATTCTCAAGTCTAGAAGATTCCCGAAGACTCTATCAAGATCTCGAAGAATCTCAAGATTCCAGAAGAATCTCAAGCCTCAAGATTCAAGATTCAAGAATCTACATTCAGAAGATTCCCTGGAAGACCATGTTTGGTGATTTAGGATTTTCAAAAAATGAGAAATTGTGAAATCTTAATTCGTACTAACATGGAGGCACACTTGTGGAGCAAGAAAAGCTAAAACCCTAGCCTTTCTCTCTCCTAAAAGTGGCGCAAACTTGCTTGCATTTTTGCAAGATTATGTGAAAATTTGATGAAGCAATGCACACCACAAGATCAAGGCACAAATTCAAATTCAAGGGCTGAGATGAAGTTTCCTCTTTTCTAATTCTTGGTTACAATGTTTCCACATTTAAGATCAAATAATAACCTTTGGATTAAAGGGAATTATTTGAACCAATGGCCAACATGAAACTTCCTCTTATTTGATTTTCTATTTTTGGAAGATCAAATTTCAAATCATATCAAGGAATTCTCACCATTGGATCAAGAGATTTCAAATTCAAATCAAGGGTGGAGATCAACCTTGAAATTTCGAAATTGAGGAGCTATTTTCCCTATAAATAGAAGACCTCAATGCCCAAGAATGTAAGAGACTACCCAAACTTACAAGTGCCAAAATGCTGTCGAAATTAATCCTAATTTCTCTTCATCTTCAACCTCTAAACCTCAAGTTCTTATTTTTATTTGGGTAAAAGTTGTAATTCCTAAAAGAGTGAGCTTTTGTTGTTTATCCTAGCTTTGCTAGTTATTTCTTTGAGAGAAAAATCCATCAAGGTTCAAACTTAGTTGCATCTAAGTTCTTGATTGGTAAAAACCACATCTTTTATACAAAGTCCTTATTTTTGTAAGGCAAGAAGTCCTTAGAGGGTCTAAGGCAAGGGTAGAAAGTCCTTCGGTGTTGAAGGCAAGGATTGAAGTCCTTTGGAGTTGTCAGAGGCAGTTAGTCACCTAGTTGTGGTGCAAGTGAAGTCCTTTGTGGTTTTCAAAGGCAGTGAGTCACCTTAGTGAAGGTGCAGGTTGAAGTCCTTTGTGGTGTAGCAGAGGCAGGAAATTCCACCTAGTGTTGGTGGTGATAGTGAACTCTCAGGTGTATCCTGGGGACTGGAGTAGGCACGTTGCCGAACCAGTATAAATTTCTGTGTGTGCTTTCTCTCTTCCCTACTCTTTTATTATTATTGTTTTTACAATTTATCATTGCATACACACACATACATAAGTTGCGCAAATCATCATCATCATTGTCTAAGTGTTGAAGGTTAAAGTTTTAACCTTTATCATTTAGAGGACCTTGAAAGTAAATATACTTTCAAGATCTACAAAAGTCTTGTCTATAGGCTAATTTCTGTTTATTACTAACAAACCTTTTCCGCTGTGCAAGACAAGTTTATACTTGATCTTTATTTTTTAAGCAATTTTCAGAAACAGGATTTATAGTTGGAACGTGATTCAACCCCCCTTCTCACGTTTCACTACCTTCAAATGTTCATATCATAATTTAAAGGATTCATTTTTATTAAATTTCTTTTATTAGTCCCTAACAATTAATAAATAAGTCATATTGGTCCCTCAAACTAACGGAAGCCGTTTAGGGACTAACAATTGTCCGAAAATTGAAATTGTCAGGGACTAACTTGTCAATTTCTCAATGTCAGGGGCTACCTTGTCCACCGCGAAAATTGTCAGGGACCAACTTGGGGGTTTACTCTAGTTTTTTATTTGAAATAATTTTTTAACCATAATAATAGCTTTTTATTTTTTTGAATAATCTAAAAATATAATAAAAAATAAAAAAAAAGTTTAATAATAATATGTAAATGAAATAAAAATATCAATAATGATTTTAAATTATAGTTGATATTGAATATCAACATTAAAAAATTAATATTATCTAATACTTTTTATATATTTTTTAATATTTTATTAATATCTTATATAAAATTAAAGCACCTTAAGTTTTATAAAAATATGCCATTAATTAAAATATTTGCATATAATTAAAAAAAAGTATAACCTAATATTATAAAGTATATAACACACTTGTACAAAAAATAAATAAATTACATAACCTATATATATAGTTAAAATATATAATTCTTTTAGTACATCTAAATATTGATTACAATATATAAATATATTTTGTATTTAGGTTTAAAAATATATTCATTTATTTATTTTGTTTAAAAAAATGTTTAATTTTTATCAAAAATATAATTATGAATAATATAATAATATAATAAAAATAACTAGCAACTCGACAATTAATAGAATAACATTGGATTAGTTACAAACAATTGCTTGATAATTTAGATGGAGGTAATATTATGTTGCTCTTCGTGATTCAATGAATCGGGAAGAATGAGAGACATGTGAAATCAGTTTATTTTCTTTTGAAAAAATGACTTGGTTAATAATTGAAAGAGTGGTTATTTTTTAGAATGTGTGAGAAATTTTAAGAAAAAAAATTGCTCTAAAATTAAATAGTTTTTTTATTTTTTATTTAGAATTTTAGAGACCAAAGCATAACTGATTTTTTAAATTCTCTTTATAGTATTGTAGAGATAAAAAATAAAAAACATTATTATATTTTAAAAATTATTTGAAATAAATCAATTTTAAAATATTATTAATACTGACAAAATCAATTTGTTTCACAATTTTATTATACTTAATTACATACAAAAGAAGAAGAAAAAATATGAAGAAAAAATTATGGTTGTCATAATTTTAGTAAATTGAAGAGGACCAAATTGGTTCAACAATACTAAAGTGGAGGACCAAAATGAGTTATTAACTTTGCTGAGTACACGTCATCTGCCACCATGGCACTTAACGGACACCTCAGCAGTCATGTAACAGAGTTAAGATGTAATATGGACGGAAGGACTAACTTGAGTTACAGAATGCAAAGTGAAGAACTATTTTGAGCAAAAATTAAAGTGGATGACCAAATTAATTCGCGTGTGCAAAGTGGAGGACCAAATTGAGTATTAACTCTTTTTTCACCATATAAAATAAAAAAAATCATTATTTCTATGGGAGCTTCTTGCAGACAACTTTTTATGTTGTGAAGGTATAGACAATAGGGTGGCAATTGCTTATTGGATCAGGAGTATATTAGCATTAGGTAGTAAAAGCAGAATAGCAAAACAACTAAGGTGGGGAGAGAGAAAGATGAGATTATGAAATGATATAATTACAAAAATAACCTTTTAGCTAGCAAGGCCTTTTGTGCAAATAGTTGTAGTAATATTTATTATAATTATGAATAATATACTAATGAAATCAAATATAACAATTATATAATGTATATAAAATTAATACTTATATTTACAGTAATTATGAAAATTATTATATATGTTTTTTATAATAATTATTGTAAGTATTATAATTATATTGACAATAAAATAAGAAAATAAAATTAAGGAATAAATACAAAATAACCTATCTAAACTATAATCAACTTTATAGAAAAGTAAACGAGCTGTAATAAATGATTAATAGTTGAATTCTTTAATAATTTTTTAATTAAATGTATAACCCCTAGCAATATATATAATCTAAGATTTACTTTTTTTATGAGAAAAGAGAGTTTAAAAAGCTTATGCTTAATAATCATTTATAACTTTATTCTATCTTTAAGTATTATTGTATAAGGTAACTTATAAATTATTATACTCCATAAGTATGATACATAAAACTATCAAAATTGAGATTTTTACCCTAAGAATGTCAGTATATAAATTTTGTTACGAATATTTTTACTTTCAATACAAATACTTAATAAGGATATTAAGAAATGATAAATACAACTTGTTAACATAACTAATAGATTTTAATTTTAATATTCTAACAACCAGTTGATTAAACTTTCTTATACTAGTATTTTGACCCGTGCGATGTACGGGATAAAAAAAAATGATACTAATAATTCAATTTTTAAGTTAAAATTTAGATTGTATAAATTATATAAAAAATAATTAAAATAAAAGTTGAATAAATTAAACTACAAATATCCACGATTAGACACATGTGTGATAAACGATAAAAAAGACAAAATGATTGGGCAACAAAAATAATCATATGTCAAGTATAAACATTTTCAACACGAATGTGAGTTAAAACAAATAAAACATGTCTAATCTTAATTCTATATTTTTTGAAACACCTCTTTATAAACTACATTCTTCGTAGAAGTACATTATTTTCTAGAACATCATTTCCTGCCATTTAAAATGATTGATCAAATCCAATGAATATTCTAACATTAATTTTGAATGATTTAATCACACAAACATATAAATAGTTTATTTAAATATAAAAAAGAATACATTTTTAGATAAAATATGATCACAGCACAGACCTTTAACCTCCAACACCAAAGTCGCACAACACGAACCTTTAACCTCCAGCAATCCTGTACATGAATGATACACCCTTCAGCGGGTCACATCGAGCAGCCATCGTCGTAAAAAGGTATAGGGTTAAAAGATTAGGAAAATGATACTAAAATTAGAGTATAATGTAAACACCGTAAATTTCTAAATGATGATCACTCAAATAGAGTAGCCAAAAAATTTATAATAGATTAGTAGGCAGGTAACCATGTAACAGAAGAAATTAAAAAAAATATATCATTATTGAGAAATTCAATCAATCAATAATTATGAAATAAATTTGTTAAAAAATAATTTTTTTTTAACAAATCATGATTATATTAAGATATAATATCTGCTATCAATAATTACCATAATATAATTGATCAAACCTATAATATCTTCTATCAATAATTACCATAATATAATTGATCAAGTCTATAAAATAATTGTATATTCTAGATAAGTATCCAATCTATTATATCTATAAATTCATGTGTATAATCTATACATTTAGTGATTTTGAAATAAGAAGGACGTATAATCTATTTCACTTTTGATTTCTATACCCGTATAGATTATAATATCAATCTATACATAATTTTGAAACAAAAATTATGAATATATTATTGCGTATATCTTATAATAAAAGCAATGAAATAAAAAATCAGATAATATGATTGAAAGTTACCTCTTTATGGAAGATTTTAAAACAAATATACTATCTAAAATATACATATTAAGTCATTGAACATAACATATTAATAGAATAAAAAAAAGAATTAATAGAATAAGGTTTGATAAAAAAATTTCTTTTTTTTAACAAATCATGATTATATTCTGCTATATATAATATCTCTTATCATTAATTATCATAATATAATTGATCAAGCCTATAGTATCTCCTATCAATAATTACCATAATAGTGATTATATATATTTAATGATAGTATATATTAAATCAAGAAAAAAAATTAAGTAAATTTTTGTAAAAAAAAAATTGAAAAATCTGATAAAATGACACGTGGCAGAAAATTTATTACAGGATATTCGTAAATATTATATGTATAGATATTTAATTATACAACCATTTAAATAGTAAATAAAATAAATTGATAAATATTTTATTAGAAATCCTTCATGTATAATGAAGGTAGCAATCAATGCTTCCAACATGGTTTGACATTCTTTTTTTTTTTTTTCCTATTTTACGTTCTTCTAAAATTATGGCTAAGATTATTTTGACAATATTTTTTTATATGCATTATAACAAAGGAGATGGAATAATCAGAAATACCTCTAGATGGGAACAAACTGCATATTGAATATTGAAGCTTGATCGATGAGTTAAGTTTTTAAGCACAATCATAAGAATTAATAATTTCTACAATTATTTAATTCTGAAATCTATACTGTTAAAATATTTGTTATTAGCAATAAATCTCCAACATTAGTATATATATCTATTAGACATATCTTATTACTATTATATATATATAATATAACAGAGTTAGTTTTATGAGGAGCTGCCAAATGGCGCAACCTCGATGAGTTAGGTTTAAATGATTCTAATTTAGGAAAAATATTAATGAGATTTTATTTGATAGTATCATATAGAAATAAATTTAGAAATAAATTAATAAGATAACATTTAGAAATAAGTTGAATATGTTTTGAATTTATATTTGTTCCCTAATTAAAATGATTTATTTGAATTTTAAATAATTGGTTGATTGATTGATTCTTTTTTAAAAAATTGATTGATCATCTTACATGTTTCCTCCACTAAATGGTTGATTCTAATTATAAAAATTAAAGAACCTAATAAATTGATATCAATGTCAAAAATAAAATGGAATTGAATTTATCTATACTAACGGTAATATTTAATTACTACATTAATCTTCTATTTAATATTTTTTTAAATATAAATATAATAAAATATTAATCTATGCTAATAATATTTCAGAGGATTAGATATGAGAATGTGATGAGAAATATCATTACTAAATTGGTCCTCTATTTAATAATTTTTTCAAACATAAATATGATAAAATATTAATTTATAAAATGATTTATTTTAATTTTAAATAATTGATTGATTCTTTTTTTAAAAAAAATTGATTAATCTCGATATATGGTTCCTACACTAAATGATGATTTTAATTATAAAATTTAAGACAACTAATAAATTGATATCAATTTTAAAACTAAGATGGAATTTTGTTTTTGGAATTTCAAAATTAAAATTGAATTGAATCTATCTATACCAATTGTAATATTTAATTATTATATTAATCCTCTATTTAATATTTTTTTTCAAAAACATAGACATTATAAAATATTAATTCATAAAATGATTGATATAAATTTCAAATAATTGATTTATTCTAATTATAAAAATTAAAAAAACTAATAATTAAATGAAAATATAATAAATAATAATAATGATTAAAATGTTATGACCATTAATAGTGTAGATTTCTATAACGAGATATTATTTGATGGTATTATATAGAAATAAATTTAGAAATAAATTAATGTGATAATATTTAGAAATAAGTTGAATATGTTTTGAATTTACATTTTTTTCCCTAATTAAAATGGTTTATTTGAATTTTAAAGAATTGATTGATTGATTGGTTTTTTTTTTTTTTAAAAAAATTGATTAATCATGTTACATGTTTTCTACACCAAATGATTGATTTTAATTATAAAAATTAAAGAACCTACTAAAATTGATATCAATGTCAAAATAAAATGGAATTGAATCTATCCATATTAACTGTAAAATGGTATTATATATATAGATTATTACATTAATCCTCTATTTAATTTTTTCAATATAAACATAATAAAATATTAATCTACACTAATAATATTTTAGAGGATTAGACATGAGAATGTGATGACAAATATCATTATTAAATTGGTCCTCTATTTAATAAATTTTTCAAATATAAATATGATAAAATATTAATTCATAAAATAATTTATTTAAACTTTAAAGAAATGATTGATTCGTTTCTTTAAAAAAATTGAATGGTCTCGATATATGTTTCCTAACGATGATTCTAATTATAAAATTTAAGACAAACTAATAAATTGATATCAATTTCAAAACTAAAACAATTTTTTTTTTGGAATTTCAAAACTAAAATTGAATTGAATCTATCTATACTAATTGTAATATTTAATTATTACATTAATCTTCTATTATTTAATTATTAATAATTTTTTCAAACACATACATTATAAAATATTAATTCATAAAATGATGGATTTAAATTTCAAGTAATTGATTTATTCTAATTATAAAAATTTAACAAAAACTAATAAATGAAAATATAATAAATAATAATAATAATTAAAATGTCATGACCATTAATAGTTTAATGTCATGACCATTTTGAATTCAAACAACTATATATATGGGTAGGATCAAATTGTCTATGAAGGATTCATACTCTTTTTTATTTTATTTTATTTCTTATTTTATTTTTCTCCATAACTAACTATACTACTTTATTGATTTCACATCTTCATTTTCATGTCTCGATAGTTGAACCAATAAGGATGTCAGTAGATATGTTTTCAACGTACATATAATGAGCTGACTTAAGCAACATTGTGACATAGTAAGTCCGACTTAGACTATTTTTTTAATGTTTTTTATTTTGTGATTTCTCTATGTGTTTTTTTTTTTAATATTTTGGATATTTTACCTTCAATAATTAGAATACATTAGTAGAGTGTGACAAATAACAATAGATGAATGGATAATTAAGGTGATTGTGATGCAACAAATAGCATTGCATTGTGTTTTGTAAGTTCATTGTTGATAATTTGAGTTTGGTTTTACAATGACTTTTATTTTAGGAGTTCAAATGAATATATTATATTTTATTTTAAAGAAATAGTAGTGAGTTTCAACACGATTAAATGTAAGAGTAATAGAATATTCATGAAAAAAAGAAATATTTTTCCAATAGTTTGTACATGCTTTAATAACTTTTTAGAAATAATCTAAATTAAAAAAATCTTTTTAGAAGATGATAAAAATAAAAATAGTAATTTTTGGAAAAAAATATCATCTCATTTATTTGCATTTTGAATATGGAGAAATTAATTTATTCCTTTTTCCTAGAAATTTATATTTTCTACATTTTAAGTAAACATGGCTGTATTTATTTTTCTTCAATAAAACTTTTAAGTGGAACTGATTTGAAAATTTTATCATAAGACAATATAATTGCTTTTTATTATAAGTTATCATATTTATAAAATATAAATTATTTATATTTTGAAAAATAATAAATATTAGTTTATGCCTTATATTATTCCATTTACTACATTAGTATAAAGTAATGTATATCTTGCATAAATCGTAAATTATATTTTATATTATTTATTTTTTAATTTATTGCCTTTGTTACAATCCTAATCAATTTAAAATTTTCTAAATCTATGCTCATTTTCATTTCAATGCAATTTTAACGTCCGTCCATGACAACTTAAAAGAAATTATGGAAAGAGAATGAGTTAGAAAAAAAAAAGTTAATAATAAAATATACGGGACGTATGTATTTTATGTGTTAAATGTTTAAAAATATAATATATACAAATAGTTGTACATTAATATAAATATTTTATGTTTTTTCGTTCAACACAAAAAAAATATTTTATGTACATAATAATTTGTCAATAATAATTAACTGTTATAAAATGTTTATTTTTAATATTTATCTGGTATCATATAAAATTTAAGGGTATTTTTTTTCAGAATTATTTATATTTTTTAGTTTTAATATTAAAAATCTATTTTACCTTGCATTGCACGGGTAACACAACACTAGAATATATATATTTATGGTTTTAACACTACTGTTTTATGACTCGCAAATTATAAATTATATATATATATATATATATATATATATATATATATATATATATATATATATGTATTTGACGTTTTTTTCTCAAAGGTGGTGTTGTTTATTTTATATATATAGGGGCGGACGCACATAGAGACATATGGGACTTATGCCCCACTGAAATTTTTACTTTTTAGTTTAAATATATATAAATGTGTATATTTTGTTACCATTATATTATTAAAATTGTCCCCACACTAATTTTTTTTTTGAAAAATATCATTTTATATTTATATATATTAACGATGTAATATTTTTACCCCCATGATTAAAATTTTCTGGATCTGCCACTGTATATATATATATGCCCCGATAATTAGATTGTTTGCTTGCTTTTGTTAATTAAGAGGACACCCTTCACAAAATTTTTTGAGTACAAATATAACTTACCAATTAATTACTTTTGAAATATTATTATTTTAATGGTTGATAACTAGGAACTAGCTACCTCGTAATATTTATTTAAAAGATAATTAATTACTTTGAAATATTATTTTAATGGTTGACAACTAGGAACCAGCTACCTCGTAATATTTATTTAAAAGACAATTATTAACAGAAATATTAATTATTTATGCTTCTAAAATATTAAATTGCCCACTTGTACTGAAAATGAGTTTTTTTTTTTTTATAAATAAACAAGAGGCACCAAAACCAAGGGCCACCTCAAGGTAGGCACACCTACTACATGAATGGAGGGAACTCATTAAAAATCCAAAAGAGAACCCCCCCCCCCCCATTCAAGGATAACAGCAAACATCTCTGTTACATAACAATCAACAAAACCGCCAAACAACTACAAAAAAAGGCCATAGCAGGCGCTAGAACAAAAGCTACAAAAGCAAGATACATAACACTAACTTGCTGCCCCACTTGCGAGCAGTATATAAATCATATTATCATATCGTTCCATTCATCCTGTAGTTAGGTGGTCAAAAATAACAAAATTTGCATGGATTGATTTATTTATATATTATATACATGTGTGTTCGATTTTTTTTAATTCTGTTTTATTTGGTCAAACAATATTTTGGTTCATATATTTCTATATTAATCTCATTAATTATGAACTATTGAAAAAATCTTAAACATTATTCTAAGTTTCAACATGGATATTCTATAATCTCTATCTCTATTAGTAGTATAGTAAAATATGATAAATGACTATTTACCAATAAATTCATTTATTGACCCTCCTTAATTATGTCATGTATGATAATTTTAAAATTCTCATAACGAATCTTAATAAATCTTTATGTATATCATTTTTTAATATGTATCTTTCAATTTTAATCACCATTTTTTTTATTTTGATCTTATTAATATTCTTATTTTCATATTAATTCCAGTAATATTCTCCTTCCCATTTCAAATATGATTTTAAATTCAATTAGTATAATAAAATATTGACTTTATTTGCTATTTGTACAATATATTTACCTGTCAATCCTGCCAACATAGGGCTCATTTTTCCATCTTAATCTAATAATATATATGCACCACAAAAATAATGTATATACATAATAAAAAATAATATATATATATATATATATATATATATATATATATATATATATATACAACAAAAAATATTGTTCTTGCAGAACCAAAAAAATATTTATGCATAAGTAAAATAGGAACAAGTGCACAACCAAATTAGAAAAATGCACAACCAAAAATTAAGAATTAGTACACAAATATAAATTTAAAAATAATTCATAACCAAATAAGTAAAACAATGCACAATCAAAATTAAAATAATGCACAACTTCTTGATTATTTTGGTATATATTATATAGTATTTGATATTTGCATAATAATAAAACAAAAATGAATAAAACCATAGTAATAATGAACACACAAACACACACATGTGTGAAAAAATATTAAATGATGATTTATTGTTGTATAGAAAATAAAAAATAATTAAAAGAAAAACTTAAAAAAACATATAAAAATGAAGTGTGAATTAACAAAACAATGAATAAAATGAAAAACAAAAAAATACTGTCAAAGAGTCTGAATAACCTAAGTCATAATTTTAGAAGAACGTAAAATAGGCAAAAAAGAATGTCAAACCATACTGTTGGCATCATTGATTGCTACCTTCATTGTACATGAAGGATTTTCGATAAAATATTTATCAATTTATTTCAATCACTATTTAAATGGTTGTATAAATATACAAGAAAGTTTAATAAAATGATTGTTAGAATATTAAAATTAAAACCTATTAGTTGTGTTAACAAATTGTATTTATTATTTCTTAATATCGTTATTAAGTATTTGTATTGAAAGTAAAAATATTCGTAACAAAATTTATATATTGACATTCTTAGGGTAAAAATCTTGATTATGATAATTCTATGTATCGTACTTACGGAGTGTAATAATTTATAAGTTGCCTTATATAACAATACTTAAAGATAGAATAAAATTATAAATGAATATTAAGCGTAAGTTTTTTAAACTCCATTTTCTCATTAAAAAAAGTAAATCTTAGATTATAATATATATATATATATATATATAATATATATATATATATATATATTTGGTAAAGACCTTAGATTATATATATTGTTAGGAATTATACATTTGATTAAAGAATTATTAAAGAATTCAACTATTAATAATCATTTATGAATTACGATGGCTCGTTTACTTTTCTAAGAAGTTGACTATAGTTAAGATAGGTTATTTTGTATTTATTCCTTAATTTTATTTTCTTATTTTATTGTCAATATAATTATAATACTTACAATAATTATTATAAAAATCATATATAATAATTTTTATAATTACTGTAAATATAACTATTACTTTTATATACATTATATAATTGTTATAATACTTATATATGTTCTTACCAAAAAAAAATATAATTATTATATTTGATTTCATTAGTATATTACTCATAATTATAATAAATATTACTATAACTATATTATGCACAAAAGGTCTCTAGTTAAAAGGTTATTTTTGTAATTATATCATTTCATAATTTCATGTTTCTCTCTCACCACGTTAGTTGTTTTGCTACTCTGCTTTTCCTACCTAATGCCAATATACTCCTCATCCAATAAGCAATTGCCACCCTATGTCTATACCTTCAAGACATAAAAGGTTGTCTGCAAGTGAGAAGCTACCTATTTCTATAAATGCAGTGAGATAACATAAATTTTACGGAGTGTCCTATTCCCTCTTTCTTTAGAGAAAATTATTAAATTGCTACAATTTCACTCTAAGGGTCACTTGTCTGAAAATCATAGTAATCATACGATTCCCATGTAATTCAATTTTGTGTTTAAAAATAGTAGGTGTGCTACGATTTTGCTTTTTTTTCTACTTTTTCCATAAAATCGTATAACTTATACGATTGTCTCGTTCTACCTCGCGACTATATATATATATATATATATATATATATATATATATATATTATATTTCAGAGTTTGCTTCATGAGTAGCTGTCAAGTGACGCAATCTTAGCGAACGAGTTTTAAAAGATATAAATTTTGGAAATCTATCAATGAAATACTAATTAAATATATAATATAGACATTAATTTAGAAATAAATCTTTGATGTAGTATATTATCATGTAATTTGAAATTGATTTAATTTCTATTTGTTCCCTAATTAATGAGATAACTTTTGTTCCACAATCAAATACAATTATTACTATTAATTATGAATATTGAAAAAAAATGTTCAAAAATCAATGTATATACCCGACAATATTTCCTAGAGGGATTTTTTAAATACAATTATTTGATATATTACACTCTATGAAAGTTAAATATGAATTTATGATTTTTTTAATGCTAATTACTTATATTTTTTGGATTATAAGTAATTTTTATTGTATTATAAAATTAATAGATGTGACGGTTATATAAAATTAATTTTTATCTAGCTTACAATATTCGAATATTGTCATGGGTGGTGTATGTGTTATCTATACCTATATTTATAAACCTCTTGCAATAAATAACTTGCCAAGTGTCATTTTTCTATATTTACAATTTTTTAAATAAATTATGTTTATTTCTTAATTAGGAGTAATTGATGAGGAGTCTTAAATGTAGGATTGTAAATATCAATAATGATTAACGAACTTTGATTGAGCGATTATAATTATAAAATCTTATTGCAATTAATTTCAATTGGAGATATTATTGGAAACGTTTTAAAATTTTGAAATTTGATTTCCCATTTATTTAAAATTTGATTTAATTACACTCTTTGATTTGAATAATTTAGGGTAATTTATCAAATTTGTTCTAATTAAAAAAATAAAAATTGACATTGATTTCGTTGTTAGGTATAACTACACTCTTTGATTTGTGTTTGTTATCTTGCATAAACAATGCATCATTGCATATAGATAATTTTGTAGTATATAAACAACTAAGCTTGAGGGCGGATGAAAAAAATTGTGTTGAGATTTTATATGGACGCGACCTTTGGAGGTTTCTATTTCATCTATTAGAGTTCTTTTTTCATTTATGGTATGATATCATTTTTTTATTCATATTTTTCATCAATTTATTCTCTCATCCATGACTTTTTCAAATAAATTTCTATTTTTATTTTTATCGATCTCCATGTTTTTTTTTGAAACATTGTTAAGGATAATAGTATAAAGGGATTTCTTTTTGAAATTTTTGGTGATTACATTAAGTAATCATTAGAAGCAAATGAATCTTAGTGCTTTTATCTAAAATCAATAATACATGCAGAATGAACATTTTCTTAAATAAGAGCACCAACTCCCCATCTCATTCCCTACCCCAAAACAAATTTAGAAAAAAGGTCCAATGATTCATATCTCTAATTGTCATATTATGGGGTAAAATGAACAAACACGTATATGAATTTTATTTAAATTACAAAGTTGAAATATAAATTTGTATACACCGGAGTTTATCATAGAAAATAAAAATGAATATTAATTTCTTTGATGTTATGATGGAGTTCATGATTCTTTTGAAATTTGAATACAGTTAACATATTTACTATTTCATCCAATTTTTTTTATTACTTGCCATAATTCCAACAAGATTGAGATCTATCCATCTTTAAATATTTTATAAGATTTAAATTTGACATTAATTTTATTGCACAATCATTCATCATTATTTCAATATTTTCTTAAACTTATTTCAAAATTTTATTAACTACTGATATGATTTTAAATGAAAATTCATCCTTATAAGGAATTCTACCCTTTTCATTCATAATTGAATTTTTTTTATTTATTTGAGTAAAATTTTTATTTATTTTGGTTAAATTTTTTTACTTTTAAAAGTGATGGCTAATTAAAGTAGTTATAAATATATAACTTAAACACATAGTAAAAAATCTTTTTGGAATTGATTATGTACTAATTAGTTAAACTTTAAAAGTGCACTGCAAATATGCAACCTGCAAGCAAATATGAATGGGAAGAAGGAAGGAAAAGAGTTTCATCGATCTTCAAAATCTACAATGAAACCTGCATAAAAAACCAATATTAGATTACCAATATAACATCAAGAAGTGGTGATGTAGTATTTGGTGGGGGAACGAACAGGGTATATTGAAACTATTTCCTGTAATCAAAATCACAATTTCAAAACCACCTTATTATTGGCAAAGAAAAAACACTTAATATCCAAGTGATAACATTCCAAACTTTTCTAAGCGAACAAAGCTTACAGGAAATGCAAGTCAAGTTACATACCTGAAGAAGTGCTGCAATGGTACCAAAATAGTTCCATAACAACAGAGCAAGTTCTGGAAATGACTCTGTCTTCTAAAATATAATCCCAAATAAAAAAAATTAATAACCCAAAAAAAGATCAAAATTACTCATATGAGTGTAGCAGCAGAGCAGAACATTCACCACAAAAAAACGAATCAAATCATAATAAATATGTATACCAAAATCCAAACACTAGCTACAATAATACATGAATGAATTAGAGAGTGATACAATTCAGAGAGAATAGCATCAAATAAAAAAAACATTCGAATAATATCAACTGAAAGTTCACATCTTTCCTACAAAACCCAAAGACAATTAGATATACAATTTGAAAATAGAGTCTTGTAACCTCAAATATAAAGAGGAATGAAGTAGCAACAACCACATATCTGGTCTGAGCACAAAGGGAAAGAACAAAATCTTACCAACCACTTCTGCAGAAAGCCTCAGTAACTTTCTCCAGCCCCTGAATCAATAGAATAAACTAAAATCCCTAACAGTGGTAAATCCGTGAATTAGGAATCTAGAGAGGAAAATAATAACAGGAAGAGGAAAAAAATGATTAGCATAAACCTTTTGTCTATTAGGGTTCCGCTATCGAACATCTTCTTCGTACTCAACGTTTTCATCATCATCTCACCATCACTATCTTTTTCATTTTCGTCATCATCTTCATCATCCATCGTCACCATCATCAAAAAGTAAAATAAAAAAAATCAAGAAAAACATAACAAAAAAAGAATGAAAACAGAGTTAGTGAACCTCATCGCCATCCTCATTGTTGGCGTTGATTGTTGTCCTACAGCTGCCTCGTGGTTCCCTTATCTACCTCTCGACTGGGTTAGCCATGGATGAGTGATCGGGAAGGAGGAGGAGTGGAATGAAACGGGAAAGAATAAAAATTAGAAGAAATAAGGAAGTGAAGATTACAAAATGGAAAAGAGAGAATAGAATAAGAGAAAACGTGAAGTGAGAAGATGAAATAACTCAAATAAGGGAATGGAGAAACATGAGAGAATGGTAGTGGAAGAGATAGAAACTGGAGATTTGAAATTAATTTCAGAAATTGAATGAGATTTAGAGTTTCAAGAAGAAAACTAAGTTGCAGCAGCAAATAACCCTTCATTTCCAAGGAAAATGTGCACAGTGCTTAAAGAGGTAGAATAAAATAACAAAAAATAAATAAAAGAAAAAGGAATAAAAAGCATTCAAGCTCCGTAAATCATTGAATGACTGTTCATTTTCAAGTAAAATTTATGTTTTCTAGAGTAACTTTTGAATTCCAATGTTTTTTCAATTTATTGTAGAGTAAATACTCAAATCCGTCTCTAGATTTTTTTGTGAGGATCCACATCCGTTCCTGAAAAAATTTTATTAGTCTCGCAGTCCCTGAACTCGTATTCCGTTAGACATATTCGTCCCTCCGTGAACTCCCCATGTTAATAACGGTGGGATCCTACGTGGACCGTTAAATGTGCCACGTTTCCGTTAACGTCCACGTCATCAAATGAAACTTAAGAAGAGACAAATCAGTCCCTACTTTAAACACACAAAACGACGTCGTTTTAGGTTCTTTTGTGAAAGACACGTGACTTCATCTTCTTCCACTGGACTGAGTTCCTCATTTTGCCCTAGAAGAAACCCTTCATTTACAATCTTATTCTTCATCTTCTCCATTATCTTCTTGTCCCCTTGTTTTAAACCCTAATAGGCGATGATGATTCAAGGAGAGAGCAACCATGGATCCCCCATTGTGAATCGCCAAAGACAAAGGAATTTAAATGAAGGATTCACTGATGGTGATAGTGTGAATAGTGTGAAGAGTTATGAGAAAGAGGAAACCATTAGAGGACAACACCCAAAGTGCAGATGTGGAGTATATGCAATTTTGTATAAGTCAAGAACTTTGGAGAACCTAGGAAAGATGTTCTTTGGCTGCCCATATTATAAGGTAATGATTTTTATGAAATGAATAATAATATACCTCTTTGTTTTGGTTTTTTTGTTTTTTTTTTATCTTCACTATTCTGAAACTCAACTACATTGTCATTTGCAGAAAAGACTTCCATCTTGTAAGTTTTTTACTTGGATGGATATGGTATTTGACAGTGATATGAGAGGTATAGCTGCTAGTGGTGGTGGTTTACAAAATGAAAGTGCTCACAACATTGAATTCTTAGAGAAGATGTTGAGTGATGTGGAAAACAAGCTGCAAATGCTGGAGATGAAGATGAAAAAGGAATCTATTAAGAAATGGGGTTTTGTTGGGTTTATGTTGCTAATTGTATGTGTTATGGTTAAAGTATCATCATAGGAATTTGATAGAATTATGTTGTTATTGTAGGGTTTATGATGCATCTATTATTGGTAGTTTACAATGAAATTGTATGAGTGTGCTTTCTTCTCATCAATGAATATTTTGCAAGTATTTTATCAATGAACTTTAATCTAATTTAATTTATAACATCAATTCATTCATACAGTAATCCAACTGTAACAAGTACTAGTTTATAATCAAAATAGCTACAATTATCATTCACATACTACTAATTGCATCATGTGCCTAAATAGACAAAATATTAGTTACTGCAACATGCAGCAAATTACAAAATATGCAGCAAGTGACATATATCCCAAGTACAAAAAACTACATACTACAACATTAATAATCAAAACACTTAAACAGAACAACAAAAAAGACATGTGGAGCTGATCATTTCTTGAATGTAGGTGTTGGGATCATCTTGAATCCCCCATTGCCCCCACCACCCACTGTGTCAGCAGCTACAGTTGATGATGTCCCTGGATGTGGTGGCCTCACTATTGGTTGTTTTGGCCTAAAGTGTTTTGGCTGGACATCAGTAATGGTTGCCTCAACATTTGACAGTGGCGTGTCCTGCATCATAATAGTACAGACAAATCAGTCCCTAAAATATTTAAAAAGGTACAGATAAGTCCCTGAATTTTTTTAAATGAGACAGATCAGTCCCTACAAGAATCGATCGTGGGACAAAAAAAACTCATCTAAACAGGACAATAATAACTCATCAAAACCTGTATTCTCAGAAACTAAACAGGATAATAACTCATCGAAACCAGTATTCTCAGAAACTAAACAATTGCAAACATACATCTTTGCACTTGGCATTAAACATACATAAACATACATAAATTAGACTGCTTGGCATTAAACATACATAAACATATTTGTACATGTGGGGCTGATTGGGAGACTTGAGCTTCCTCCTGCATGGTATTAGAATGTTTTTGTTTTCTTTTGCCCTTTCCACTTGCAGGCTTCTCTTTTGGCTTTCCTTTGCAAGTTTTACAATTGTGGCCAGCCTCACCACACTTGCTACAGATGATCTCAACAGTTCTTCTATCTCTTTTTCCATCAGTCTCTTTCTCAATGGGGTCCTTACTTCTAGTTTTCTTGGGACGTCCAGCAGGTCTTGTGATGACAGGTGGTTCTGGCCTCATCAAATTTGTTTTCTCCCAGAATTCCTCACTGTTCACAGGTTTGATCACATGTTCATAGGTTTTGTGGACAGTAGCCATCTCCAGCCATGGATGCACATACTCCTCAGGTCTTTCCCCAATTTTATTAATGGCAGTTATTGCATGTACACATTGCAGTCCTATAGAATGTTGTAATTAGAATCATATAAATTATAGCATACAAATTTAATATATTCTAAATTGAAAACAACATTTAATTAAACTCATACCTGTAAGTTGCCACATATTGCAAGCACATGTTCTATAACCAAGATGAACATCAACCTTATGACTATGCCTCTTCACCTCAAATACTTGACGAGCATTGTCCCCTGTCTATTGTGGGGTCCAAGAATTGCTTTTCCTCTTTGTTTCATCTAGCTTTGTTTTCTGGACAGGAGCAATTGGACTAGCAAATGCACATAACACCTTCTTTCGAGTGGCCATCCTCCTCATTAGATAGCACCTCAGCTCCTCACACAAGGTTAGGATAGGCTTTGATCTGAATTGGACTATTCTTGAGTTCCAAACCTCACACATGTTGTTGGCGACGCTATCAACCTTTGGCCAATGACTGAAATGAGATTTTACCCAGCATGAAGGCTCAAATATTTTGAGATATGCCCAAGCATCTTCATTTACCCCTTTAAGCCGCTCCATTTTATGTGCAAACTCTACCTCAATTGTAGATCGTGCACACTCCCAAACTATTCCTCTAATTTGTTTGTCCTTGTGATGCTTGATAAAATTCTTCCATATGTGCATAACGCAATTCCTATGTCTAGCACTTGGCATCACCTCCTTCACAGCTTGAACCAATCCCTAAGCAACAAGTGTAAAGCATAGTTAAAGAAAACAATATAAAAAACTGAATAGTAAAAAACATACAAAGTACAAATAAATTTTACCTTTTACTGGTCTGAGATGAAATTCCATCCATGAGCATCACAATCACCAATATCCTCTTGTAGAAGGGTCAAAAACCACTTCCATGTCTCCTTTGACTCACAATCAACTACAGCAAATGCAACAACATAGAAATGGTTGTTTGCATCTTATGCAACAGTAGAAAGTAGTTGACCCCCAAAAAAACCTTTTAAGGAAACACCCATCGAACCCTATTAGTGGCTTGCATCCAGCTTTGAATCCCCTTTTACATGCATCTAAACAAATATACATCCTGTGGAAGAGCGGAGGAGCCTCAGGTCTTGGGATAACATCCATCAATGCAGTGGTACCAGGATTGGTTTTAAAAATTTCAATCAAGTAGTCCCTCAATTTCTTGTATTGCTCACTCTCATTACCCACTACAACTTCTCTTGCCTTCTTCAAAGCCCTAGAAATCATCTTGTGATTGATCATCACATTGAAATCTTGTTTGATGTACTCAAATGCTTCCCCACGAGTCAAATGTGGTTGAGTGTGTAGCCTTCTAACTAGTTTTTTAGTTACCCACATCTGATCAGCCATGGTACTGCCAAATTCTCTTGCACAAATGTGATTGTTGTCAAAGCTCTTAATCTAGAAAGCTTTTTAACTTGTTGTTCCAAGCACAGTAAATGAACCAGGGACACACATCTTTCTTTGTTGACTCCTCTTGGGCAAGTTCCTCTTGTTGGACAGCAACTTGCACATCCTTTTTTGGGCCACTAGTAATTTGTCCATCCATTTCTGGGCCTCCCACATCATTGGGCCCTCCCACAATATTTGGATTTGTGTCATCATTGGGCCCTCCCTCAACCTCAGGATCACCAACATCAGTCTTCTTCTTGGGCTTCTTTTTCAGTTTTCTGTCTTCATTTGTGCCACAAATGGCCCTAACTCTCATCTTGTCATTTTTTAGCAAAATGCTCTTCTTCCCTTCATAAATTGTATAGTCCTTTAATGCATTCTTAAATATATCTAGTGTTGAGAACTCCATGCCAAGTTCAAAATGGACTTGGCCAAACTCTGCATCCTCATTAAATTGAGGCCAAGACCCTTGACTAGCACCCTCATCCTCAGATGACACAGGGGTGTGAAGTGTTTCAGACTCATAATTAAAGTCTACACCTTCTTCATCATATTTTCCCTTCTGATGAGGCTCAAACAAATCTTCATAACTAGGCCCATCATCATCATCATCAAAATTCCAGTCCCAATCACTCTCCTCTTCATTTATGGACCTCTTTCTTGCCTTCCCTTTCTCTTTATCCGTGTCCTCCATCTTCTTTTTTCCTTTCCCCTTATCATTCATCTCTTTTCCATTCTTCTTTTTACTTAATTTCTTATCATTCCCAGTTTTCATAACTTCATCATCATCACTACTGTCCTCAATCTCTTCTTGGGGGGGGGGTTGTAATTCATATCAGCTTCACTTTCATAACCCTCTTCTTCAGTTGAGTCCTCACTCTCAACACTCACACTTCCATCAATAGTATCATCCTTTTCCTTATTCCCTAAATTTGTTTCTTCCTCAGAGATTACACTATCAGACTCAAAATACAAGTAAATTTGATCCACATCATCTGTCTTATACTTCAACTTAGCCTCACGAAGCTCATTTATATCCTTGTCCACATTAAGCTCGTGAAGCCCTTATTCAAGATCAGGTGCCCTTGGATCATACCAGTACATGCCCTTGCAAACAGTGTACCCTAATTCCAAAAATAGTGTTCGAAAATCAAACACATTTATGAGGTCAAGATCAACCTCAGGTAGCATACAACGCTTCCCTCCTTTATAAACCAAAATCCCATTACTGTCTCGTTCAAATTTTTCCCCATGGTTAAACACAGGGAAGACAAGATCACTCATCCGCAAAAGGGGATTCAAGACACAACAACATTTTCTTACACGAATCTACATTTTGCAACATCATTCGATCGAAGAAAGAAAAAAGGGGAGAATAGTACAATGCAAAACGAATATTGAACATGCAAAAACAACAAAAAAACAGAGCATATGCCAAAAAACTACTTACCCTGAACTATGGGAGATGACGGAACGACGAGTCTGGCTTCGAGGGAGGAAATTGTCCTTTCCCTAAAACTTCGTTGGAGGAGACAGTATGGACCACCAAATATGATTTGGGTGATGATGTGGGGGACGATTGATGAGTTGGGAAGGGGGAGAAATGGTTCGATTGTAAATGAAGGGTTTCTTCTAGGGCAAAATGAGGAACTCAGTCCAGGGGAAGAAGATGAAGTCACGTGTCTTTCACAAAAGAACCCAAAACGATGTCGTTTTGTATGTTTTAAGTAGGGACTGGTTTGTCCCTTCTTAAGTTTCATTTGACGACGTGGACGTTAACGGAAACGTGGCACATTTTACAGTCCACGTAGGATCCCATCGTTAGTCATTAAAGGGGGGAGTTCACGGAGGGACGGATATGTCTAACGGAATACGAGTTCAGGGACTGCGGGATTAATAAAAATTTTTCAAGGACGGATGTGGGTCCTCGCAAAAAATCCAGGGACGGATTTGGGTATTTACTCTTTATTGTATAATGTAACAATTAAAAATTATAATGAAAAAGTAGAGTGTAAGGTTCTAAAAATAGTAAGGATTCCTTTAAAAAGAGTGGGTCCATGCTTGTTGTATGGCTGCCATTTGGCAAAAGTTTCCCAAGTATGACTACCTAAATGTATTATATTTAGATTTAGATTAAGGTAAATCCTTGTTAGCATTTTCAAACCAAATGAGTGGGTGTATGAGTTCCTTTGATTTTAGGGCACGAAGAGGACATGGTTATGAAACTCAATCAAGTGAGAGTGTTGGTTCCCAACATGGTGGAGACGCAAGATTCAGTGGGGTAATGTGTCATTGTGGAAAAAATGTAAGGTTGTATGTGTCCAAAACTCAAAGGAATTGAAACAGGCCATTTCCGAGATGCTCATTTTACAGGTTAAGAAAAAAATCAATTTCAATTTCATAAGATTTGCTATTTGAATGTTATGAATATATCCTAACAGATCTACAATTTTTTTTATGCAGGAAAAAAGATAATGTTGTAACTATTTTATTTTGCTTGATGAGTATGAAAAAGAGAAAGAGTTTGAAAATGATAGGCTAAATAAAGTGGAGAAGAAGTTAGATACTGAGGTTGCTCGATTAAATAAGATGGTTATGTTGTTGGTGATTTGCTTAATTGCGCTGTGTTTAACAATGATGAGTGTTGTTGGATTTTTATATTTTAAGATGATGTAAAAAAGTGGTGGTTTTTGTTCTAGATCTTTAGGAATAGTACTGTCATTTGCCACCATGTTCACTTAAGATATTGTAATATTGTGAACAAGATCAATGAATTATCATGTTAATTTATCAATGAATTTGTCATCATTCTCAAATTTTTATGTGTAATTATCATATTACCATCATTTATGTAATCTTGATATTGTGTAATATACTAATATTGCTCTCAAATATATATGTAATATCCTCATGTAAAATGATGCATAAAAAAAGGAGACAAAATCAGTTCAAATAAGAGTTCCATATATATATGTAATATGTTTTTTTGAGAATAACAATTCATTTAACTTCCATACAACCTGTTGAAAGCAAAACATCCCAAGTTTGAGCTCATAAAGCAAAACGTCCTAAGTTTGATGAGCTCATAATAAAAGTCATAATTCTCTAAACAAAACAATGAAAGTACTAATTCCATAAACCAAAAAGAAAATTCCCAGATACATTTAGCAACTAGATCACTTCTTTGATGGAGGTGGGTTAATCTTAGGTGTTGGCATGAACTTCATAATATAACACCTTAACTCCTCTAACATGCTTAACACAAGCTTATTCCTATACTTAAGTATTTTGGCATCCAAGCTTCACAATTATTGTTGGTTATGCTATCAACCTTGGGCCAAAGACTAAAAAATGCTCTTACTCATGCTTTTGGATCAATTTTATCCAAATATTCCAAAGCTGGTTGATTCATAGTCTTCAGTTTCTCCATGTTGCTCTTAAACTTTGGCTCTGTCATTGACTTAGCACACTCCCAAACAACATATCTAGTCTCTTTGTTCTTTCATCTATATATAAAATTCTTCCAAATATGATCCACACAATTTCTATGGATCACACCAGGCATAACTTCTTGCATTGTAGGAATCAGGCCCTGTTATTATAGACAAATTAATGAAGATAATTACAAATAAGAACATATAATATTGTGTAATTACACTTGGGACCAAGTTGTCCATCGTGCATAATTTGTCAGGGACCAACTTGAGTTAGTTAATAAATGTTAGGGACCATAATGAGTTATTTGATAATTGTAAATGACTAAAATTTAGATAATAAACAAGTGAGTAATGAGATCTAACCTTTTGCTGATATGATATAAAACTCCATCCATGTATTCTGTAATCACCCAAGTCCTCATAGAGTAGTGTCAAAAACCATTTCCAATTGTCCTTAGTCTAGATTTTTACTATCAGGCTTAACCACCAAACCTTCTTATAACTATCATATCCCATGTGCTTGAACAAAGCTTGTATGTCAAACAAGCTTATGTAGTCAGTGTCAAACTCAGGGATAGTTTCATAAAATTCATCAACATACTCCATCACATTATTTGAGTTCCTTTTAAATCTACCCCGATGATAAAAAAAACTAGCTTAATATACCCACTCATTTGCACATATACAATAAAAACAAAACAACACCAAATATTTAATACCCTCAACTAGCTCACATGGAAAAGTACCACTATTTTAATCTAACCAAGAAGGGTGACAGATAAAACAAGAACTTTTTTGGGACCACTCAAGAGAATATTTTGAACAATGGAAATAGAAAAGGGAAACAAAGCTTGTACCTTTCAACTCCGTTAGCGACATCTTGCACGGTTCTCTCACAATTGCTCAGGACCAAAACACCTTCTCCTTAGGTCATCACGTCACGCAAAACGCACGAAATCAACGATGAAGATGATGGGAGGGAAAGTATCTTTGATGGAGAATGTCAGAGGGTTTTCTTACCCTAGCTCGAATATGGTGAAAGTGAAAGGTAAGGTGCGAGTGAGTGTTACTTAAGGGGAAAAATAGGGTTCAGAAGAAGATAATTGGGGAATTTAGGATTTGTTTCTTTTAATTAGGGATTTAGGTGTTATTATGTATTTAGGGCCAGTTTGGATAAGGGTAGAAGTTACTTTTTTTAACTTTTGAATTATGAAAAGTCACGTCATTAGTGTTCGGCACAACTCACTACTAAAAAAATGCAAAATAGCTGCGAATTTTTGCTGCGAATTTTTTTTGCAGCTATTAGCTGCGAATTTTGCTGCGAATTTCACTTAAAAATATTTTTAAAAATTTTGCTGCGAATTTCACATCTCAATGACATTTCTTGGCACCTTTTTTGCTGCGAAAACTTTTTCGCAGCTAAAATTATCCACGAAGGTATTAGCTGCGTACTGGTTTTCGCAGCAAAATTCGCAACAAACTGTGTTTGCTGCGAATTTTTTGCTAAAATTTGCAGCAAAATTCGCATGTAATAGACTTTTTTTTTGTAGTGACTTTTACAATTAACTTCTGACTTTCCAACAAGTTGTTTTAGATGCTTATGGAGAAGTTAAAAAGAATGACTTCTCCTTCTATAAAAGCTCTTCTTCATCATTCCTTCTTTATTAAAAATAAAAATAAAAATAATTTTATTATTATTGGTTCACTCTCACAAAAATGTATATATATATTTTTTAATGTTTAAAATTTCTCTTATATAAAAAAATTATACCCTTTGAAGTTATTTATCCAAACACTACAACTTTAAAATAAGCACTTCTGTAACTAAAAATTCAAACACAAAATAACTCATTTATAAGCTACTTTTACTATAAGTACTTGTGTTATAAGCTCATTCTCTAAAAGAGCTTAATTAAGTTGTTTATCCAAACTAGCCCTTAATCAAGACACTAAAACGACAACGTTTAGGATAGTTTTTTCCACAGTAATGATGACTCACTTTTCACCACGTGCCACGTCATAAAAAACTAACGGAAGTCATCTAGGGAACAACAGTTGTCCGATTTTTGAATTTGTCAGGGACTAACTTGACAATTTCTCAATGTTAGGGACCACCTTGTCCACCGTGAAAATTGTCAGGGACCAACTTGGGGGTTTACCCAAAGATAAAAAGAAAAAGAGAGAGAGTAGGAAAAAGAGAAAAAAAAAGAATACGAAAAAAGAGGAAAGAAGAAGAAGCGAAAAAAAAAAAACAGAGAGAGAGAAGACGAGAAGAAGAAAAAAAAAAGAGAATAATAATTAATTAGTTAGTTAGTTACTTACCCATGTATGTATGGAGTACATGAAAGTAAGTATTTCTAGTGTATATGAGGAATTATTGATTTTTCAATGACGAGCGTACCCCTAGTTTTTCTTGTATTTTACACAAATTGCCCCTGGTTTCATGGGTGAGCAATCAATCAAACTCATTTGTCACAGAATCTTTCTCTTTCCCCTCTTCGTGGAAGGTTGCTCCGCCGTCATCGTCGACTTAATTCTTCCACGCCTCCACCTCCGTCGTCGATGGGTGTCATCCTCTCCGGTTGATGCTACCGTCGTTGCTTTCTCTTTGGTTGACGTTGCGCTGCTGCTTCGTTCGAACCATCTCTGAACGAAGGACTTGACGATGTAGCTGCTCCTTCCTTCAATATCAGATCGACATCCCTACATCCAAGGTAAGTTTTCCCTTACTATGGTTTCGAAATCTACCTTCCCTGTGATTATGTTACGATGGAGTTGTTTAATTTGGTGACTTTTCTCGTTCAATCCATGGAGGTTAGTGTAACACCCTAATAATTACCTCTTTATGCTTAAGTCATATCGAGTTAATTACCGGAAAATTATCATCTTGTTTCAGAGTTTAAGTTTGAAAATAAGAGTACGTGGAAAATAGGGCCAGAAATTTTCATAAGAGAACGCATTTCAAAAATCCTTAGCTTGTACGTGATAAGGTATAATCTGATACACCAAACTATGAACCTGCGAATTTCATACAACTAGAATACCATAATACACAGAAGTGGCTCATTACATACATATAATTCTACAAATACAAAGTAATTCACATATAGGCGTAAAACCAAAATATATATATATACATATTACAATATTACTTCGTTAGAATTTCTAAGAGAACTATAAGCTTGTTAGAATTTCTAAGAGAACTATAAGCTTGTACATTCACTTACAATTCCCTTATAAATTCCTCCGAGTATCCTATACTACCTAACATAACAACTCATAATATGAAAATGTAGCAAAAACTGTAGTGTCCTAATCTCTTTCGATATCCGCGCCTCCGTCCTTTTGCTAATCCAGATCCGATCACCTAGCAGAGTACCTGTATCTCGAGTTGAATCTAAAACAAAGGTGGTGGAATTGGGGTGAGCTCCACGGACTCAATAGGGGGATCACTCCGGTTTATTTTGAAATAAGTGAGGCATATATGATTCATT
Organism: Aeschynomene evenia; assembly: GCA_013621005.1. Classification (NCBI taxonomy): domain Eukaryota; kingdom Viridiplantae; phylum Streptophyta; class Magnoliopsida; order Fabales; family Fabaceae; genus Aeschynomene; species Aeschynomene evenia. The sequence goes on from CM024268.1 coordinate 16,019,698, forward strand.
TTAATGAAATTTTCATAAACATAATGTAGTTCCGGAGTGTCTTACCTATATGCGTCTTAATATTTATATGAATGATATGTAACAAAAAAGAATCTACATTGTGCTGACATTGGTTACTGAAAATATGTTCATTAGCATGCAACGGTTGCATAGTCAACACTATGCATACAGTCACAAGTTAAGATATAACTATTTATACAACAGTTGCACAATCAACATCATGCATATAGTTATATGTGTCATGTGTTATAACTTTCTCAAATCAATGACACTACTCTCTCTCTTTCTACCTCCGCATACACCTGGCCCCTAGGCTATGAGCTCATACCTATCTAGTTTTCTACTAGATCTCTGTGGGGAAGAGGGTTTTTGTTCACTTCATCTCACAAATCGGTATTTGGGACCCAGGGTGCCAACCTTCCTTGCCAACCCCGTTTGCAGAGGAAGCTACTCATAAATCTCATTTTTTTGATTCACATGACATTTCACAATTTCTTTATAATATCAGCATGCATAACATACATCATATTCTCATCATATCACATGTGTCATAATCTTCATCATATATGCATGTAATCACACAACATAGTTAGCCTCATATATTATTCTTTTCATTAAACCAATCACTTTCACTAATCAAAACATGTTTTTGATATATACTTTTTTTTTTGATAGACTTATGATATATACTTATGTATATTCATCATACTGTATTATTTCAAAGATCACATATAAGGTTAGAATCATCGTAAAACCAAAATAGCAGAAAATACAATTCTGCAGAAGTTCTGCGATCTGGTCGCTAGCGCGTCCCTTAAGGCCGCTAGCGCCCAAGGCGGTTCAAAGTACCCGCTAGCGCACATTTCGTCCCTGCACTCATAACAGTTTCAGAACAGAAATCATTTTTATGCAAATAATGACATATAATCGAACATGATGCATGAAAACACATTAATACATAACTTAACATAAATCTAAACCCCTACCTCTTGTAGTTTTTCCCTCTAATGCCAAAGACCACCTTTATCTTCCTTGAGCTACTTGCTTAGCAATCTATCTAACTTTTGATGATGATGAAGATTATCCTAGAGCCTCTGAAGAATTATGTTCAGTTAGAATGGAAGGAGATGATGAGAGGAATCTGATTATGGAGTTTGTTCTTTGATTTGATGAGTTTTGGTGATGTAGAGGTGAAGTTTGAATGTTTGTGAGCTTAAGGAGTTTGAGAGGGTTTTTGGTGTTCTTAAGGATGAAGAAAGGGTTCTGATAGCTTTAGGAGGCTCTTCTGGAGTTATAAGGAGGTCCTGGACGGAGGGACCTAAGAGCAATATTAAAAAGATGAAGGGTTGGGTCTAAAATGCAAAATGACAGAAATTCTGTTCTGTCACGATGCTCGTCGCTAGCAAGAAACATATGGCCGCTAGCGATCCATACCACCGCATCACTTGCTAGCGCGCTATCACTAGCCGCTAGCGATGGACTCTACCGCCTTACTCGCTAGCGAAGGGCAACTGACCGCTAGCGAGCATCTACTGATACGTGACAGCAGCAACGGTTTTCATGCTCTAAAAATCCAAAGTGCATCTAACATCCTCTAAACCATTCCAACACCCTAATCAGCATTTTTACACCTATATAAACCTGTACATAACCATAAATACCTAAAATCTCTTGTGATTGCTTCTTAAATCCTCTTCCTAGACTCTTAGTCTATTATATCATACTTTAACTCATATGCAATGCATCTATCATCATCTCATACACTTAAAACACAAAATGCACATAACATATATCAAACAATGCATACACATCAAAATGCATTCCCATGACTTACTGTTGGGAAATCACGCATAAAGGTGCAGCGGAAAACAAAATTTTTTATGCAATTCCCACCCAAGGACCCATGTGAATGAACATGATTCATCTATGAATTACCTGTTGAAGCGTTATCGCAATACAATTTGCGAACAACACTTGTTCTTGAGTTCTTCAAAAGTTCTTGTTCTTGAATTCTTCAACTCTTGAATCTTGAATTCTTGAACTCTTCGATTCTTGAAGTCTTCAAATCTTGAACTCTTCAAATCTTGAACTCTTCAAATCTTGAACTTTTGAACTCTTCAATTTTTGAACTCTTCAAATCTTGAATTCTTGAATCTTCACAAAGAGCTATGTCAAAATCTTCCGTTGCAAGTGTAGCAACGACCTAGAGATATCCACACAACAGTTGTGAGTGTCAAATACTCACCTTGATGCTTTTCTGAAACTCACTATGCTAGTAGCGAGAAACAGAGAAATAAGGATTTCTAGAGAGAGAGGCTATGTGTATATCAAATCAACCAACCACAAAAGGCTCCTTAGGTGTGTTATTTATAGCCAACACTTGACCTAAACCTAAGCCTTGTTGGGCCCATCTCATGGAAGCCCAATTAGTCACACTAACTTCTCTTAATCCTTATTAGGCTCATCTTATGAAAGCCCAATTAAATTAGTCACACTAATTTAATCTTATATTTTATTAGACCCATCTTATGAAACCCAATTAAATTAGTCACACTAATTTATTCTAATTTAGCATCAATATAAATGAAGGTAGTGAAACGTGAGAAGGGGGGTTGAATCACGTTCCAACTATAAATCCTGTTTCTGAAAATTACTTAAAAATAAAGATCAAGTATAAACTTGTCTTGCACAGCGGAAACAATTGTTAGTAAATAAACAGAAACTTAGCCTATAGACAAGGCTATAATAGATCTTGAAAATATATTTACTTTCAAGGTCTTCTAAATGATAAAGGTTAAAACTTTAACCTTCAACACTTAAACAAAAGATGATGATGATTTTGCAGATGATATATGTATTGTGTATGCAATGACAAATTGTAAAAACAATAATGATAAAGAGTAGGGAAGAGAGAAAGCACACACAGAAATTTATACTGGTTCGGCAACGTGCCTACTCCAGTCCCCAGGATACACCTGAGAGTTCACTATCACCACCAACACTAGGTGGAATTTCCTACCTCTGCTACACCACAAAGGACTTCAACCTGCACCTTCACCAAGGTGACTCACTGCCTTTGAAAACCACAAAGGGCTTCCCTTGCACCAACAACTAGGTGACTCACTGCCTTTGACAACTCCAAAGGACTTCTCTTGCACCAACAACTAGGTGACTAACTGCCTCTGGCAACTCCAAAGGACTTCAATCCTTGCCTTCAACACCAAAGGACTTTCTACCCTTGCCTTAGACCCTCTAAGGACTTCTTGCCTTACAAAAATAAGGACTTTGTATAAAAGATGTGGTTTTTACCAATCAAGAACTTAGATGCAACTAAGTTTGAACCTTGATGGATTTTTCTCTCAAAGAATAACTAGCAAAGCTAGGATAAACAACAAAAGCTCACTCTTTTAAGAATTACAACCTTTACCCAAATAAAAATAGGAACTTGAGGTTTAGAGGTTGAAGATGAAGAGAAATTAGGATTAATTTCGACAACGTTTTGGCACTTGTAAGCTTGGGTAGTCTCTTGCATTCTTGGGCATTGAGGTCTTCTATTTATAGGGAAAATAGCACCTCATTTTCGAAATTCATGTGCATGATCTCCACCCTTGGTTTGAATTTGAAATCTCTTGATCCAATGGTGAGAATTGCTTGATATGATTTGAAATTTGATCTTCCAAAAATAGAAAATCAAATAAGAGGAAGTTTCATCTTGGTCATTGATTCAAATAATTCCCTTTAATCTAAAGGCTATTATTTGATCTTAAATATGGGAACTTTGTAACCAAGAATTAGAAAAGAGGAAACTTCATCTCAGCCCTTGAATTTGAATTTGTGCCTTGATCTTGTGGTGTGCATTGCTTCATCAAATTTTCACATAATCTTGCAAAATTGCAAGAAAGTTTGCGCCACTTTTAGGAGAGAGAAAGGCTAGGGTTTTAGCTTTTCTTGCTCCTCAAGTGTGCCTCCATGTTGGTACGAATTAGGATTTCACAATTTCTCATTTTTTGATAATCCTAAATCACCAAACATGGTCTTACAGGGAATCTTCTGAATGTAGATTCTTGAATCTTGAATATTCTTGAATCTTGAGGCTTGAGATTCTTCTGGAATCTTCGGGAATCTTATGGAATCTTCACAGAATCTTCGGGAATCTTCTAGACTTGAGAATCTTGACAGAATCTTCTGAGGTCTTCTAACTTCATGTAGAATCTTCAATAGAATCTTCTGGTCCCGCATGGAATCTTCAAGGAATCTTGTAGATTCAAATAGAATCTTTAGGAGGCTCACAGAATCTTTTTAAAGTGTCCGTAAAAATATTCTGTTACTTAAATGCAAAATATATTCTAGAATAAATTCTAGATAATAATTTTTATTTAATAATTTGCATCTAAATCTCCATACAAGATTTTTCTAGATTTCCCACACATATATATATAAATTTCGAAAATTATTATCATATATTGTGTAAAATAGAGATTTAATTTTGTTTCCCTATTTTATATATAATTTCGAAATTTATGTGTATATATATATGTATTGTGCATGAATATTTAAATAGAGATATTTTGATAAAGATGATTCTCTATTTAATTTCATGTATTTTCCATAAATAAATTTTTAGGAAATCTTAGAGTCTTCCAACCAAACTTTCCTTAATTAGAAAAGCTTTGACTTGGTCTTCAAAAATTAGGGTAACTTGTATTCCAAGCATATATGTTGCGCCACTTTTGATGCTCATGGTGGTCAAGATGTGTCTTTTTATTTTGTCAAATAAATTAGATCCTAAAACACACTTAACAAACCATTATTCCAACCAAATTAAAACTTTTATTTTAATTAAGAATATTATCATTCAAAACCTTCAATGATGAGGTAAAGGGTTCTTGGAGCTAACAATCTCCCCCTTTTTGATGATAACAATTCCAATTGAAATAAAGGTTTTGATTTGATTACAAGCGAAAATATTTTCTTAAGACTTGAAGCCTTAGGAAATTATTTTCTAATAAACAAAATAAAATAAAAAAATAAACAATAAAAAATAATAGAGGAGAAATACTAAAAATAGAAACTTTAATTAAATTAAAAAACATAAATATGAAATAAAATAAAACATAAAATATAAAAGAAATTAAAGAACATAACAAGTGCAAGAACTTTTAAAAGAACTAAAAAAAACTTTAAAAGAATTTTTAAAACATAGAAAAAGGAATTAAGCTCCCCCTAGAGCTAGATAAGTTCTTGATGTTCTTGATCTTCATTCTTCAATGTTCTTGAAAAAGTCTTCCTTTATCTTCAATTTTCTTCTCCCCCTTTGTTTCATCAAAAAGGCCTTCCTATCATGCTTGGAACCGTTGAGAACTTGAGATATGAATTCGGTGTAACATATTCAAACGTATCCAAGTTGATGTTTGCAAACTTGAATATTCGAGTCAAGAGTCTCGCATGAGGTAGACGACCAATGATGTATTCTTGATTTGTGTTTAAAGAGTCAGTGATGTTATCAAGAATCAATCTTGATAAATTGATCTTCAAGTTTGTCATGAGGTAAAAGAGAAGCATGGTATCCTTTTTGCGCAAGAGGTTTGTAAATCCAACTCGTGGTAGGAGATAGAATTGCACAATTTGGAACATCATCTTCGCTTTGTCTGAGAGATCACTTACTTTCAAACATACGGGATTCATATTGTAGTTCCCGCAAAGAACATTGGATACATCATTAGGACGAACGTCGTCTTGAATGAACCATTCCGGGTTCCCATTGATGATAATCCCTTCGTTGTCTATGTTTGCATGCATTGGAAATTAGATTCTCCGAGAGATAAATTGATTGGCCTCCAACGTGACTAGTCCATCCAATGGAACCATAAGAAAGCTCAGAGTAGAAAGCTTTAACTGCCATGGGATAGACGACTTCGTCATCCATTATCAAAGAAAGTAAATTTCTTTGATGCCTTAGAGCGGGACGAATAAGTGGCATCTTGTAAAGCATCATTGGCTGAAGAACCTTTTCAATGGAGACTTTCCTTAAGATAAAGTATATTTCAAACTTTCTTTGTGAAGCCGGATTTGCAAACACTTTATCATCAACAACATACTTTTCATTGCTTCTTGATATGCCATGAGGAATGAGATCCATTGTTTCTTTAAAGATTAAAAGGTTGTGTTTGAGGTTGTGTATGTGGGTATGTGTATGTGTTGTTTGCGCAAAGATAGAGAAGAATAGGAGTAGAAAAGAAAACTTTGTTGTGTAAGATGATTGAGGGATGAAAAAATATATAGATGGTGTATGGAGGGGGGCTATATTTTCGAAAATAAGGAAAGAAAAGAGAGGGAAAATCAAAAAGATATGGTGTGGAAATAAGGATATGTAATTAATTTCCATAAAAGATCTCATCCACTAAATCTAGATTTACTCTAGATAATATCCATTTAAATCCAAATAAGAATAATCTTAATTTTCAATATCATTATTTAAATAATAAATAACAATATTTGAAAAATTAAAATATATTCTCCATTAATCTCAATGTGGAGCGCAAATTAGGTCCAATATGGCTCCACTTGGATTTTAATTTTTCTTCCATGAGGCCCATGTAGAGGCATGTGAGGCCCATTTAATTTATCAAAGCCCATAATTAATTTTGAGGCCCAATAATCTTGATACAAGCCTTTACAGCTTGCATGAGGCCCAAAGCCCATCAGTAGTTCGAGGCCTAGTTAAGGCCCAAAACCTGTATGAGGCTCGAGGCCCATACGAAAGCCCATCAACTTTTCTTCAATACGGGTGGTCTTCATATAGTAATTAACAATACTGTACACCCGATTTCTTCAAAAGATCTTCAGAAGGTCTTCAAATGAGGTTCAGAAAAATTTTCCGAAGCTCATATGTCTTCAATAATAGTGTTAAAAAAATCTTCAAACTCTTGAGACAAAACTCAAGGCCTTCAAAAAAATCTTCTTACACTTGAGACAAGCCCAAGGTCTTCAAAAAGTCTTCAAACACTTGAGACAGACCCAAGGTCTTCAAAAGTCTTGAAATTTGGCCCATCATGAAGATAGGGGGCGCAAATTGTGTCTTCATAGGTCTTCAGTTGACTTTTTGTTGACTTCTGTAGTGGTTGACTTTTCTGTTGACTTCTGATTGTTGGTCTGTTGATTTTTCTTCATCTTCTAGAATACTTACCAACTTTTGGGGAATACTTAAAGCTTTTTAATTTTCAAAAAGATTTTCAAAATTTTTTTTAAAAGCTCTTTAGGTTAAGTAAACCTTTCAGCGTGCTAAACCGATCTTCAGCTAAAGGTTTCGTAAATATGTCAGACACTTGATCTTCCGTATTCACAAACTTTAACTCAATATCGCCTTTTTGCACATGATCTCTAATGAAATGATGTTTAACATCAATATGTTTAGATCTAGAGTGCTGAATGGGATTCTTAGCCAAAGCTATTGCACTTGTGTTATCACACATAACGGGAATTTTATCATACCTGAGATTGTAGTCAAGTAGTTGATTTCTTACCCATAAAATTTGTGTAACACATCCAGCAGCAGACACGTATTCTGCTTCTGCGGTTGATAGTGCAATGGTATTTTGTTTTCTGCAACTCCATGTGATGAGTGCATCCCCAAAGAACACACAACATCCACTGGTGCTTTTTCTGTCAACCCGGTCTCTGGCGTAATCAGCATCACAGAAACCTATAACCATAGAGGAGATACCTTTCTTGTACCAAAGGCCAAGATTAGTAGTACCTGCCAAGTATCTAAGAATACGCTTGACTGCAGTTAGGTGAGACTGTTTTGGACAAGATTGAAATCTTGCACAAATGCCAACACTTAACTGTATGTCAGGCCTAGATGCAGTTAAATAAAGCAGGGACCCGATCATACCTCTGTAGGTTCTTTCAGACACCTTTTCTCCTTCTTCATCCTTGTCAATGACTTGTGATGGATGCATTGGAGTTTTCATGGGACTACACTTGTCCATTAAAAATCTTTTGAGAAGTTCTTTGGTGTACTTTTCTTGATGTATGAAGGTTCCATCAGCTTGTTGCTTGATTTGAAGTCCTAGGAAGAACTTCAATTCTCCCATCATACTCATTTCGAACTCCCCCTGCATTAGATCTGCAAACTTTCTACATAGAGATTCGTTAGTAGCACCGAATACTATATCATCAACATAAACTTGCACAATTAATAAATCAGAGTTATCAGTTAAAGTGAAAAGAGTTGTGTCCACTTTTCCACGAGTGAATCCATTCGTATTCAAGAAGCTACTAAGTCTATCATACCAAGCTCTAGGAGCTTGTTTAAGACCGTATAACGCTTTAGAAAAACGATAGACGTGCTCGGGATAGGTTTCACTGATAAAACCTGGTGGTTGCTTGACGTAGACCTCTTCACTGAGGACACCATTAAGGAATGCAGATTTTACATCCATTTGATATAGCTTTATTCCTTTATGAGCAGCGAATGCAAGAAGCATCCTAATGGCTTCTAGTCTTGCAACTGGCGCGAAGGTTTCGTCGTATTCGATTCCTTCTTGCTGATTGTATCCTTGTGCCACGAGTCTTGCTTTGTTTCTCGTAACCTTTCCGGATTCGTCCAACTTGTTGCGGAACACCCACTTTGTGCTAATAATCGTTTTGCCCTTGGGTTTCTGAACAAGCTTCCAGACTTCATTCTTCTCAAACTGTTCGAGTTCTTCTTCCATGGATTCCACCCAACTGGGTTCATCCAATGCTTCTTGAACTGTCTCAGGTTCGATTTCTGAAACAAGTGCAGCATTAGATTGAAATCTCAGGGATCTTCTTGTTCTTATCCCATGAGATGGATCGCCAAGAACTTCGTTATCTCTAACAGCCTTGAGATCGTTTATTCTGATCTTTCTTCTTAGAACGGGTTCTTGAATTTCAATACACTCAACCCCTTGAGGAGTAGAGGGTTCTTGAGCTACAATAACTCTTAGTTCATCTCCCCCTGAATTGGGTGATTCCTTCATAACTTGATGATCATATTCTTCAATAGATGTTTGATCATGACTTTCGCAACCTTTGGTTGAGATAGTTAGATCCTTCAATCTTTCTTCGATGTCATCTACATTATGTTGGATGTCATACTTCAGTTCTTTGAACTTCTCCACTCACATCAATGCAAAGGCTTAACCTTTGAGCATTTTCCTTGAGTACTTTGATGTAACTCCCCCTAGGCATGTGCATCCTTTTTGACTAATTGAAAAGTTTCAATCTTTGGTATCCATGAACATGGTTTGACCAAAAAGGTTTCACCTTTGTGATTTTTTATGCTTGCCAACAAATGTTGAGGGAAAAGAAATTGTTAGGACAAGGGAAAAGGTTAAGGTGAGGATTGTGTGTATAGGTGATGTGTTTGGAGGTTTGAGAGGGTTAGGAGATGAGTTGTTTAGAGTTTGGTCATGTGTTACGGTATAGAGAAGGTTATGCATGAAAATGTGAGATGAGGAGGGTTTAGGTAGAGATGTTTGTAGAGAAATTGACTCTTGATATGTTTTCGCGGAATAGGCTTGTCCATGTGATACTACTCAATGTTTTCATCATATCTTGAGTTGTAGACATCGGAATTGAGTGATCTTTGGCTTGTTGGAAAGCTAAGATCGAGATCTACAACTTCTCTCCTCATGAGAACCTCGAAATGCTGCTTATGAGGTCCATTGATTTGCTTCAAATATCGTGGACAATTCTTTAAGCTTGTTGATTTTAGGTTCTTGCGCATATGATGATTTGATGAGTGCTTCTATGTGGCTAGCATCCCTTGGCACCCATATGAACTTTGTGTGGCTTTCCTAGAACAGCCACCATGTATCCACCACTTCTCATGGGGGTGGTGGTGTTGCCTTTAGTGTTGTACCTGCATTCACAGAAAGAGAGGTTTTTGGTACCCATACCTTCTTGGGTCCTTTCTTGTTAGCCTTTCCAGCATCTGGTTTCAGCTTTTGAGACTTCCACGTCTGTTTAGGTTTTCCCTTCCATGTGCCACCTTTGGCTTTGGAGGTAGTTCCCTTTTTAAGAAATGGACACTTCTCTTTGCTGTGTTCGTGTTTAAAACAAAAGATGCATAAAGATGTTGGCTTCTTATCTGTCGGAGGTTTCAAAGTATCTTCCTGAAAGATTGGAACGTATCCAAGACCCGTATGATCTTTGTAAGGTTTTTGACTTCCTAACAATAGATCTAGCATCTTAGAACCGTCGACCATTCTTTTAAGATCTTTTGAGAGGAAAGCATTAGTCTTTTGTGCATGGTACATAGCTTCCTCAGCTTTCTTCACAAGCATAGAAGCTTCTGTCTCTAGAGATTGCCATCCCTCATACAGTTTATCTTTACTGTCTTTGAGTTCTTGACATTCTCTCTCTAGTTCCTCCTTTTGAGATCTTAATGACTTATTTTCTGATTCAAGGTTTTTTAAAGCTTTTTTATTTATCAGAAAATGAGTCGTCAGATTCTTTGAATCCTCTAACAGTTCATCATAGAGGTCCAAAAGTTCCTCATACGATGGTGCCGAGTTTTCAAAACATACCTTAGATTCATCTTTATCAGATTCTGAGTCTGTATCATACGAAGCATCTGCCATGAAGCAGAGGTTTGCTTCTTCTTCTGTTTCTTCGTTTTCGGATTTCAGAATCGGAGTTGTCACTCCATGTGGCTGCAAGATCCTTTTTCTTCTTGAAGAACTTCTTCTTCGACTGCCTGTTTTTAGGACAGTCGGTCTTGAAGTGGCCTTTTTCGCCACATCCGAAACACGTTGTGTTATCGGTCTTCGTCTTGTTCTTCTTATCCTTCTTAAAGAAGGCTTCTTTGTTCTTCTTAGATATGTTCTTCCAAGCCCTTGACATTTTACGCACGAGCATGCTCATGTTTTCTTCGTCAAGGTCTTCGTCTTCAGATTCTTCATCTGTTTCTTCGTCTTCATCTTCTTCAACCTTTAGCGCTTTCTTCTTAGTCTTCAAAGTCTTCTTAGTTGTAGATGTCTTGAGCGCTAAAGGTCTTGATCTTGATGTTGTTGGTTCTTCTTGAGCTTCAAGCTCAATTTCATGAGTCTTAAGAGACCCAATCAATTCATCCAAGCCTAACTTAGTTAGGTCCTTGGCTTCTTGAATAGCGGTGACCTTAGGTCTCCACTTGGTAGTAAGACTCCGAAGAATCTTTCTAACCATTTCAGCGTTTGAATACGTCTTGCCAAGAACTTTCAATTGATTAACAATATGTAAGAATCTTGTAGCAAGAGTATCAATGTCTTCGTCTTGATTCATCTTGAAAGACTCGTACTTATGTACAAGCATGGAGATCTTCGTTTCTTTGACTTGATCTGTGCCTTCATGTAGGGTCGCTAAGCGATCCCATATTTGCTTTGCAGTTTCACAAGACACAATTTTATCATATTCAGCTTTAGGTAAAGCGCACAAAAGAATATACTTAGCTTTCTTGTTTTGTTGCACTTGAGCCTTTTGTTCTTCAGTCCATAGTTTCTTTGGGCCGAAAGGTGTAGGATTGTCACCGACTTCAACGATGTCCCAAAGATCTAGACTTGTGAATTGAATGAACAATGTCATTCGATCTCTCCAGTATGCGTAGTCATCACCGTTGAACATAGGTGGTCTATTTGTGGAGGCTCCATCAGCAATATACGCGTTGTTGTTTGCTGCCATGGTCCCTTGAATCTTTCCTTGACACTGTTAAGTGCTCAACCCCAAGGCCGAGCTCTGATGCCAATTGAAGGTAGTGAAACGTGAGAAGGGGGGTTGAATCACGTTCCAACTATAAATCCTGTTTCTGAAAATTACTTAAAAATAAAGATCAAGTATAAACTTGTCTTACACAGCGGAAACAATTGTTAGTAAATAAAAAGAAACATAGCCTATAGACAAGGCTATAATAGATCTTGAAAATATATTTACTTTCAAGGTCTTCTAAATGATAAAGGTTAAAACTTTAACCTTCAACACTTAGACAAAAGATGATGATGATTTCGCAGATGATATATGTATTGTGTATGCAATGATAAATTGTAAAAACAATAATGATAAAGAGTAGGGAAGAGAGAAAGCACACACAGAAATTTATACTGGTTCGGCAACGTGCCTACTCCAGTCCCCAGGATACACCTGAGAGTTCACTATCACCACCAACACTAGGTGGAATTTCCTGCCTCTGCTACACCACAAAGGACTTCAACCTGCACCTTCACCAAGGTGACTCACTGCCTTTGAAAACCACAAAGGACTTCCCTTGCACCAACAACTAGGTGACTCACTGCCTTTGACAACTCCAAAGGACTTCTCTTGCACCAACAACTAGGTGACTAACTGCCTCTGGCAACTCCAAAGGACTTCAATCCTTGCCTTCAACACCGAAGGACTTTCTACCCTTGCCTTAGACCCTCTAAGGACTTCTTGCCTTACAAAAATAAGGACTTTGTATAAAAGATGTGGTTTTTACCAATCAAGAACTTAAATGCAACTAAGTTTGAACCTTGATGGATTTTTCTCTCAAAGAATAACTAGCAAAGCTAGGATAAACAACAAAAGCTCACTCTTTTAAGAATTACAACCTTTACCCAAATAAAAATAGGAACTTGAGGTTTAGAGGTTGAAGATGAAGAGAAATTAGGATTAATTTCGACAGCGTTTTGGCACTTGTAAGCTTGGGTAGTCTCTTGCATTCTTGGGCATTGAGGTCTTCTATTTATAGGGAAAATAGCACCTCATTTTCGAAATTCATGTGCATGATCCCCACCCTTGGTTTGAATTTGAAATCTCTTGATCCAATGGTGAGAATTGCTTGATATGATTTGAAATTTGATCTTCCAAAAATAGAAAATCAAATAAGAGGAAGTTTCATCTTGGCCATTGATTCAAATAATTCCCTTTAATCTAAATGCTATTATTTGATCTTAAATATGGGAACTTTGTAACCAAGAATTAGAAAAGAGGAAACTTTATCTCAGCCCTTGAATTTGAATTTGTGCCTTGATCTTGTGGTGTGCATTGCTTCATCAAATTTTCACATAATCTTGCAAAATTGCAAGAAAGTTTGCGCCACTTTTAGGAGAGAGAAAGGCTAGGGTTTTAGCTTTTCTTGCTCCTCAAGTGTGCCTCCATGTTGGTACGAATTAGGATTTCACAATTTCTCATTTTTTGAAAATCCTAAATCACCAAACATGGTCTTACAGGGAATCTTCTGAATGTAGATTCTTGAATCTTGAATATTCTTGAATCTTGAATCTTGAGGCTTGAGATTCTTCTGGAATCTTGAGATTCTTCGGGATCTTGATAGAATCTTCGGTAATCTTCTGGAATCTTCACAGAATCTTCGGGAACCTTCTAGACTTGAGAATCTTGACAGAATCTTCTGAGGTCTTCTAACTTCGTGTAGAATCTTCTGGTCCCGCATGGAATCTTCAAGGAATCTTGTAGATTCAAATAGAATCTTTAGGAGGCTCACAGAATCTTTTTAAAGTGTCCGTAAAAATATTCTGTTACTTAAATGCAAAATATATTCTAGAATAAATTCTAGATAATAATTTTTATTTAATAATTTGCATCTAAATCTCCATACAAGATTTTTCTAGATTTCCCACACATATATATATAAATTTCGAAAATTATTATCATATATTGTGTAAAATAGAGATTTAATTTTGTTTCCCTATTTTATATATAATTTCGAAATTTATGTGTATATATATATATATTGTGCATGAATATTTAAATAGAGATATTTTGATAAAGATGATTCTCTATTTAATTTCATGTATTTTCCATAAATAAATTTTTAGGAAATCTTAGAGTCTTCCAACCAAACTTTCCTTAATTAGAAAAGCTTTGACTTGGTCTTCAAAAATTAGGGTAACTTGTATTCCAAGCATATATGTTGCGCCACTTTTGATGCTCATGGTGGTCAAGATGTGTCTTTTTATTTTGTCAAATAAATTAGATCCTAAAACACATTTAACAAACCATTAGTCCAACCAAATTAAAACTTTTATTTTAATTAAGAATATTATCATTCAAAACCTTCAATGATGAGGTAAAGGGTTCTTGGAGCTAACAATAAAAACTGCTTTAGTGTGCGACCCTATAGGTTCTTACAACGTTGGCAATATTATTAAATCTCATTTAAATAATATAAACAGTGAGCGGTATCTAGCAACACATCACTGCTACCCAAGTTATAAGAAAGTCAACGGTTTGACATAACCTTTCCGTGATTGACGTTACCGTACACTTCAGTCCCTTTGTCCAAATATCCAGATTTAACACAAGCATGGAATTAGTCATCTTGTATAGTTAAATCATTAGTTTCTTAATCTCCGAGTAGACTGATAAAATAAATGACATTAATGTCACACATTAATTCATTTCAGCATGACCATGCATTTACCCAGTCCTACTCATCAAGGGGCCCACAGATATATCTCTCCTAATGTGAGAGGGACAAATTCTATCTACGTTACTCGCACCGCCCACATGACTCGTGATATGCCTAATGACCGCCTTTATAATTACCCTGTTACGAATAACGTTTGACGGTATCAAAGCACACGACTCCTCATGCAGCGGATCGCAGTAACTTCAAGTCAAAGGACTACATGTACCATCATCACTATGAGAATCACCTATGACATTCACATTACTATCCATGTGGTGTTCTCATGGCGGGTCAGTCCAATATATATCACCATATATACCTATGTGCAGACTTGATATCACATATCCATAACCTGTGAGAAAAGGTTATTAGTCCATACACATACTAGTCTCAACGTATTACTATTGTCCTGTTGTTTACAGTAATACTTGACTAGGGACATTTAAGAATGAAGTCTCACTATTAGGTTATGTACCTAATCTTTATTTCATTCTAAGGACATCATAATGTTTATTAAAATAAATAAATAAATAATGAAAACAATGCCTCATATATATATATATATATATATATAAAATAAAATGTCATAATATCATAATAAAAGTGCAACTATGATTGGCCCTCTAGGACATATACCAACACTTACATATTCCAATTATGCCTTGACCAAGGCGATTATGATCAAATCCCTTTAATTAAGGTATAATTAGAATTTGGGGTCTTACAGTTAGGGTTACAGATTTGGTAATTTTTAGCATTTAAGGTGTTAAAAAAATTGAAGATTGAATGCCGAAAACAATATGTATATATGATAACTCTTAATTGTGTTTGTGTTTATTCTTCATCCTTTACCACTAGAAAGCTATGTTTTTAACTGCAATAAATTGTGTTTTTTCTTTTTAATTTATCAATGAGTTGAAACTTTTTATTTTTGCATTTGATTTTTGGATTAAAGTAATGTAATTACCCTCTTCATCTAATGAAAATCTTTTGATTTCAAGCAGTTTTGAATAACTAGATTAAATTAAAATTTATGGTTTCATCCATTTTCAAGATACTTTAGTATGGTGGCTGATTCTTACATTTCATCTTAATTCATTGTACTGTTTTAATAGGTAGACATCGCTGGAATGAATGATCTGGGAGGGGAGTAGCTATGGGAGTAGAGCAGATTTGGTTCTTTTGCAATTCGAGGATGCACTTTCCAATTAGGATTCTTTGTTCTGTGCTTTGGGACTTCATTTTTATGAAATAGTGTTAGGGGTAGTTTTGTAAATAAAAATAAAAACAATTCTTACACAAAGTATAACAAACATAATATAAGTACAAAATACAAAACTAAAATATGTCTTGTACAAGTTAATAAACACAATACATAAAATTTCTTATATTTGTATTTTGTATATCTGTATTTATGTATTGTACACTTTTGTATTGTACATAGAAAATAGAAAACAGGAATCGATGAAGAACTTTATTCAGGACAACTATAGAGGAGCAATAGATTAGTTCAAATTAAAAATCATTCCTCCACAAGGTAAAATTCAGCAACAATCTCTCCTAAATGCATATCATAAATACCGCCCACAATCTCAATAAAATCACAAAAATTTAGTCCAAAAAATTCACAACATCAATTCTAATATAGTTCCTAGAGTTGATGGAAAAAATAATTTGAGAAGAGAATTCAATCGTGCTTATAAATTTTTTCTGAAATTTAAATTATATCAAGTAAAGTTTGTATCCAGCAGAACTTTTGTTAGTAAATAAACTATATAATAGAAAGAGTTAGAGAGATAATGCACACAATTCTCCAACCTACATCTAGATCTCAACACTTCTTGTTGAGATATTTCCACTAATCTTTCAAGATTATAAAATATTCTAGTTTTTTAGTCTCATATCCTACACACCTTAGATATTCTTTTTTAGTCATCTTACGTAAA
Source organism: Aeschynomene evenia (assembly GCA_013621005.1). Taxonomy (NCBI): domain Eukaryota; kingdom Viridiplantae; phylum Streptophyta; class Magnoliopsida; order Fabales; family Fabaceae; genus Aeschynomene; species Aeschynomene evenia. The sequence goes on from CM024268.1 coordinate 16,036,051, forward strand.
ATCTTTCAAAATATAAGGTGTTGATTGGTTTCCATTTTCATTTTCTATTTTCATTTTCTATTTTTATATAGTTATAGAGCTTGATTACTTGTTCTAGCAGGTAATATCTATAATAATTTCATTCAACTCATTTTCTGTTTTCACCCTTTTGGCTGAAAACATAGAAAATAAAAATTTGATATTTTCTTATTTTCAATTTCATTGTAATTAGAAAACACAACTGAAAATATTTTGTTTTATTTCATTGAAAAATGAAAATAGAAAATGAAAACAGAAAATAAACCAATCACATTTAGTTTTGTGATTGCAAATCACGGACTATTTTAACTCTATTTCTTAGGTTGTCTTAGATTTTTCACTTTGGATGAAATGTCTTTAATAGTAACATCTGTGTTTAACTAATTTTGTTAGAAGTTATAGAGAAATAAAATGAAAATGTTTAGATTGACAATTGCTTTGAACGATGGTGTGGATCTCTGTCTTGATATTTTCTATTTGTCTTCATTTATAGCTTCTAAAATTTGTCTTTTGAAGCTATTATGAGTATTCCAAAGTTCACTTTCTTGTAAGCACCAACATATTCTTCTTTCTTCTTCTCTAGAGAATAAGAATGTGTCATCATGTTATTTGCATTACTAGTTTTTTTTTTTTATATTTCAAGTGCCCAGGATAAGCGACTACAAACATAATTATGAACACCATTCAAGATCCCAGATAAGGTTGACACTCCTCACATGTAAAACACCTGACATTATGATAATTGGACACCCACAATTTACGACCACCTAATTTCATTAAAAACCTCCTACCCTACAATAATAACACTAGCCTAATGAGGAAAAGAGTGTTAGATAGTTGTAAATAACAAAGAGTCCAACAAACCATAACAAACCATAACAACCCAAACTACCTCTCATACCAACAAACCATAACAAACCAAACTACCTCTCATACCAACAGCTCCTCACAACCACTATAATTCAGTCTCCTCCACGGCATTCACATGCCTCACCCACCCCCCCAAGTCATAATAACATGACCCCATTGGTCTTTGCTGCAAGAATTGAAAGCCTAGCATCTCTCATAAAACCACATGATAATATGCTCGCACTTCCATGATAGTCCAACACCTGCACAAACACATAAACTCACAAGCTGGTGCTCTGCATCATAAGCAGTGTTTCTATAACAAAATAGCACTATCACCATTTCCTTTAAAAACCCTACACCCAGTCACCCGTGCCTCAAATTATGTCCTTAAAAGCTCATTCTCTAACACCCACTTATTGATCAAGAACAATACTTGTTCTTTGACTTCTATTATCGAAGTGCTCTTTTTATCAAAGATGTTTTTATTCCTAGCAGTCCACACCATCCACACAACAGCAAAAAAAGCATGTCAAGAACCAATCTATTTCAAAGTGTATTGTCTCTTTTTGATAAAATGATTCAATATATAAATAGTTACATGATGTTATTATCTCACTAAATGACTATTAACTAAAGACCCTACTAAATGGCTATTAAAGGCACTAATATATACATTATTCTATTTCTATTCCGTAACGGTTCCTAATCAATATACAATAATATCCTAGAATTAGTGACTACCATTAAACTACCATAAAAGGAGATTAATTGCGTTTAATTGTAAATTAATTGCGTATTACCCCCCTCAAGTTGGAGCATGAAGATTTTGAATGCCCAACTTGTCAAGAAATGAGTTAAATTGCTTGGTGCCAAGTGCCTTAGTGAATATGTCAGCCAATTGAGTATGAGTAGAAACATAAGATGGAGTGATGAGGTTGCGAAGGATTTCATCCCGAACAAAATGACAATCCACTTCAATGTGTTTGGTGCGTTCATGAAAGACAGGATTTCTAGCAATATGAAGTGCAACTTGATTATCACAATGAAGAGGAATAGGATCATGGTGAGAGACCCCAATGCATGAAAGAATCTCCTTGAGCCATTTTAACTCACAAGTGATATTAGCCATGGATCTATATTCAGCTTCAGCTGATGACTTTGAAACAGTCTGTTGCTTTTTAGTCTTCCAAGAGATTGGAGATTGACCAAGTAAAATGAACCACCCAGAAAGAGACTTACGAGTGAGAGGGCAACTTGCCCAATCAGAATCACATCATCCAGACAAGCGCAAGTCACTGTCTCGATTAAGAAGGATCCCTTGCCCTGGATGACCTTTTAGAAATCGAACCACACGAAGAGCTCCCTGCCAATGTTCTTCACGAGATTGTTGCATGAACTGCGATAAGATATGAACACTATATGAGAGCTCTGGTCGGGTGAAACATAAGTAGATGAGGCGTCCAACCAGCCGACGATAAGAACCGGGATCCGCAAGCAATGGTCCCGCAGCTAGACTGAAACGATGATTTTCTTCAATCGGAGTAGGAGCCGGTTTGGCCCCAAGTAGTCCTGTTTCTGCAATGATGTCAAGAGCATATTTCCGTTGACATATGTAGATTCCAGTGCTAGAGCGAGATACCTCAACTCCTAGGAAATACTTCAATTTTCCAAGGTCTTTCATATGAAAACAACGGTGAAGATAATCTTTAAACCGTTGGACAACAACACTATCATTTCCTGCAATAATAAGGTCATCAACGTACACCAATACAACAAGTTGTACAGCTTCGTACCTAAAACAGAACAGTGAATGATCTGACTTTGACGGAGTGAATCCATAGTTGATAAGAGCAGTTGAGAGCTTAGAAAACCAACACCGAGGTGCCTGACGCGAACCATACAATGATTTTCGCAACTTACACACCGACCCTTGCTGCGACACCGAGAATCCAGGAGGAAGCTTCATGTACACGTCTTCTTCAAGATCCTCATGCAGGAACGCGTTGTGAACATCCATTTGATGGAGTTCCCAGTCTTTGGCAGCCGCCACGGCTAACACAGTGCGAATTGTAACCATCTTTTCCACAGGAGCAAATGTCTCGTTGTAGTCAACTCCCTCTTTTTGATGATTTCCCAAGACAACCAAACGTGCCTTGAATCGTTCAACGCTTCCATCAGAATGATACTTTACTTTATAGACCCATTTACAACCCAATGCTTTCTTTCCGGGGGGCAAGACCGTGAGGTCCCAAGTTTCATTGTTTTGGAGTGCTTGAACTTCTTCAGCCATGGCCTTCCTCCATCGCTCATCTCGAACGGCTTCAGAATAAGAAATAGGTTCTCTTTCACTTTGGAGAGCTGCAAGAAAGGAACGATGACTGGAAAAAAATCTATCACAGTTCACATAATTATTGAGAGGATAAATAGTACCTGAGTCAGCCATTGGAGAAGGGGAACGAATCGATGGTGCGTTGGACATCGTGGTGTGAGCAACATAGTCTCGAAGCTTGATTGAGGGTTGCTTGTTCCGGTGCCCTCTACCTAGTGGTTCAACAGTGGATTCTGGTTCTAAAGAGGTCGAAGACAGCTCTTGTGCTTCAGAGTTCATCAGCGGCAACGATGCAGGTTGCGCGTTTGAGGATTGCAACACAGCTTCCTCATGCGCACTTGAGGTGGAGGTCTTGCTTAGGTCTCCTTCATATGATAATGTATTATCCTTTGCTAGACTTCCTTGGCTCATAACTTCACCCTCCCTTTCTTCAAAGGTTGGCTCCTCATTCGCTCCAGGCCCAGTTGGAGTAATTGGAGACTTGGGCTGCTGATTCCCACTTCCAATTTCTTCTCCATAAATTTCCAATTCATTTGCAATTGAAATGGGATCTGGTTCGGTAATATTTTCAGCAAAAGGAAATTGATTCTCGGCAAATTTGACGTCCCTTGAAACAAAAATTGTCTCATTCTCTAAATCAAATAATTTCCAACCTTTTTGTCCATGTGAATAACCAACAAAGACACATTTACGACTTCGACTTGCAAATTTATCTCCATTCCTGTTCTGATTATGCGCATAACACAAGGATCCGAACACTCGAAGATGATCATATGATGGAGGCTTTCCATTCACAATCTCGTAAGGACTCCTCCCATGAAGTGTCGATGATGGTGTCAAATTAATTAGATACCCAGCTGTCAAAACACATTCTCCCCAAAAACTAAGAGGAAGACTCCCTTGAAATCTAAGTGCTCTTGCCACATTCAAAATATGTTTATGTTTCCTTTCAACTCTTCCATTCTGTTGAGGAGTACCTGTACATGAAGTTTGGTGCAAGATCCCATTTTTCTGAAAGTACGGCCGCATGCACATGAATTCAGTTCCATTGTCACTGCGGACTTTCTTGACACGTTTCCCATATTGTCGCTCCACAAGAGTTAAAAATTCAATCAGCCTTTGTGACACTTCTTTCTTTTCATGCAATAGATATATCCACATAGCGCGAGAGCAATCATCAACCAGGGTTAAGAAATATGATGCTCCACAAGAAGACGGTGTTCTATAAGGTCCCCATAAATCACAATGTATCAGTTCAAAAATCTCACCAGCATTGGAATCACTTAAAGGAAACTTTTCTCTGCTTTGTTTAGACCTTTCACAGATCTCGCAAATCTTATTTAGTCCTCCTCTTCCACCATAATTGCTCAAATTTGGAATCATTTGGATGACTCTGCCTGACGGATGTCCCAAACGCTTGTGCCAGAGTTCATATTGGTCTCCTACGATTGCTTGACACGCTCTCACACCACACATGCCACGATACATGTAAAGACCATCTTTTCGTTCACCTACTCCAATTAGCGTCCTCGTAGGTAGTTCCTGCATCAAGCAAAACATTTTAGTGAACAACACTGTGCATTCTTCCTCATCAATTAATTGTGAAACTGAAATTAGATTGCATCTCAATTTTGGAACATATAACACGATTTTTAGTTTCAATTTTCCATCAAGAATCACTGTTCCTTCCATGTTCGTCATTACTTGCTCTCCATCCGGTAATCCAACTAGGCATTGTCGTATTCTCCTGTGCTCTTGCAAATTTTTCATTGTTCCCGTCATGTGGTTGGACGCACCACTATCCACGACCCACATTTCATGAAATTCCTTTCCAGTCAATTTTTCAATTTCATTCACTTTGCGTGACTTCATCATCTCAATTAGTATTTTCCACTGATCATCATTGATTCCTGTGATTTCTCGTCTTCCTTCTTCAACTCTTGATTCAACGGTCACCATTTCCTTGGTGTAATTGTGCCCTTGTGCTGTTTGGATACCAGAGCTCAACCTTGCTCTGATACCATGTCAAGAACCAATCTATTTCAAAGTGTATTGTCTCTTTTTGATAAAATGATTCAATACATAAATAGTTACATGATGTTATTATCTCACTAAATGGCTATTAACTAAAGACCCTACTAAATGGCTATTAAAGGCACTAATATATACATTATTCTATTTCTATTCCGTAACAGTTCCTAATCAATATACAATAATATCCTAGAATTAGTGACTACCATTAAACTACCATAAAAGCATATTAATTGCGTTTAATTGTAAATTAATTGCGTATTAAAGCAGTAGCCCACATCTTCCTTCCCTTATTTCCGGCCGACCCATCTAACCAAGATGCAAAACATTCATATGCATTCCCCGGCCACACCCAAAAACACCATAATTATCCAATAAAAAGCACCATAAACTCCAAGAGAACTTACAGTGGAAAAAGATATGGTTAACGGTTCCTCCCCACACATGACACATAACTCAGAACCAGGTGGCAGTAAGCCAGTGCTGCATAATTTTGATTTGGTATTGAGTTTTTCAAGCAATACAAACCAAGAGAGAATTTCAACCCTTGATGGCACCAAACCCCTCCATATAGACTTAATATGGCTATGCAACCCCACTCCCAGAGAATTTTCACCTTGCTTGCCTGCCAGAAAGATTTAACTGTGTACACACCATTTTTTTCATGTTTCCACACTTTTCTGTCAACAACACCTTCCTGAAGAAAAATTCTGCCCAACAAGGACTTCATCTCCTCAATCATCCTCTTGTCTCTATCCCTTAACTCCCTTGACCAATTAAAACTCAACACCCACACACAGCCATCCCATATACCGAATTCAGCAATTTGTCTTATACTTTGATTACTAGTCTTTTAACCCGTGCGATGTACGGGATGATACCAAATTTTATGTTTAAAATATTAAATAATTAATGAAATAGAAATATTTTTATAAGAATAAATTAAATAAAAATATATTATTTATAAAATTTATTTTACAAATACAAAAAAGATACATAAATGAAATTATTTTTATATCAGTAAATGCACATAAAATTGAAAAAAACATCTTGATGAAGTGTTTAAGAACTACTTATCACGTAAAATAAATATGTAATTTTTAAATTATTTTTGTAAACAAATCATGTATATTGAACCAACATATACGAAACATAGGAAGTGATTATTGCCATACTCTTTTATCAATCACTAAAAATCAGCAAATTCTTTTTCAATCATGTAATTATTTTTTTGCAATCTCAAATTCGTATTCATAATATTCATATTTATTCTCTTTCAATAATCAACTGATAAAAATGTTCATAATTTACGAATTATCAATCACTAAAATTACTGAAATCATAGAAAATATCGAAAATTACTAATTATCAATCACTAATAATTACTAATTATTCTCATCCAACAATCAACAAAAATATTGAAAATTTACTGATTCACGTTCATAATTATTCATAAGTAACAAAAATATTAAAAATCTCTAATTATATTAATAATTACTAAGTATTCATAATTATTCTTTTTCAACAATAAAAAATTCAATAAAATGATATGTTCATTATTTATATTTTGTATTTATCGTGTGAAAGTTAATTAATCAATAAATTGATAAAAAATGCAACATCTTCCTATATTTAAAAATCAATTGAATTATTGAGTAAGATGAAATAGATAAAAGTTGCTATAAATTAAATAATTTATAATTAAATAATTAAATTATAACATTTTAGGTTAAAATTTTTATTATGAAAAAATTGAAGACTGAGATTAAACCATACTGTTGTTAACTCAAATAATAAATAATGATGATAATAATATTATGAACATAGAAACGTTATTACATGCTCATATAGAAAAATCATCTTGATCGATGACTCCTTAGATGCATTTTTAAAGTTTGGAAGTGTCCAATACATGATTTCTCTAACCTTTATTTTCAGTCAGCTTGTCCTGTGTTTCTTGCATTGATATCCTTAATGAGGAAATAGTCAATTGACATTGTAAGTTTCATGTACTTTTGTGAATCAGTATTAAGCTTTAACATATTAGTGGAAAATTAGTGGAAAATAAGTAAAAAATGTTATTGATTACAATTGATTATGATTGCAAGTGTAATTTGATTAGCATTGATTATTATGTCTTTGCAAATTGCAAGAAGTAAATAAATCATGAATTATAATTGCAAGCTTAATTATGATTGATTAGTCTTGATTAGAGAGATTAGTATTAATTAGAGTATATAACTTTGATTTTTATAAGAGAGATTAGTCTTGATTAGAGCATGAATTAATGTACAATAATTAGGTGAATAGAGATGAATTTAGAAGTGACATGTGGCATACTCTATGAGATATTAACCCTATTTTACAATACTAAGAGAGATTGATGATGGACTAATAACAATATTTCTTCTTCTTTTATTTTTTTAGTGTTACTATTTACACAATAAAAAACCAGCCAAAACTAGATAAATATAGAAATTTTGGGCTACAAATATTTCAGTCCACTAAAAATTAACTATTTAGAGATAATTATTTTTTTGCCAAAGGTTATCCAATAGACCTATTGACTGGTTATTCATTGTTCATTAAACATTTTCCTTTATTTTTCTTGTGTAACTAATTTGTTGGAAATTATTTTATGTTGAACGGGTGAAGTACCAATTTCACCCACAAAAGATTTCGTCGCTGACAAAATCACACACGAAAGATTTTAACGACAAAAGAGCCCCTCGAAGATGTATTTAGTTTGACAAAAGACACCAGCTGTGAACTTCTCATCACAGACGTTAACAAAAGTATTGATCTGGACTTTAATTTTACCAATGTGGACATTATTATTCATACAAATCCCTAATTCCTCATTTCCCCCAATTTTCATCCCTCATTTCCCCCAATATCTGAATCCTAAATCTTTCTATCTCTTAGATTTCCATTTACTGATTCCAAACTTCCCAAAACAACCATCCCTAATTCCAAATTTTTCAAAACTTAGCAAAAGTTCAAAAGATGATATGAAGAACATTAATTACTTATGAGAAACAAAGAAGAAAAAAGTATGAAAGTACTCCTCTTTGTAGCTAATGAAATTGAAAAAGAGAGAAAAAAAATAAAAAAATAATTTAAAATGCTGCAAAAGAATATTTGTGTTGTGATCTTCTTCATCTTCTTCTTCATTATTGTTGGGATCTTAAACAACATTTTTTCTTCCTTTTTATTACTAATGATGGTGGTAGTATTGCAAAGAAGGGTCCAAATAAAAAAATCATTGAAGTAGCTCCACCATCTCCTTCTCTCTGACTTGATCCATTGTTAGTCTTCATTGTGATGTTGATGAGTTAAATTCGAAATCAGTAAGGAGAAATTAGAGAGAGGTAGAAAGATTTAGGGTTCAAAGATGGGGAAATAAGGGATGAAAATGGATGGAAGTGAGGGGTTAGGGATTTGGATGAATAACAATGTCCACATTGGTAAATTAAAGTCCAGCTCAACACCTTTATTAACGTCTGTTATGAGAAGTTCACGGCCGGTATCTTTTATCAAATTAAATACATCTTTGAGGGGCTCTTTTGTCGTTAAAATCTTTCGTGCATGACTTTGTCAAATCTTTTGTGGGTGAAATTGGTACTTCACCCATGTTGAACCAAACTTGAGGTTTTACCCTAAAAATAAGTGATCAAAATCTTTTTTACAATAATAAAGAGCAACTAAAATACTTCGAGAAGAAGTATTACTCCAAAGTCCAAACATCTATATACATCCTAATACTTTAGATGGATCTCTGCTTACCAAAACTAGCCTCTTTAGTTACAATTTTAATACCCCTAACCCAAAGCTCAGCAACTTCTAACCCTCCATCACATACAAAATGCAATTCCTTGTTCTTGCTAGTGATCACCCTAAACATTCCAGCTTCATCAGCATCACCTTTCTTGTACCTATTTTTACGCAACGCCAAGCTTGGTCCTAACTCTACCTCACAACATATCACATTTCTACTACTTGACTTACCCCAACAAAGCACACCTTCAGATCCCAACATCCTTATTTGTTTCCCATGTGGTGAGCCTTTACCACCTTTGGTGTGTTTCTGTACGTAGGAACCACTTAACACCATTTTTCGAGCAAGGTGGTCGAGTATAACACCCTCTGCCTCGTTCTTCTTTTTCCCTCCTGAAGCTTGCCTTGCAAGTAATAGTGCAGTTTCGCCTCTAGAATTTCTAGCATTGCAATGAGAGCCACACGAAATTAGAAGCTCACAGATTGATGCATGGTTTTCCCTTGCTGCTAGCATGAGAGGTGTATAGTCCTCTCCATCCGGGACATTCACATCATAGCCTTTGCTGGTGAGCAATTTCACTGCATCCAAGTCGCCTCGGCGAGCTGCACAATGCAAAGCATAGAATCCTCCGGCATTGCGGTTGCCCTTGGCCTTTTCAAGCGCGAATTCGAGCATGACCTTTTCAAATAAGTCACACTTGTGATTTAGTTCAGATAGGGATAATGCTGTTTCACCAGATTTGTTGCACAGCTTTACATCAACTCCAGCATACACAAGCAACCGAAACGATTCCACATGACCATTCAAAGCAGTAACCATAACTGCAGAGAAACCTCTATCATCTTGATAGTCTAGATCGAATTCTCCAGATTCAACGATAGTTTTCAATGCTTCGGTATCTCCAACTTGAGCTACAAACATTAAGGGGGAAAAGGCAGTAGTATTGCTTGATTTCGGTATCTTGCCTTTTCTGATTGTATCCAACAATGCATGTTGAAAACTAAGTGACCACTTGTTTGCCTCAGCAATTGAAGATGCAGATTGACCAGCAATATTCACTAAGCCAAAATCAGCACCTGCCCTTGTTAGTACTTTCAGACATTCCTCTTGTTTATGCCTTGCACAGATCATCAGAGCCGTGTCACCTGAGTCTGTTACTGAGTTCAAATCACAACCAAAATCAATGAGACATTGAATGATTGTTGGGAAGCCAAGACGGGATGCCATGTGTATAGGAAGGAATTCGGTCTCGCTGGTTGTTTTGACAGGGGATTCCACATTATCGCCGCATTCTAAGAGGATTCTAACAGCCTCAACATTGCCGCATAGGATGGCGTGGTGGAGAAGGGTTCTTCCATGGAGAGGATTCCTCCAAGAGACATGTTGTAGGAGCAAGCAAAGTATAGCACCACTCTTTTCAAAATACTCAACTGCACACCAGATGATGCCATAAGGTTCTCCCAGCCCTGCACCCACCCTAAGCTCTTCACCACTTGAACTGTCCCATGACCATGCTCCAACCCTCACTTCAAAGTCAAGCCTAGCACCATTCTTGATTCATACATAAAAAAAGCCTTAGTGAGCCTTATTTCACATTAACAATCAAATCTCTTGAGGGTAACAAGAGAGATTTTTAGGTGCACTGAGAGCAAGAGATCCATTTGATCTGTATCCATATTTGTGATTGGTTTATTTTCTGTTTTCATTTTCTATTTTCATTTTCTATTTTCATTTTTCAATGAAATAAAACCTAACATTTTCACTTGTGTTTTCTAATTACAATGAAAATGAAATTGAAAATAAGAAAATGTCAAATTCTTGTTTTCTATGTTTTCAGCCAAAAGTGTGAAAACAGAAAATGAGTTGAATGAAAATATCATGGCTATTACCCACTAGAACAAGTAAACAACTTCTATACCTATATCAAAATAGAAAATGAAAACAAAAAATGAAAATGAAAATGTAAACCAATCAACACCTTAACTCCTCCCTTTCTACTATAGTTGACCTATTTGATTACGTATAAAAAACTGAATGGTGCAGAGTAAAGAAAAATTTTTAAAAACAAAGAAATATACTGCAAAAAAACAATAATGCTAGATGAACAATGAGAAACCAGTCAATACAACCAATGGGTCCATTTTGGCTTTGGTTTGGGCCCAAATAATCATTGAAATTGTAATAGACTGAGTAATTATGGCCCAAATTCTCATTTATTGGCTGGTTTGGCTAGTTTTTCATTGTCCATTTATCAACACTCGCAAAAAAATTTGCTAATTCAAAGGATTAAAGAGGGAAAGGTAAAAGGATACCTGCAGTAGCAAGCCAACAACAGGGAGCTGCCTATGAATTACAGCTGCAACAAGTGCAGTACAATCCACATTTGCATGGAGAGAAGGCTTAAGTGACTGCAGAAGCACCCGGTCTGTCGCATTGGCATCCACACCACACTGCCATCAGCAAAATCATCTTTACTTTAGCATCTCCAAACAATTGTATTTACTATTTATCAACAATGTTATTTAAACATCCACGAGTGACATCCACTTCTGCACACTTGGATGCGATGAATAAGTATGATGAGTGTGGACGACCATCACATCCAAGGGTAGAGAAGTGGATGCCTAATTGGGACATCCACTTTTAAATGTGGAAATGAAAATTAGTATTTCGACATCTATTCTTGGAAGTGATGATGGTGACATTGGGATATCCATTTTTAGACGTTCAAATAGTATTGCTATTGTTGTTGATGTAGTATTTTTCACTATTTATTGACCATAGACAGCATGTTCCAAGTACCAGAAAGAATATTTTGATTGCACTCTAGGTTTATTTATTCTCCCTTTAGAGAAAGGCAGCTAAATACTAAAGTTGCACTAGTCTCGCAATGTTTGGTGAGAATCTATTATTTACTTGACCGTTAGTTCAACTCCAGGAACAAGGTCTATCATCTTAGAATTTAGATTTGATAGACTAGTTTAACCTTACACTTACTTTTTTTGAAAAATACTATATTGACATCCAAATATGGATAATGTTCAAATAGCATTATTGTATATATATATATTTTTTCAGAAGACCAACATACATTGGAAGTCTATATACAACTTGGAAAATACTTAGTGAACAAATAGAAAATCAGTCAAACCAGTCAAACTAGTCAATAGGTCCATTTAACAATTTTTTGACCCAAAATAACCTTCCTCTAAGAAGTTAATTTTTAGTGGGCCAAGTGATTATGGTCCAAAATCTCTATATGGACTGATTTTGGTTGATTTTTTATTGTGCAAATAGCAACACTCAAAACTTAGTTTGCACAGACATCAAAATTAATTTCATCTTCTATATGCACTCAATAATAGAGCATTGCTAGAGGTACAACAAAAAACCATCCAAAACAAAAAATCAGTCAAAACAGTTAAAAATATACTCAGGATTAAAAATGTTATTTGGGCCCTAAAGTGTTAAATGGATTTTGTTAGCTGGAAAAATGTTGTTCTCCAAGCATTTGTGCAAATAATAAGGATCAAAACAATTGCGAATGCTACTCTAACAACAACCTCTTTTGAGGGGTCCCATTATGGAATCTCAAGATAGAAACATATGCTGTGGCAGAACAGAACAAGTACCTTTATGAGCATCTCAATGACATCAACAAAACCCCTGCAGCATGCAGTCACAAGAGCATGGACAGCAATATGGGGTCTGATCAAATCAGAGCTCATGAGCAATTCTACACTACCTGCTTGCCCATGGCAGCTTGCCTCTAGAAGAGCTTCTTCACATGCTGGCTGTGATGCCCCTGCTTTCAGCAAGATCTCTAGAATATTTATGTGACCCTCCCTCACTGCTGCTGTCGATGCAAAGCCTCTGAAGAGTTTCTGGTTTACATCAGCTCCCTTGCTCTGTCATGTTGAGCCCAAAAAATAAAACAATAAACAAATAAATGTTGATCACATGCAGGAAATAATGCTTGGGAAAACTCAAGAAAATTAATTTTTTTATTATAGCAAAAAGAAAAAAAATCTGGATGCATATTAACAGCATAAAAAGTGTTGTAAACTATTATATATATTTACAAAACTTTGTAGTTAATGACTGATTAAGTCAAGTATATTTTTTAATGTAAACTATTAACCAACTATGTCCTTCTTGTCAAGAGTTTTCCGTGAACATATAAAAACATCTGCATCAAAAAGTTATAGTTATTTAAAATTTTGTAAAAAAAGATTAATTTTTTATCAGTATGAAATCATGACTTAAAAGAGTGTATCAGGACAATATTATTGATAATCTTTCTTCCCATTTTATATAGGAAAAAACCCCTAAATTCATATTCATATATTGTAAATATGATTGACTCTTATCCTTAAAATGCCATATATATAGATGAAAGAATTTGATTAAGGTCAGTTTGGTAAACAATTTATTTAAGTCTTTATATAAAAATAACTTATGAAAAGTAATTTATGAATAAGTTATTTTGTATATGAATATAATATAACCAAAAAATTATTTCAATAATTTTGAAAAGTGCTTATAAAAAAGTCAAATATTCTGACTTCTTCAAAAGCACTGTGATAAGTCAAACAAAACAAATATAACTTCTGATAAGTCAGAAGCACTGTGATCCAAATTGGCCCTAAGTCATAAGTAAAAGTTTAAAGAAAGAAAGCAGGTAGATAATCAATGATTTTTCTTTTTATACGCTAGGTGGAAGAATGCATGAGATGCATCAGGTATAAATTGCATTATGCAGTACCGAAAAATAACTGCATTATGTACAATGGTCGGGGGCACCTAAGACATGTTTGATAATAATTAGGAAGAGAGAGAAAGTGCTTTACTTAACGGTAAAATTCAGGCAAGGATTTTTAAATTTCAGATAGGAAATCAACTTCGATGTCCTCATAACACATTATGGTAATTAATTACTATGATGTGTGATGAGTAGGTACTATGATGAAAACTTATTTATTGTGATTCGTTACCTTTATCAAATTCAAATTAAATCCAAAAATTAAAACTTGTTACTTTTTATACACTTCTAATTTTGATATGAAATCCCCTCACATAATTTTCTCCTTGAAACCTGTTAATTTTTTAGTTTTTTCACTCGTAAATACCAATTTTGTTCTATACGGTAATTATTTCTGTGTTTGTCTCTGGATTGGAGGAAGCCACAGCTGTTATTACCAATTGAAAGAAAGTAAAAACAAGTGATTGCCTCTCAAATGTCTTCTTTCCTTTCTTTTATTACCAAAACGGAACAGACCATTGTAGCTTAAATGATTCGACAGCTTTTTTTGAATCAATATGCGCTGTTAAATCTACAAAAACCATAAGAAAACGTGAAGAAGATAATAATTTGAGGAAACGAACAGATCTTAATGACAAGAGGGACGATGACAATTGGAAATATTCTAACTGGTACTTGACAATGTTAAAAGTCGAACATCGTAAGACCCATGGATGGAAAACGTTAACCGTGTTGTAGGAATCATCTTATCTAACGATGAAATTGTCAGGACCCAATATGAAGGTTTACTCTAACTTTTATTTAGTTACTTCATAATAACTCTTTCAGATACACTTATTTAATATTTTTTCTAAATATAAATTAATTTTTTTATATCAATTATTTTAAAGTTAATTCTTTTAATATCAATTATTTTAAAATTAATTTTATCAAAATAATAAATAATAATAAGAGCGTATTCATATAGGAATTAGGATTAGCGTATAGTTTAAATAGGAAATATAATTTTAAAAATCTTTCATTTTTTCTATTTATTATTCAATTCTCGTTCCTTAATTCTCTTTCCTTAATCAAGAATGATATATTTAAAATTTTTTATATTTTAAATTTCTTAAATTGTAAAAATATGCTTTCCAAACCCAACCTAAGAAATTTTCTAACCAAGACACTATCAATCTAAACAATTAACTTGAAAATTATTTTAATAAATTTTTAAACTTATTTTTCTGCACAAAACTCAATTCAAGTTTAATTATTATGCACTCATAATAAAAAATATCAAGCTAATAAAAAAATGATCACATAATACATTATATAATTAAATGTAATTCAAATTTTAAAAAGCTACAAGTTTAAATGATTTAAAGTATTAAAATATTGTGCAGCTCAATTAAGTTCAATTATGAATGTCTAATATTTTGCAGATTTTAATTGATCTCATTTCAATAGCATCAAAACTTATCTTTCTGTAGCAAAAACTTTACTTTTTGACTCCTTAAATAATATCTTCACATCTGTCAGCAACATCCAATGAGTAACTTATTATGACTCTTAAAAGTTACTCTTATAGAGATGTGCCTACTCTCAAAAGTGCTCTTAAAATTAGAGCATTGCGAGACACACAATAAAAAAATCAGTAAAAACAGACAATAATAGGAAATTGGACCTAAATTATTCAGCTCATTGAAAAATATACACATAATTAATAATGTTATTTAGATCAAAAGTATTAAAATGAACTTTGTTGACTGTTTTGGCTAGAAAAATATTGATTAAAAACATTTGTTTTAAAATTATATTAAAAACACCTTAGCTCTCAAAAGCATCCGAGTGAGTGAGTGAGAGTATGATATTGATACCATTTGATAAGATAAAAATTAATTTTCAATAAACAGAAGAGTGAGTGAGATAGAAAGCAACCTTGATTTTATAAGAGCCTTGATTAGAACATAAATTAAATAATAACTCTTAAAATTATATCAAAAGCAACCTTAGATCTCAAAAGTATATGAGTGAATCTTGATTTTTCAATTTACCAAACATATAAAATGAGTTTACCTTCTGAAAAAATTAGAACACCCTCTCCCACAGTAAAATCAAGCCTTAAAAAATATGAAATCCATTTTCATTCCAATTATTTTTTTTTTTCTTCACAAAAAGTCAAAAACTAAAGAGTAAACAGTGGGCAGGCATCGTTAAAAATTGAATAAAAATGAAAGAAAGAAAAATCTAGAGAACTAGCGACGCATTTGAATTCGAATTCAAATTCAATTTCGAAGCACAAGGCGAAACTCAACAAGATCACCCTTAAAACTTGACACGAAATCACAAATCGCTCACTAAAGATGAACAAATAGTACAAAACAGTTCAAAATTAGTGAATACTCACTCCGATCCGCTTAAATAACTGTTTCAGATCTTTCTCAAAATAAAAAATCACGAAACGCACCTGAACAGTTTCAATTTTCAAACAAAAACAGATGACACAGAAACACTCAAACAGTTTAAATTCAAACTTCGATCACCGATCCAATTAGGAAGAGTAAAATTCATTAATAACTGTAAGTTACCAGTAACTTGCGTACGAGTGTGACATTTCCGGCGTGAACGGCGACGAAGAGTGGCGTGACGTCAGTGAGGAACTCGCTGAATTCAATGCGGAGTTCGCTGGCGGACTCGGGGAGAGGCACGAGGTCAGCGTGGCGAGCTCTGAGCTTAACGGCGCCAGCGAAATTGATGTCGACGGAGGGATCGGAAATGCAGTCGAAGGCGGAGGTCAGATCGCCGGAGTGAGAAGCTTCTAGAAGGCGCCGAGAGACTTCAGCCTCGTAGTCCACCGGGAACACTTGCTTGCCAGAAAACACCGTCATTGTGGCTGAGCTGAGGGTGGTTTATTTTCAGGTGGCGAGGAGGGCTCTCATGCGCCGGCGTCGCACCTGAATATATCTCTCTCTCTGTCTCTCTCTGTCTCGTTGTGTAGTATATTTGTTTGTTTAAATGAGAGAGGCGGGGAGAGTAAAAAATTGGGAAGAATGTGGAGACGCGAAAGTCGAGAGAAGAAGCAAGTTGGAAAAACTTAAAAGGAGTGAGCGCCAGGGGAAGGGGACACATAGAAGGAAGGGCATGGGGCATATACCTACAATGAATGTACTGATTTTACGTATCCTTTTAAATATTAAAATGATTCGGTAAACAACAAAAAGTCAAATAAATACTTATACGGTGTTTATTACGAGAGTTAATGTGGATAAATTATTAATAATTTTATAATTAAATTATTTGATAGTCCAGTTTGATTTAATAAACATATTGATAATGTGGATTATTCAGTCATTCATATTATCTCTAAAATGGTAATGTGGATTACCTCATATCAAGTGGTTATTTGGATTATCACTCCTAGGTAATCTTTTAATTTATTTTATTACTAAATTATCCCTCTAACAAATTACATTGTTATTCCTAATTTTATATTCTTCTAACAAATCGTGACAAATAGTAACCATTGTAATACAAATCCTGTTCTTCGCAAGAATAATATAATTATTTTATTGAGTTTTTATCTTTGTTAAATAATTATATTAATGTCAAAACCAAAAATATTGATATTAAGTTCAAAATATAAAAACTAAAGTAATTATTTACTCAATAACTTATTATCAAAATCAAAGAAAATTATAAATTTATATATAATGTATTATAGTATATAAATAATTAATTAAATATAAAATTGTTAAAATTTTACTTAATAAAAAATATTTAGAGAGTGAAACTAAAAATTAGAGGACATTATAGTCATATGTGTATTTTAGAATGTATTTCAATAATATATGCAATATAATTATGTTTGTTTAATTTATTTAATAATTATTTAGAGGACATTATAGTAATATACGTTACCCTGTAATCTTTTTAATATACCAAATAAGGTAATGTGTATTACCAGTTATGTTATTTGTATATACCAAACAAGGTAATGTGGATTACCGGTAATTTAATTAGAGGTAATCTATCTACAAGGTAATCTAGATTACCGATAATCTTCCACGGTAATGTGTCAAACGCGCCCCTTAATAATTTTTATTAGATGTGCCCCCTAATAATCTCCCACGATAATGTGCCAAACGCCCTCTAATAATTAGAGTAAACCCTTGGTCCTTCATAATTTTTCTGGTGGATTATGTGTTAGCTCCAAGAACCCTACATTGTCATAAGATGTTTTGAATGATAAAAATATTTAAGTGTTGGATAAGAATTTTGCTTGTGAATACTAATGGTTTCATCAAGTGTTTCAGGAGGTTAACCTATGAGGTATTAAAAATATTAAGAAAACACTTGAAGCAAAAGAGCACCCAAGAGGCGCATAGCATAGCCTCAAGCAAGCTAGAGGCGCATAGCACAAGCTAAAGCTAGAGGCTCATAGCATAAGCTAAAGCTAGAGGCTCATAGCATAAGCTCAAAGCATCAAGGGAAGCTTCTTGCACCACAAGCAAGCTATAGGTGGAGCATAGCATAAGCTCAAGACACCAAGGGAAGCTTCTTTCACTACAAGCAACCTCTAGGTGGAGCAAAATACAAGCTCAACACATCAAGGGAAGCTCAAGCTAGTAAGCAAAGCTACCTAGTAACCAAAGCTAATCACCTAGGCTTGGTGATAGTAAAACAAGCTAAGCACACCAAGGAATTTCAAGATTAAGCAAGCTCAAGCTCAAGCTCAAGCAAGCATAGGCGCATGGAAGCATGAGCTAAAGCATTAAAGTCAAGTTCAAAGTTTCCTTATTTGGAAGTGGACTTGGATACCTATAAATACCCAATCATTTGACAAGAACATCAAGAGAATCAAGAACAAAAAAGCCGAAACTCTGTCAAAAATCCTAACAACTATTTGTACTCGAATTCATATACATTTAGATCAAAAGGGGTAATTTGTAAGGTTTAGCTAAGAACAATTTGAATATCCTTGCATTTGCAAGTTAAGCTTTGAAGATCAAATAAGAGCAAAACTTAGTTGCATCTAAGTTCTTATTTGATTCTTAGAATCACAAGAATCTCTTCAATTCACTGTTTGTACAAGTCCTTCTAGTTGTGAAGGCAGAAGTCCTTGAAGGTTCAAGGCAGGGTAGAAAGACCTTCAATGTTGAAAGCAAGGAAGTCATCTCTAGGTTGAGGTGCAGTTAGTCACTTCAAGTGTGAAGTGCAAGAAGTCCCCAGTGGTGTGCTGAGGCAGAAATCCTTCAAGTGTTTGGAGGTGGTGATTAGTAAACTCTCAAGTGAAGCTTGAGGACTGGAGTAGGCACATTGCCGAACCAGTATAAAAACTTACTGTGTGCACTCTCTCTACCTTTATCTTTTACATAGCATTTTCGCATAACATAGAGCACACACACTTGCACCTAACTTGATTAAAGTAACTTAACTTAGCCACCTAGAGCCAAAGCTCAAAGGCTACATCAATTAACTTAATCTACAAGCACAAAGTGATTATAACATAAGCAAGTCTTACACCTAAGGCTAAGCTAATTCGAAACTTAAGCTTGCATCATTCTCTAATCCGCTGCACTCTATAATTAGACAAGCTTATAGCTTGATCAGAATTGCAAGTTTCAGGTAACAAAGTTTTTGAGTAGACGTGATTCAACCCCCCTTCTCACGTCACAAGCACCTTCATTATGTAGTCTAAGTGTAAGCTCCAGAACCCTTCTGAGAGAATTAAGCATAATTCTCTTAGAGTTATGAAAGTTTTAATGATAACAAGGTAAGCCATAAGTATAAAATTTTACTCAAGGTTTTGCTAATATGTGCGCTAAGTGTCTTAGAAAGCTTTAAATTATTACAATGCCATGAGCAAAGACCAAGACAAAACATCAAGTAGCCTTGAAATCAATCGATAAAATCATAGCGCCAAAGATATCAGAAAGGATGTCTCAGAAGCGCAGAAGGTGAAAACATGTTTCTGAGGAAAGAACACTGTCGCCTCAGAAAGGTCTCAGAAGACCTTGCGACTAGTAGTTCTCAGAAGGGTCTTCCCTCAGAAGGTTCGCCTCAGAAGTCCGTACAACTCTTAGAAGGTTGGACTCAGAAGCAACCAAGTGTCTGGACTCAAGGGAGCGCAAGCAGTCTCAGAAAGCTCGCTACAACTAGCCAAGGAAGTGGGAACACGCGCACTGTGCAGTTCTGAAAAGTTCCTCATTTTGCGCTGACTGTAGCAGGGAGCCGTTCTGAAAAGGACACAGCCACATAAGCAAAGTGAAAGCTTCTAATTTCGCGGCTCTTTGATGCCTATATATATGAGTTCAATTCCAGAGCAATGTGACGAAACTCTTGCGCAAAAACTCTTGATTAAACGTGCCAAAACTCTGTTGAATTGAAAATCATTTTGCGAAAACTTAGAACTTTCTCAGAAAGACAATTTTTACGAAATTGTTCTTCTAACTTTGCAAAATCTTCTAGTTCTGAATTGGTGTAAATTCTTACACTTGTAAGTTAAATCTAGAAGTCTACTAAGGGTCAAATTAAGTTTGTAACTTAATCTTAGTAGCTGATTTTCGAAGCAAAAACAACTTTCTGAAAAACGCTAAGTCCTTCTTTGTGTGAAGGCAGGTTTAAGTCCTCTGGTGTTTGAGGCACAGTTCAAAGTCCTTAATTGATTAAGGCAAGGAAGTCCTCGGTTGTGAGGCAAGGAAGTCCTCTGTTGTGAGGCAAGGAAGTCCTTAAGTGTTTGAGGCAAGGAAGTCCTTAAGTGTTTAAGGCAAGGAAGTCCTCTAGTGTGAGGCAAGGAAATCCACTTCGGGTTGTGAAGTGGTGGAAGTCCTTTACTTGGTAAAGGCAGTGTTGTCTGAGAAGGCACATTAAGAAGAATATCTAAGAACTCTCAACTGAAGGTTGAGGACTGGAGTAGGTTGGTTATAACCGAACCAGTATAAAATTCTTTGTGTTAAGCTTTTCTCCCTTGCTTTTTAACTTGCATAAATCTTTGAGAAAAACTCTACCACGATTCTAATTGAGAGGTCTCGTGAAAACCTTATTGATCAAAATCAGAAAGCTTTTAAGAAACTCAAACCTTAAGTCATTTACTTAAAATCTCTCAGAAAGGAACTTTCTCAGAAAGACTAAGTTCTCAGAAACTTAATCTTCTCAGAAAGCATTTTCCGCTGCAAACTCTTAATCATACCTTCTGAGTAAAAACAGCTTTCTAAGTAAAAGTTTTAACAAGCAATTTTTAAAACTTGCACGATTCAACCCCCCCTTCTCGTGCACACATACACTTTCAATTGGTATCAGAGCTCGGTCCTTAAGGGGTTGAGCACTTCGCAGTGTCAAGGAAAAAGATCCACGAAGGGAAATATGAACTCACCAGCTGCATTCATATCAGATGAGGCTTCAATAAACAGACCTTCGATGTTTCTCGGAGACAGCTTCGACTACTGGCGTGACAGGATGACGCTGTTCATCAAGCACACCAGTTTGGACTTATGAGATAGGATCGAGAATGGAGACTATCAGCCTCTGCAGACAATTACAGAGGATGCTGTAGTTGCAACAGACGCTGAGACAGGAGTGGCACCTCCAGCACTCAGAACCTATACAAGACGAGTCCCTAAGGACGAATGGACTCAAGAGATGAAGGAGAAGATACAACTCAACTTCAAAGCTAAATACATTCTTCTCTGCGCCTTGCCCAAGGTAGAATACGACAAGATTGTGTCGTGTGATACCGCTCAAGAAATTTGGGAGAGATTACACATGCTGCACGAAGGAAATGATGAAGTCAAGGAAACCAAGGTATCAATGCTCGTACATAAGTACGAGTCCTTCTGCATGCAACCTGAGGAAACTATTGACAACATGTCAATAAGATTTCTCCACATCATAAATCAGCTAAAGGTCTTGGGAAAGACCTACTCCAACGTTGAGATGGTGAGGAAAATTCTCAGAAGCCTCTCTGCCAAGTGGCGCCCAAAGGTGACAGCAATCCAAGAAGCAAAGGATCTAAATCAGCTGGGTTTAGATGTATTGTTTGGCTCACTCAGAACTCACGAGATTGAGCTTGAAGGACTACTTGGAGGACCATCTTCATCCTCAAGACCTCAGAAAGCTCTGGCTCTGAAAAGTCAGATCAAAAAGACTTCAAAAGCCCTAAAGGCTGAAGAAATATCTGAGTCTGAAAACGATCAAAACTCAGATTCCGATGAAGATGACATCTCTCTTCTAGTAAGGAAAATGAAGAAAGCTTGGAAGAGAAGACCAAGCAAAGACAAAGAGATCACCCCTAGAAAAGGAAAGTCAAAGCCTTCTGATGCCACATGTTTCGGCTGTGGAGAAAAGGGCCACTTCACAACGGAGTGCCCTCAGAACAAGGGAAAGAAGAAGTTCATTCCCAAGAAGAAGAAGAAGGCAATGGCTGCTACATGGAGTGACTCAGAAGAGGAAGACTCTGAGTCAGAAAGTGAAGAGGAAGCTAATGTCTGCTTCATGGCCGGTACTGACTATATTCTGGAAACAGAATCTGAGTCAGAAGAGGTACCAAACTCTCCTCCTCTCTCATACTCATACAATGAGATCTCAGAACTCTATGAAGAGCTTCTGAGAGACTCAAACGAATTAGCTAACAATTTCAGCAAACTAAGAAAGTCTTTTAAATCCTTAGAAGCTGAAAATGCTAGACTAATTCAAGAAGTAGAGAACCTAAGGCTTGAAAGAGATGACTTTAAAAATAGATATCTTGAAAGTCACAACCTCTATCAAGCTTTAGAAACAATGTCTTCTGTAACTGTTGAAAAAGCCGAACTGGCTTTAATAGAATTACAAAAGACAAATGAGCTTCTCACTTCTGACTTAGTTAAGATGGTCAAGGGTGAAAAAATGATGACACTCTTGCTTGGTGGTCAAAGACCTTACAAGGATAAGAGTGGACTTGGTTATGAAGAAATCTTCGAACCAAATGATATTGATCCATCCTTAACTAAATCACCTCGCACGTGCATCGCATGTTTTAAGAGTGGCCATGGTTCTGAAAAATGTCCTATGTTGGAAAAAGGAGAAATCTCTAAGCCTCAGAAGGCTCAAAAGAAAACTCAGAAAGAAAAGCCTTCTAAGAAGACTAACCCCTCTCAGAAGGGAAAAACTTCTCATAAAGCAAGTGCTTCTGAAAAGGGCAAACAAAAGGTCTCTGACTCTCAAAACCATGACCCCTCTAAGAAAAGAAGGCAAAAGTCCAAGAAAGCTAACAAGCAAGGACCCAACAAAGAATGGGTACCTAAATCTGTTAACTTTGTGACTGCAGGTGCATCATCAAGCGCTGCTCCACCACCACGATGAGCAGTGGTACCTTGACAGTGGCTGCTCAAGGCACATGACTGGAAGCAAGCACTGGTTCAGAAGTCTCAAGCCCAAGAAAGGTGGAACAGTGCGATTCGGTGATGGCGCTAAGGGAAGAGTCACTGCAATCGGAGATGTTGGTAAGGATTCCTCTCACCAAATCTCAGATGTACTTTTGGTCGATGACTTAACTCACAATCTATTAAGCATTAGTCAATTTTGTAACAAAGGCTTAAAGGTTGAGTTTTATGCCAAGTATTGTCATGTGATTAATCTCACAAATGACAAGATCGTTCTGGAAGGAAAACGTGTTGGTAACATCTATGTTATCCATCTGGATGATCTAAAGGATCAAAACGTGGAGTGCCTTGTCTCTGTCCAAGAAGACAAATGGCTATGGCATAAGAAACTTGGTCATGCCCATATGAGACTTCTTTCTGAACTCTCTCAGAAAGGACTCGTAAAGGGCCTTCCCAGAATTAAGTATCAGAAGGATGCAACCTGCGACTTCTGTGAAAAAGGGAAACAGACCAAAGCTTCCTTTCCCAGTAAAAGTGGTATTTCTACTCAGAAACCACTGGAACTGCTCCACATGGATCTCTTTGGACCAACCAGAACGGCTTCCCTTTCTGGAAAACGCTATGGTCTTGTCATAGTGGATGATTACTCCAGATTCACTTGGGTTTTCTTTCTAGCCTCTAAGGAAGAAACTTTTGAGAAGTTCAAAGCATTTGCGAAAAGAGTTTCAACTGAAAAGAATTCGCACATTCATGCCATTAGATCAGATCATGGTGGTGAATTTGAGAATCATGCTTTCGAAAAGCTTTGTGAAAATCTGGGCATTGCTCACGAATTCTCATCTCCCAGAACTCCTCAACAAAATGGAGTAGCTGAGAGAAAGAATCGAAGCCTTCAAGAGATGGCAAGAACAATGCTCTTAGAAAGTGGACTTTCAAAAGGTTTCTGGGCTGAAGCAGTTAATACTTCATGCTACATTCAGAATCGAGTCTTTCTGAGACCAATTCTGAAAAAGACTCCTTACGAGCTATAGAAGAATAAAATACCAAACATTTCTTATTTCCATGTATTTGGTTCTTCTTGTTTTATTCTCAACACAAAGGACAAACTCTCTAAGTTTGATCCTAAGTCCGATGATGGATGCTTCCTAGGATACTCCTTAGTCTCTAAAGCTTACAGAGTATATAACAAAAGGAGTAAATGTGTTGAAGAGACAATCCACATTAAGTTCAAAGAACTTAGTAAGGACATGTCTCAGAAAGATGCAGACTTAGAAGATGAGTTTGAGAAACTCAACATCACTTCTGAGAAAGCCAAAAAGAAAATTCTTATAGATGATGAGACTGACTTCCAACCCATGGAACAACCATCTCCATCTAAAGAAAAATCCAGCAGCATCATCGAAGCTCCAGAACCTAGAGAATCTACTTCTCCAAATACAATGGAACCTAGATTCTCAGAAGGTCAAACTTCTGATGACTCAGAAAGAGAACCTTCTGTGTCTCCTTCTCAGAACCCTACTCTTAAAGGGATTAGAGGTTCAAGAGACTTGAAGAACGTCTCTCAGAACGAAGTCTTGGGCAATCCAGAACGTGGCGTAAGAACCAGAAGGAACTATACAAATCTTGCTATGGTTTCTGAGCTTGAACCAGACTCCATAGAAGAGGCGTTAGATGATCCTAACTGGGTAAATGCCATGCAGGATGAACTTGACCAATTCGAGAGAAATCAAGTTTGGAAACTAACTCAGAAACCCAAAGACAAGAGTGTCATTGGGTCTAAATGGGTGTTTCGAAACAAACTTGATGAAAACGGTCAAGTCATGAGAAACAAGGCCAGATTGGTTGCACAAGGGTACAACCAACAAGAAGGGATAGACTATGATGAAACTTTCGCTCCAGTCGCAAGATTGGAAGCTATCAGAATGTTGCTAGCTTTTGCTGCACACAAAGGTTTCAAACTCTATCAGATGGACGTTAAGTCTGCCTTCTTGAATGGATACCTTTCTGAGGAAGTTTATGTAAAACAACCTCCTGGTTTTGTGAATGATGCATTCCCGGATCATGTATTTAAGCTTACAAAGGCTCTCTATGGTCTGAAACAAGCTCCAAGAGCTTGGTACGATAGATTGAGCTCTTTCCTGCTTAAAAACAGATTCTCAAGAGGGAAAGTGGACACAACTCTCTTTACACTCTCAGAAGACTCTGGCTTCTTGATTGTCCAGATTTATGTTGATGACATAATATTTGGCGCAACCAATGAATGCCTTTGCAAAGAATTCTCCAAGCTTATGCAAGGTGAATTCGAGATGAGCATGATGGGAGAATTAAAATTCTTCCTAGGATTGCAAATCAAGCAAGAGTCAGAAGGGACAGTTATTCATCAAGAGAAGTATACCAAGGAACTTCTGAGGAAGTTTCTGATGGATAAGGCCAAACCCATGAGCACTCCCATGCATCCCTCTCAAGTAATTGACTTGGATGAAGATGGTGAGAAAGTCTCATAAAGCAACTATTGAGGGATGATTGGCTCACTTCTCTACTTAACTGCCTCCAGACCAGATATCCAACTCAGTGTTGGGATCTGTGCTAGATTCCAGTCTAAGCCTAAGCAATCACATTTAACTGCAGTCAAACGAATTTTACGATATTTAAGTGGAACTACTAATCTTGGTCTTTGGTACGAGAAAGGTTGTTCTTCTGATGTTGTAGGATACTGTGATGCTGACTACGCTGGAGATAGGATTGATCGCAAAAGCACAAGTGGCTGCTGCTGCTTCTTTGGAGAATGCTTGATCACTTGGTCTTGCAAGAAGCAAAATACGATCGCCCTATCAACTGCTGAAGCTGAATATGTATCTGCTGCGAACTGCTGTTCTCAGATGCTCTGGATTAAGAATCAGCTACTTGATTATCAATTAAGGTACACCAAAATTCCTATCCTCTGTGATAATACAAGTGCTATCAACTTAGCTAAGAATCCTATTCAGCATTCTCGATCCAAGCACATCGATATAAAACATCATTTTATTCGAGATCATGTGCAAAAAGGCGACATTGAACTTAAATTTGTGAATACTGAGGATCAAATCTCAGATATATTTACAAAACCTTTACCCGAGGATCGTTTTGATGTTCTGAAAGGACTTCTCAATCTAAGACGTTTCTAAGTACTTTGAAATTAAAAAACTCTCTCTTAGAAACCCCCTTAGTCCTAGTTTAGACTCTGAGACGAACAACAGAACTAAGCTTCTGAGCTAGAAGTAGGAAAACACAGAAAAAACTCTATCTGAGAAAATTTGTTCTCAGAAGACTTATCTCTCAGAAAGGAGATCTTCTGAAACATCTTTCAGAAGGAGGGTTTCTCAGAAGGACCACCTCTCTCAGAAAGGTACCTTCCGAGAAACAAGTTACCAACGGTAACTTTTGGATAAGTGGCAGGAAACGGCTAGTTACAAGCCATGTCTATAAATACTCATGGCATTGTTTCATTTAAGCACTTTACGCTTAAAGCTTACCAAAACTCTGCCAAATCCTCTCCTCGCTTTTCAAATCTTCATCTGCTCTCTCACTATCTCTCTCTCTTGTTCTTCTCTATCTCTTCTCAAAACTCAAACCCTTCTTCCAAATGGCCGTCTCTGGAGAGATCAAAGGCTTAATGAGAAGCAACCTAAATGAAATATCCGAAGATATTCTCTACGACAATGAGGAAATGCAGTCTCTATTCCACAAGACTTATCTTCCAAGAAATCTTGCTATGGGAAGGGTACTACCTCTCAACGTATACAACCAAGTGGATGAACTTCAATTCACCTTCCTCAAGCAACCTGGATGGCCAGCCATGATGAGTTCCGAGGACGTGTGCTACCCAAATGTGGTGAGAGCTTTCTATTCGCAAATAGAAAAGTTCACCAACAAAGGGGTCAAGAGCACGATTGGTGACCAACAGATCCGCTTCTCCTCCTCTGACATCAACAAAGTCTTCAAAACCTTGAATGGTGGTGCTGTCATCGCCGACGACCCAGAATGGGTCAAGGAGGTAGATGACTCAGAAGAAGAAGTAGTGACACTTCTGACTGGTAGCAACAACCTACCACTCAAGGGGGTAAAGGTGCCTCATCTTACGCAAGAGGCCAGAATCATCTTCTCCGTTGTGCAACACACCCTTCTCCCTCGGATTGGAGACATGGGGAACGTTACCACCATGGATGCCTGCTTACTGTACCACCTGCTGAAGAAGGAAAGAGTAGATTTTGGGAGGATGATGCTCAACTACATGATGCACCAGGCTCATCCGAAGAGGGCTCTCACAAGTCTACCTTACGGAAGCCTTCTGACCAGAATCCTCGACCATTTCTCTTTCCCCCTTGAAGACTATGAATATGTCTTCAACCACAGCAAATTCACCATGGTCACCTTCAACAACATCAAGAAGAAGAAGGTACCAGAGACGGGGGCACCTAAGAAGAAGGAGGAAGCAAAGCCTTCTAAGGGAGCTGCTGGTCCCAACCAGCCCTCTAAGGCTGAGAAAGGAAAGGAAAAGGTTTCCGATCCTTCAGAAAAGAAGAAGAAGAAGCAAAAGGTGACTCATCCTTCTCCAACAAGGGTGACAAGGAGTATGGCTTCTGAGGAAGCTCAGAAGACTCCTCAGAAGGAACCTAAGGTTGTTGAGGCTGCTGAAGACTCAGAAGAAACAACATCTGAGCAACCCATGACCAGGAAGAGGAAAGCACCTCCAACTCTCCAAGTCCCAGACGTGCCACCAGAAGGGAAAAAGAAACGTGGTCGTTTGGTAAAAGCTTTACTCTAAAACTCCACCTTCCTTTCTTAAATCTTCTTCTACTTCAATTCCTGTTTCTGATTCTGTTGCTGGTTTTAAACCCACCAAATTTAAAACTAAACTCCTACATTCCTTGAATTATCAGGGACAAGACTCACAAAGGAGTGGGGATAAAAACCACTAAGAAACAGAGCCCGCCGAAGCCGACGGGTAAAGAAATTGTAGCAGTTGCTGCTACTGCCGCCGCCACCACTACCGCTATTGCTACTGCTACTGCTGCTGTTGAAGAAGAAGCAGAAGCTTCTCATCACTCCTCTCCTCTGGGAATGTCTCCCCTACCAGAGAAGACATTCAGGGCATGGAGGAAATGTTGCTGATTCTTCTTCAGAGAAGAGATGCAGCAAGCTTTCGCATTGAGCATCGCACTCCAGATGCTGGAAGCTCCAAGAAAGAGCCCCAGAAGAAGCCATCTGAGGTTTCTATGGTGGAACTTTCTGAGGCAACCACAACTGAAGTTGCCACTGTGAATGCTGAGTCATTGGCTCAGACGATGCTTGACGTCCAGAAGGCACTGGATCAACCTTCTGAGACTCCAGAAGCTGCTCAGATGCAACCACAACAACAACTACAACATGAGGAAGCCTTAATTGAACCAACTTCTGAGGTTGGTCCCTCTCTTCTGAGATCCCTTTGGAACATGAGGAAACTCATGTCTCAACACATGAAGTAGTGCCAGGGACCACCAGCACTGGGCTCAGCTCAGAGGTGGGCGCTGACGCTACCATGGCTGCCGGAGTTGCAGCAGTTGAGGCATTTGTTGCCCACAGTTCCTTAGAAGGAACTCTATCTGAGAAGGACTCTCAGAAGGAACCAGAGGTTACTCCTCTAGATATCACAGAGGTTCCTCCTACATCCTTTGATCAACAAGGTCCCACC
>CM024268.1:16064971-16083114 GCA_013621005.1 Aeschynomene evenia
TGTTGTAGATAACCAAAGAATGATGTAATGAGGCTATATTGGTCCTAATTGAGTGTATTGAGCTTCATTAGGTCTTACTTTGTCAATTCTTCCATTTTAGTCACTAGGTGTTGTAGATAACCAAAGGATGATGTAATGAGCCTATTTGGTCCTAATTGAGTGTATTGAGCTTCATTTAGTCTTACTTTGGTCAATTCCATTTTAGTCACTAGGATGTTGTAGATAACCAAAGAATGATGTAATGAGGCTATTTGGTCCTAATTGAGTGTATTGAGCTTCATTAGTTCTTACTTTTCAATTCTTCCATTTTAGTCACTAGGTGTTGTAGATAACCAAAGAATGATGTAATGCTATTTTGGTCCTAATTGAGTGTATTGAGCTTCATTAGTTCTTACTTTCGTCAATTCTTCCATTTTAGTCACTAGGATGTTGTAGATAACCAAAAAATGATGTAATGAGCCTATTTTGGTCCTAATTGAGTGTATTGAGCTTCATTTAGTTCTTACTTTGGTCAATTTCCATTTTAGTCACTAGGTGTTGTAGATAACCAAGAATTTGTAATGATCTATTTTGGTCCTAATTGAGTGTATTGAGCTTCATTTAGTCTTACTTTGGTCAATTCCATTTTAGTCACTAGGATGTTGTAGATAACCAAAGAATGATGTAATGAGGCTATTTTGGTCCTAATTGAGTGTATTGAGCTTCATTAGGTCTTACTTTGTCAATTCTTCCATTTTACTCACTAGGATGTTGTAGATAACAAAAAGATGATGTAATGAGCCTATTTTGTCTAATTGAGTGTATTGAGCTTCATTTGGTCTTACTTTGGTCAATCTCCATTTTAGTCACTAGAATGTTGTAGATAACCAAAGAATGATGTAATGATCTATTTTGGTCCTAATTGAGTGTATTGAGCTTCATTAGTTCTTACTTTCGTCAATTCTTCCATTTTAGTCACTAGGATGTTGTAGATAACCAAAGAATGATGTAAGGAGCCTATTTTGGTCCTCATTGAGTGTATTGAGCTTCATTTGGTCTTACTTTGGTCAATTCTTCCATTTTAGTCACTAGGATGTTGTAGGTAACCAAAGGATGATGTAATGAGCCTATTTTGGTCCTATTGAGTGTATTGAGCTTCATTAGTTCTTACTTTGGTGAATTCTCCATTTTAGTCACTAGGGTGTTGTAGATAACCAAAGAATGATGTAAGGATGGTCTAATTGAGTTATTGAGCTTCATTAGTTCTTACTTTGGTCAATTCTTCCATTTTAGTCACTGGGTGTTGTAGATAACCAAAGGATGAGTAATGAGCCTATTTGTCCTAATTGAGTGTATTGAGCTTCATTTGGTCTTATTTTGTCAATTCTTTCATTTTAGTCACTAGGATGTTGTAGATAACCAAAGAATGATGTAATGAGCCTATTTTGGTCCTAATTGAGTGTATTGAGCTTCATTAGTTCTTACTTTGGTCAATTCTTCCATTTTAGTCACTGGGTGTTGTAGATAACCAAAATGATGTAATGAGCCTATTTTGGTCCTAATTGAGTGTATTGAGCTTCATTTGGTCTTACTTTGTCAATTCTTTCATTTTAGTCACTAGGATGTTGTAGATAACCAAAGAATGATGTAATGAGCCTATTTTGGTCCTAATTGAGTGTATTGAGCTTCATTAGTTCTTACTTTGGTCAATTCTTCCATTTTAGTCACTAGGGTGTTGTAGATAACCAAGGATGATGTAATGAGCCTATTTTGGTCCTAATTGAGTGTATTGAGCTTCATTTGGTCTTACTTTGGTCAATTCCATTTTAGTCACTAGGATGTTGTAGATAACCAAAGAATGATGTAATGAGCCTATTTTGGTCCTAATTGAGTGTATTGAGCTTCATTAGTTCTTACTTTGGTCAATTCTTCCATTTTAGTCACTAGGGTGTTGTAGATAACCAAAGATGATGTAATGAGCCTATTTTGGTCCTAATTGAGTGTATTGAGCTTCATTTGTCTTACTTTTGTCAATTCTTCCATTTTAGTCACTAGGATGTTGTAGATAACCAAAGAATGATGTAATGAGCCTATTTTGGTCCTAATTGAGTGTATTGAGCTTCATTAGTTCTTACTTTGGTCAATTCTTCCATTTTAGTCACTAGGGTGTTGTAGATAACCAAAGAATGATGTAATGATCTATTTTGGTCCTAATTGAGTGTATTGAGCTTCATTAGTTCTTCACTTTTAGTCACTAGTCAAGGATGTCCTATCCTAATTGAGTGTATTGAGCTTCATTAGTTCTTACTTGGTCAATTCTTCCATTTTAGTCACTAGGGTGTTGTAGATAACCAAAGAATGATGTAATGAGCCTATTTGTGAGTCCTAAATTTAGTGTATTGAGCTTCATTAGTCTTACTTTGGTCAATTCCATTTTAGTCAATGTTGTAGATAACCAAAGAATTAATGAGGCTATATTGGTCAATTGAGTGTATTGAGCTTCATTAGTCTTACTTTGTCAATTCTTCCATTTTAGTCACTAGTAGATAACCAAAGAATGATGTAATGATCTATTTTGGCTATTGAGTGTATTGGTCATTAGTTCTTACTTTCGTCAATTGTCAGGATGTTGTATAACCAAAGAATGAGTAATGAGCTATTTTGGTCCTAATTGAGTGTATTGAGCTTCATTAGTTCTTACTTTGATCAATTCTTCCATTTTAGTCACTAGGGTGTTGTAGATAACCAAAGAATGATGTAATGATCTATTTTGGTCCTAATTGAGTGTATTGAGCTTCATTAGTTCTTACTTTGTCAATTCTTCCATTTTAGTCACTAGGATGTTGTAGATAACCAAAGATGATGTAATGAGCCTATTTTGGTCCTAATTGAGTGTATTGAGCTTCATTTTCTACTTTGGTCAATTCTTCCATTTAGTCACTAGGATGTTGTAGATAACAAAAATATGTAATGAGCTATTGGTCTAATTGAGTGTATTGAGCTTCATTTAGTCTTACTTTGGTCAATTAATCCATTTTAGTCACTAGGATGTTGTAGATAACCAAAGAATGATGTAATGAGCTATTTGGTCCTAATTGAGTGTATTGAGCTTCATTAGGTCTTACTTTGATCAATTCTTCCATTTTAGTCACTAGGGTGTTGTAGATAACCAAAGAATGATGTAATGATCTATTTTGGTCCTAATTGAGTGTATTGAGCTTCATTAGTTCTTACTTTCGTCAATTCTTCCATTTTAGTCACTAGGATGTTGTAGATAACCAAAGAATGATGTAATGAGCCTATTTTGGTCCTAATTGAGTGTATTGAGCTTCATTAGTTCTTACTTTGGTCAATTCTTCCATTTTAGTCACTAGGGTGTTGTAGATAACCAAAGAATTATGTAATGATCTATTTTGGTCCTAATGAGTGTATTGAGCTTCATTAGTTCTTATCTTTTACTTTGGTCAATTTTATATTTTTCCTATTTTTTTAGTCACTAGGATGTTGTAGATAACCAAAGGATGATGTAATGAGCCTATTTTGGTCCTAATTTAGTGTGTTGAGCTTCATTTAGTCTTACTTTGGTCAATGATCCATTTTAGTCACTAGGATGTTGTAGATAACCAAAGAATGTGTAATGAGGCTATATTGGTCCTAATTGAGTGTATTGAGCTTCATTAGGTCTTACTTTAATCAATTCTTCCATTTTAGTCACTAGGGTGTTGTAGATAACCAAAGAATGATGTAATGATCTATTTTGGTCCTAATTGAGTGTATTGAGCTTCAGTAGTTCTTACTTTCGTCAATTCTTCCATTTTAGTCACTAGGATGTTGTAGATAACCAAAGAATGATGTAATGAGCCTATTTTGGTCCTAATTGAGTGTATTGAGCTTCATTAGTTCTTACTTTGGTCAATTCTTCCATTTTAGTCACTAGGGTGTTGTAGATAACCAAAGAATTATGTAATGATCTATTTTGGTCCTAATTGAGTGTATTGAGCTTCATTTAGTCTTACTTTGGTCAATGAATCCATTTTAGTCACTAGGATGTTGTAGATAACCAAAGAATGATGTAATGAGGCTATATTGGTCCTAATTGAGTGTATTGAGCTTCATTAGGTCTTACTTTGATCAATTCTTCCATTTTACTCACTAGGATGTTGTAGATAACAAAAGGATGATGTAATGAGCCTATTTTGATCTTAATTGAGTGTATTGAGCTTCATTTGGTCTTACTTTGGTCAATGACTCATTTTAGTCACTAGAATGTTGTAGATAACCAAGAATGATGTAATGATCTATTTTGGTCCTAATTGAGTGTATTGAGCTTCATTAGTTCTTACTTTCGTCAATTCTTCCATTTTAGTCACTAGGATGTTGTAGATAACCAAAGAATGATGTAAGGAGCCTATTTTGGTCCTATTGAGTGTATTGAGCTTCATTTGTCTTACTTTGGTCAATTCTTCCATTTTAGTCACTAGGATGTTGTAGATAACCAAAGAATGATGTAATGAGCCTATTTTGGTCCTAATTGAGTGTATTGAGCTTCATTAGTTCTTACTTTGGTCAATTCTCCATTTTAGTCACTAGGATGTTGTAGATAACCAAAGAATGATGTAATGAGCCTATTTTGGTCCTAATTGAGTGTATTGAGCTTCATTAGTTCTTACTTTGGTCAATTCTTCCATTTTAGTCACTAGGGTGTTGTAGATAACCAAAGATGATGTAATGAGCCTATTTTGTCCTAATTGAGTGTATTGAGCTTCATTAGGTCTTACTTTTGTCAATTCTTCCATTTTAGTCACTAGGATGTTGTAGATAACCAAAGAATGATGTAATGAGCCTATTTTGGTCCTAATTGAGTGTATTGAGCTTCATTAGTTCTTACTTTGGTCAATTCTTCCATTTTAGTCACTAGGGTGTTGTAGATAACCAAAGATGATGTAATGAGCCTATTTTGGTCCTAATTGAGTGTATTGAGCTTCATTTGTCTTACTTTGTCAATTCTTCATTTTAGTCACTAGGATGTTGTAGATAACCAAAGAATGATGTAATGAGCCTATTTTGGTCCTAATTGAGTGTATTGAGCTTCATTAGTTCTTACTTTGGTCAATTCTTCCATTTTAGTCACTAGGGTGTTGTAGATAACCAAAGATGATGTAATGACCTATTTTGGTCCTAATTGAGTGTATTGAGCTTCATTTGTTCTTACTTTGTCAATTCTTCCATTTTAGTCACTAGGATGTTGTAGATAACCAAAGAATGATGTAATGAGCCTATTTTGGTCCTAATTGAGTGTATTGAGCTTCATTAGTTCTTACTTGGTCAATTCTTCCATTTTAGTCACTAGGGTGTTGTAGATAACCAAAGAATTATGTAATGATCTATTTTGGTCCTAATTGAGTGTATTGAGCTTCATTAGTTCTTACTTTGTCAATTCTTCCATTTTAGTCACTAGGATGTTGTAGATAACCAAAGGATGATGTAATGAGCCTATTTTGGTCCTAATTTAGTGTATTGAGCTTCATTTAGTCTTACTTTGGTCAATGAATCCATTTTAGTCACTAGGATGTTGTAGATAACCAAAGAATGATGTAATGAGCTATTTTGGTCCTAATTGAGTGTATTGAGCTTCATTAGTTCTTACTTTGGTCAATTCTTCCATTTTAGTCACTAGGGTGTTGTAGATAACCAAAGAATGATGTAATGATCTATTTTGGTCCTAATTGAGTGTATTGAGCTTCATTAGTTCTTACTTTGTCAATTCTTCCATTTTAGTCACTAGGATGTTGTAGATAACCAAAGAATGATGTAATGAGCCTATTTTGGTCCTAATTGAGTGTATTGAGCTTCATTAGTCTTACTTTGGTCAATTCTTCCATTTTAGTCACTAGGATGTTGTAGATAACCAAAGAATGATGTAATGAGCCTATTTTGGTCCTAATTGAGTGTATTGAGCTTCATTAGTCTTACTTTGGTCAATTCTTCCATTTTAGTCACTAGGGTGTTGTAGATAACCAAAGAATGATGTAATGATCTATTTTGGTCCTAATTGAGTGTATTGAGCTTCATTAGTTCTTACTTTCGTCAATTCTTCCATTTTAGTCACTAGGATGTTGTAGATAACCAAAGAATGATGTAATGAGCCTATTTTGGTCCTAATTGAGTGTATTGAGCTTCATTAGTTCTTACTTTGGTCAATTCTTCCATTTTAGTCACTAGGGTGTTGTAGATAACCAAAGAATTATGTAATGATCTATTTTGGTCCTAATTGAGTGTATTGAGCTTCATTTAGTCTTACTTTGGTCAATTCTTCCATTTTAGTCACTAGGATGTTGTAGATAACCAAAGAATGATGTAATGAGGCTATTTGGTCCTAATTGAGTGTATTGAGCTTCATTAGGTCTTACTTTGGTCAATTCTTCCATTTTAGTCACTAGGTGTTGTAGATAACCAAAGATGATGTAATGAGCCTATTTTGTCTAATTGAGTGTATTGAGCTTCATTTGTCTTACTTTGGTCAATTCTCCATTTTAGTCACTAGGATGTTGTAGATAACCAAAGAATGATGTAATGATCTATTTTGGTCCTAATTGAGTGTATTGAGCTTCATTAGTTCTTACTTTCGTCAATTCTTCCATTTTAGTCACTAGGATGTTGTAGATAACCAAAGATGATGTAATGAGCCTATTTTGGTCCTATTAGTGTATTGAGCTTCATTTGGTCTTACTTTGGTCAATTCTTCCATTTTAGTCACTAGGATGTTGTAGATAACCAAAGAATGATGTAATGAGCCTATTTGGTCCTAATTGAGTGTATTGAGCTTCATTAGGTCTTACTTTGGTCAATTCTTCCATTTTAGTCACTAGGTGTTGTAGATAACCAAAGAATGATGTAATGAGCTATTTTGGTCCTAATTGAGTGTATTGAGCTTCATTAGTTCTTACTTTGTCAATTCTTCCATTTTAGTCACTAGGTGTTGTAGATAACCAAAGAATGATGTAATGAGCCTATTTTGGTCCTAATTGAGTGTATTGAGCTTCATTTAGTCTTACTTTGGTCAATGAATCTCATCCATTTTAGTCACTAGGATGTTGTAGATAACCAAAGAATGATGTAATGAGCTATATTGGTCCTAATTGAGTGTATTGAGCTTCATTAGGTCTTACTTTGATCAATTCTTCCATTTTAGTCACTAGGATGTTGTAGATAACAAAGGATGATGTAATGAGCCTATTTTGGTCTAATTGAGTGTATTGAGCTTCATTTGTCTTACTTTGGTCAATGACTCCATTTTAGTCACTAGGATGTTGTAGATAACCAAAGAATGATGTAATGAGCTATTTTGGTCCTAATTGAGTGTATTGAGCTTCATTAGTTCTTACTTTGGTCAATTCTTCCATTTTAGTCACTAGGGTGTTGTAGATAACCAAAGAATTATGTAATGATCTATTTTGGTCCTAATTGAGTGTATTGAGCTTCATTAGTTCTTACTTTCGTCAATTCTTCCATTTTAGTCACTAGGATGTTGTAGATAACCAAAGGATGATGTAATGAGCCTATTCTGGTCCTAATTTAGTGTATTGAGCTTCATTTAGCCTTACTTTGGTCAATGAATCCATTTTAGTCACTAGGATGTTGTAGATAACCAAAGAATGATGTAATGAGGCTATATTGGTCCTAATTGAGTGTATTGAGCTTCATTAGGTCTTACTTTGATCAATTCTTCCATTTTAGTCACTAGGGTGTTGTAGATAACCAAAGAATGATGTAATGATCTATTTTGGTCCTAATTGAGTGTATTGAGCTTCATTAGTTCTTACTTTCGTCAATTCTTCCATTTTAGTCACTAGGATGTTGTAGATAACCAAAGAATGATGTAATGAGCCTATTTTGGTCCTAATTGAGTGTATTGAGCTTCATTAGTTCTTACTTTGGTCAATTCTTCCATTTTAGTCACTAGGGTGTTGTAGATAACCAAAGAATTATGTAATGATCTATTTTGGTCCTAATTGAGTGTATTGAGCTTCATTTAGTCTTACTTTGGTCAATGAATCCATTTTAGTCACTAGGATGTTGTAGATAACCAAAGAATGATGTAATGAGGCTATATTGGTCCTAATTAAGTGTATTGAGCTTCATTAGGTCTTACTTTGATCAATTCTTCCATTTTAGTCACTAGGATGTTGTAGATAACCAAAGGATGATGTAATGAGCCTATTTTGGTCCTAATTTAGTGTGTTGAGCTTCATTTAGTCTTACTTTGGTCAATGAATCCATTTTAGTCACTAGGATGTTGTAGATAACCACAGAATGATGTAATGAGGCTATATTGGTCCTAATTGAGTGTATTGAGCTTCATTAGGTCTTACTTTAATCAATTCTTCCATTTTAGTCACTAGGGTGTTGTAGATAACCAAAGAATGATGTAATGATCTATTTTGGTCCTAATTGAGTGTATTGAGCTTCATTAGTTCTTACTTTCGTCAATTCTTCCATTTTAGTCACTAGGATGTTGTAGATAACCAAAGAATGATGTAATGAGCCTATTTTGGTCCTAATTGAGTGTATTGAGCTTCATTAGTTCTTACTTTGGTCAATTCTTCCATTTTAGTCACTAGGGTGTTGTAGATAACCAAAGAATTATGTAATGATCAATTTTGGTCCTAATTGAGTGTATTGAGCTTCATTTAGTCTTACTTTGGTCAATGAATCCATTTTAGTCACTAGGATGTTGTAGATAACCAAAGAATGATGTAATGAGGCTATATTGGTCCTAATTGAGTGTATTGAGCTTCATTAGGTCTTACTTTGATCAATTCTTCCATTTTACTCACTAGGATGTTGTAGATAACAAAAAGGATGATGTAATGAGCCTATTTTGATCTTAATTGAGTGTATTGAGCTTCATTTGGTCTTA
The DNA here is from genome assembly GCA_013621005.1 of Aeschynomene evenia. Taxonomy (NCBI): domain Eukaryota; kingdom Viridiplantae; phylum Streptophyta; class Magnoliopsida; order Fabales; family Fabaceae; genus Aeschynomene; species Aeschynomene evenia. Next base: position 16,073,871 of record CM024268.1, read on the forward strand.
CTTTGGTCAATGACTCCATTTTAGTCATTAGAATGTTGTAGATAACCAAAGAATGATGTAATGATCTATTTTGGTCCTAATTGAGTGTATTGAGCTTCATTAGTTCTTACTTTCGTCAATTCTTCCATTTTAGTCACTAGGATGTTGTAGATAACCAAAGAATGATGTAAGGAGCCTATTTTGGTCCTCATTGAGTGTATTGAGCTTCATTTGGTCTTACTTTGGTCAATTCTTCCATTTTAGTCACTAGGATGTTGTAGATAACCAAAGGATGATGTAATGAGCCTATTTTGGTCCTAATTGAGTGTATTGAGCTTCATTAGTTCTTACTTTGGTCAATTCTTCCATTTTAGTCACTAGGGTGTTGTAGATAACCAAAGAATGATGTAATGAGCCTATTTTGGTCCTAATTGAGTGTATTGAGCTTCATTAGTTCTTACTTTGGTCAATTCTTCCATTTTAGTCACTAGGGTGTTGTAGATAACCAAAGAATGATGTAATGAGCTATTTTGGTCCTAATTGAGTGTATTGAGCTTCATTAGTTCTTACTTTGTCAATTCTTCCATTTTAGTCACTAGGATGTTGTAGATAACCAAAGAATGATGTAATGAGCCTATTTTGGTCCTAATTGAGTGTATTGAGCTTCATTAGTTCTTACTTTGGTCAATTCTTCCATTTTAGTCACTAGGATGTTGTAGATAACCAAAGGAATGATGTAATGAGCCTATTTTGGTCCTAATTGAGTGTATTGAGCTTCATTAGGTCTTACTTTGGTCAATTCTTCCATTTTAGTCACTAGGTGTTGTAGATAACCAAAGAATGATGTAATGAGCTATTTTGGTCCTAATTGAGTGTATTGAGCTTCATTAGTTCTTACTTTCGTCAATTCTTCCATTTTAGTCACTAGGATGTTGTAGATAACCAAAGAATGATGTAATGAGCCTATTTTGGTCCTAATTGAGTGTATTGAGCTTCATTAGTTCTTACTTTGGTCAATTCTTCCATTTTAGTCACTAGGTGTTGTAGATAACCAAAGAATGATGTAATGAGCCTATTTTGGTCCTAATTGAGTGTATTGAGCTTCATTTAGTCTTACTTTGGTCAATGAATCCATTTTAGTCACTAGGATGTTGTAGATAACCAAAGAATGATGTAATGAGCTATATTGGTCCTAATTGAGTGTATTGAGCTTCATTAGTCTTACTTTGATCAATTCTTCCATTTTAGTCACTAGGTGTTGTAGATAACAAAGGATGATGTAATGAGCCTATTTTGGTCCTAATTGAGTGTATTGAGCTTCATTAGGTCTTACTTTGGTCAATTCTTCCATTTTAGTCACTAGATGTTGTAGATAACCAAAGAATGATGTAATGAGCCTATTTTGGTCCTAATTGAGTGTATTGAGCTTCATTAGTTCTTACTTTGGTCAATTCTTCCATTTTAGTCACTAGGGTGTTGTAGATAACCAAAGAATTATGTAATGATCTATTTTGGTCCTAATTGAGTGTATTGAGCTTTATTAGTTCTTACTTTCGTCAATTCTTCCATTTTAGTCACTAGGATGTTGTAGATAACCAAAGGATGATGTAATGAGCCTATTTTGGTCCTAATTTAGTGTATTGAGCTTCATTTAGTCTTACTTTGGTCAATGAATCCATTTTAGTCACTAGGATGTTGTAGATAACCAAAGAATGATGTAATGAGGCTATATTGGTCCTAATTGAGTGTATTGAGCTTCATTAGGTCTTACTTTGATCAATTCTTCCATTTTAGTCACTAGGGTGTTGTAGATAACCAAAGAATGATGTAATGATCTATTTTGGTCCTAATTGAGTGTATTGAGCTTCATTAGTTCTTACTTTCGTCAATTCTTCCATTTTAGTCACTAGGATGTTGTAGATAACCAAAGAATGATGTAATGAGCCTATTTTGGTCCTAATTGAGTGTATTGAGCTTCATTAGTTCTTACTTTGGTCAATTCTTCCATTTTAGTCACTAGGGTGTTGTAGATAACCAAAGAATTATGTAATGATCTATTTTGGTCCTAATTGAGTGTATTGAGCTTCATTTAGTTCTTACTTTGTCAATGAATCCATTTTAGTCACTAGGATGTTGTAGATAACCAAAGAATGATGTAATGAGCCTATATTGGTCCTAATTGAGTGTATTGAGCTTCATTAGGTCTTACTTTGGTCAATTCTTCCATTTTAGTCACTAGGATGTTGTAGATAACCAAAGAATGATGTAATGAGCCTATTTTGGTCCTAATTGAGTGTATTGAGCTTCATTTAGGTCTTACTTTGGTCAATTCTTCCATTTTAGTCACTAGGATGTTGTAGATAACCAAAGAATGATGTAATGATCTATTTTGGTCCTAATTGAGTGTATTGAGCTTCATTAGTTCTTACTTTGTCAATTCTTCCATTTTAGTCACTAGGATGTTGTAGATAACCAAAGAATGATGTAATGAGCCTATTTTGGTCCTAATTGAGTGTATTGAGCTTCATTAGTTCTTACTTTGGTCAATTCTTCCATTTTAGTCACTAGGGTGTTGTAGATAACCAAGAATGAGTAGATGTCATTTGTCCTAATTTTGAGTCCGTATGATGCTATTGGTCCTAATTGAGTGTATTGAGCTTCATTAGTTCTTACTTTGGTCAATTCTTCCATTTTAGTCACTAGGTGTTGTAGATAACCAAAGATGATGTAATGAGCTATTTTGGTCCTAATTGAGTGTATTGAGCTTCATTAGTCTTACTTTGTCAATTCTTCCATTTTAGTCACTAGGATGTTGTAGATAACCAAAGATGATGTAATGACTATTTTGGTCCTAATTGAGTGTATTGAGCTTCATTAGTTCTTACTTTCGTCAATTCTTCCATTTTAGTCACTAGGATGTTGTAGATAACCAAGGATGATGTAATGAGCTATTTTGGTCCTAATTGAGTGTATTGAGCTTCATTTGGTCTTACTTTGGTCAATTCTTCCATTTTAGTCACTAGGATGTTGTAGAGTAACCAAAGAATGATGTAATGAGCCTATTTTGGTCCTAATTGAGTGTATTGAGCTTCATTAGTTCTTACTTTGGTCAATTCTTCCATTTTAGTCACTAGGGTGTTGTAGATAACCAAAGAATGATGTAATGAGCCTATTTTGGTCCTAATTGAGTGTATTGAGCTTCATTAGTTCTTACTTTGGTCAATTCTTCCATTTTAGTCACTAGGTTGTTGTAGATAACCAAAGAATATGTAATGAGCTATTTTGGTCCTAATTGAGTGTATTGAGCTTCATTTAGTCTTACTTTGTCAATTCTTCCATTTTAGTCACTAGGATGTTGTAGATAACCAAAGATGATGTAATGAGCCTATTTTGGTCCTAATTGAGTGTATTGAGCTTCATTAGTCTTACTTTGGTCAATTCTTCCATTTTAGTCACTAGGATGTTGTAGATAACCAAGATGATGTAATGAGCCTATTTTGGTCCTAATTGAGTGTATTGAGCTTCATTTGGTCTTACTTTGGTCAATTCTTCATTTTAGTCACTAGGATGTTGTAGATAACCAAGAATGATGTAATTGAGCTATATTGGTCCTAATTGAGTGTATTGAGCTTCATTAGTTCTTACTGTTGGTCAATTCTTCCATTTTAGTCACTAGGGTGTTGTAGATAACCAAAGAATTATGTAATGATCTATTTTGGTCCTAATTGAGTGTATTGAGCTTCATTAGTTCTTACTTTGGTCAATTCTTCCATTTTAGTCACTAGGGTGTTGTAGATAACCAAAGGATGATGTAATGAGCTATTTGGTCCTAATTGAGTGTATTGAGCTTCATTTAGTCTTACTTTGTCAATTCCATTTTAGTCACTAGGATGTTGGTAGATAACATAAGAATGATGTAATGAGCCTATTTTGGTCCTAATTGAGTGTATTGAGCTTCATTAGTTTACTTTGTCAATTCTTCCATTTTAGTCACTAGGATGTTGTAGATAACCAAAGATGATGTAATGAGCCTATTTTGGTCCTAATTGAGTGTATTGAGCTTCATTTAGTTCTTACTTTGGTCAATGTACTTCCATTTTTAGTCACTAGGAATGTTGTAGATAACCAAAGAATGATGTAATGAGGCTATTTTGGTCCTAATTGAGTGTATTGAGCTTCATTAGGTTCTTACTTTGTCAATTCTTCCATTTTAGTCACTAGGATGTTGTAGATAAACCAAAGGATGATGTAATGAGCCTATTTTGGTCCTAATTGAGTGTATTGAGCTTCATTTGGTCTTACTTTGGTCAATGTCTCCATTTTAGTCACTAGAATGTTGTAGATAACCAAAGAATGATGTAATGAGCTATTTTGTCCTAATTGAGTGTATTGAGCTTCATTAGTTCTTACTTTGGTCAATTCTTCCATTTTAGTCACTAGGGTGTTGTAGATAACCAAAGAATGATGTAATGATCTATTTTGGTCCTAATTGAGTGTATTGAGCTTCATTAGTCTTACTTTCGTCAATTCTTCCATTTTAGTCACTAGGATGTTGTAGATAACCAAAGGATGATGTAATGAGCCTATTCTGGTCCTAATTTAGTGTGATTGAGCTTCATTTAGCCTTACTTTGGTCAATGAATCCATTTTAGTCACTAGGATGTTGTAGATAACCAAAGAATGATGTAATGAGGCTATATTGTCCTAATTGAGTGTATTGAGCTTCATTAGTCTTACTTTGATCAATTCTTCCATTTTAGTCACTAGGGTGTTGTAGATAACCAAAGAATGATGTAATGATCTATTTTGGTCCTAATTGAGTGTATTGAGCTTCATTAGTTCTTACTTTCGTCAATTCTTCCATTTTAGTCACTAGATGTTGTAGATAACCAAAGAATGATGTAATGAGCCTATTTTGGTCCTAATTGAGTGTATTGAGCTTCATTAGTTCTTACTTTGGTCAATTCTTCCATTTTAGTCACTAGGGTGTTGTAGATAACCAAAGAATTATGTAATGATCTATTTTGGTCCTAATTGAGTGTATTGAGCTTCATTTGTCTTACTTTGGTCAATGAATCCATTTTAGTCACTAGGATGTTGTAGATAACCAAGAATGATGTAATGAGCTATTTTGGTCCTAATTGAGTGTATTGAGCTTCATTAGTCTTACTTTGTCATTTTCCATTTTAGTCACTAGGATGTTGTAGATAACCAAAGAATGATGTAATGAGCCTATATTGGTCCTAATTGAGTGTATTGAGCTTCATTAGTCTTACTTTGATCAATCTTCATTTTAGTCACTAGGTGTTGTAGATAACCAAGAATGATGTATGATCTATTTGGTCCTAATTGAGTGTATTGAGCTTCATTAGTTCTTACTTTGTCATTCTTCCATTTTAGTCACTAGGTGTTTGTAGATAACCAAAGAATTATGTAATGATCTATTTTGGTCCTAATTGAGTGTATTGAGCTTCATTAGTTCTTACTTTCGTCAATTCTTCCATTTTAGTCACTAGGATGTTGTAGATAACCAAAGGATGATGTAATGAGCCTATTTGGTCCTAATTTAGTGTATTGAGCTTCATTTAGTCTTACTTTGGTCAATGAATCCATTTTAGTCACTAGGATGTTGTAGATAACCAAAGAATGATGTAATGAGGCTATTTGGTCCTAATTGAGTGTATTGAGCTTCATTAGGTCTTACTTTGGTCAATTCTTCCATTTTAGTCACTAGGGTGTTGTAGATAACCAAAGAATGATGTAATGAGCCTATTTTGAGTCTTCATACTTTGGTCAATTGGTGTTGTATTGAGCTTCATTGAGTGTATTGAGCTTCATTAGTTCTTACTTTGGTCAATTCTTCCATTTTAGTCACTAGGTGTTGTAGATAACCAAAGAATTATGTAATGATCTATTTTGGTCCTAATTGAGTGTATTGAGCTTCAAAGTCACTATGAGATATGATGTAATGAGCCTATTTTGGTCCTAATTTAGTGTATTGAGCTTCATTTGTCTTACTTTGGTCAATTCCATTTTAGTCACTAGGATGTTGTAGATAACCAAAGAATGATGTAATGAGCTATTTGGTCCTAATTGAGTGTATTGAGCTCTTACTAATTCATTTTAGTCACTAGGGTGTTGTAGATAACCAAAGAATGATCCTATTTTGGTCCTAATTGAGTGTATTGAGCTTCATTAGTTCTTACTTTGGTCAATTCTTCCATTTTAGTCACTAGGGTGTTGTGGATAACCAAAGAATTATGTAATAATCTATTTTGGTCCTAATTGAGTGTATTGAGCTTCATTAGTTCTTACTTTCGTCAATTCTTCCATTTTAGTCACTAGGATGTTGTAGATAACCAAAGTATGATGTAATGAGCCTATTTTGGTCCTAATTTAGTGTATTGAGCATCATTTAGTCTTACTTTGGTCAATGAATCCATTTTAGTCACTAGGATGTTGTAGATAACCAAAGAATGATGTAATGAGGCTATTTGGTCCTAATTGAGTGTATTGAGCTTCATTAGTCTTACTTTGTCAATTCTTCCATTTTAGTCACTAGGGTGTTGTAGATAACCAAAGAATGATGTAATGATCTATTTTGGTCCTAATTGAGTGTATTGAGCTTCATTAGTTCTTACTTTGGTCAATTCTTCCATTTTAGTCACTAGGGTGTTGTAGATAACCAAAGAATGTATGTATTTTGGTCCTAATTGAGTGTATTGAGCTTCATTAGTCTTACTTTGGTCAATTCCATTTTAGTCACTAGGATGTTGTAGATAACCAAAGAATGATGTAATGAGGCTATTTGGTCCTAATTGAGTGTATTGAGCTTCATTAGTCTTACGTCAATTCTTCCATTTTAGTCACTAGGATGTTGTAGATAACCAAAGGATGATGTAATGAGCCTATTTTGGTCCTAATTTAGTGTGTTGAGCTTCATTAGTCTTACTTTGGTCAATTCCATTTTAGTCACTAGGATGTTGTAGATAACCAAAGAATGATGTAATGAGGCTATTTGGTCCTAATTGAGTGTATTGAGCTTCATTAGGTCTTACTTTTCAATTCTTCCATTTTAGTCACTAGGGTGTTGTAGATAACCAAAGAATGATGTAATGATCTTTTTGGTCCTAATTGAGTGTATTGAGCTTCATTAGTTCTTACTTTCGTCAATTCTTCCATTTTAGTCACTAGGATGTTGTAGATAACCAAAGAATGATGTAATGAGCCTATTTTGGTCCTAATTGAGTGTATTGAGCTTCATTTGTCTTACTTTGGTCAATTCTTCCATTTTAGTCACTAGGGTTGTTGTAGATAACCAAAGATTATGTAATGATCTATTTTGGTCCTAATTGAGTGTATTGAGCTTCATTTAGTCTTACTTTGGTCAATGATCTCATTTTAGTCACTAGGTTGTTGTAGATAACCAAAGAATGATGTAATGAGTATATTTGGTCCTAATTGAGTTGTATTGAGCTTCATATAGTGTCTTACTTTGATCAATTCTTCATTTTAGTCACTAGGATGTGTGTAGATAACCAAAGGATGATGTAATGAGCCTATTTGGTCTAATTGAGTGTATTGAGCTTCATTAGTTCTTACTTTCAATTCTTCCATTTTAGTCACTAGGATGTTGTAGATAACCAAAGAATGATCTATTTTGGTCCTATTGAGTGTATTGAGCTTCATTTGGTCTTACTTTGGTCAATTCTTCCATTTTAGTCACTAGGATGTTGTAGAACCAAAGGATGATGTAATGAGCCTATTTTGGTCCTAATTGAGTATTGAGCTTCATTATTCTTACTTTGGTAATTTTAGTCACTAGGGTGTTGTAGATAACCAAAGAATGATGTAAGGAGCCTATTTTGGTCCTTCATTAGTTCTTACTTTGGTCAATTCTTCCATTTTAGTGGGTGTTGTAGATAACCAAAGATGATGTAATGAGCCTATTTTGTCCTAATTGAGTGTATTGAGCTTCATTACTTTGTCAATTCTTTCATTTTAGTCACTAGGATGTTGTAGATAACCAAAGAATGATGTAATGAGCCTATTTTGGTCCTAATTGAGTGTATTGAGCTTCATTAGTTCTTACTTTGGTCAATTCTTCCATTTTAGTCACTAGGGTTTGTAGATAACCAAAGGATGTAATGAGCCTATTTTGGTCCTAATTGAGTGTATTGAGCTTCATTTGGTCTTACTTTTGTCAATTCTTTCATTTTAGTCACTAGGATGTTGTAGATAACCAAAGAATGATGTAATGAGCCTATTTTGGTCCTAATTGAGTGTATTGAGCTTCATTAGTTCTTACTTTGTCAATTCTTCCATTTTAGTCACTAGGGTGTTGTAGATAACCAAAGAATGATGTAATGAGCCTATTTTGGTCCTAATTGAGTGTATTGAGCTTCATTTGGTCTTACTTTTGGTCAATTCTTCATTTTAGTCACTAGGATGTTGTAGATAACCAAAGAATGATGTAATGAGCCTATTTTGGTCCTAATTGAGTGTATTGAGCTTCATTAGTTCTTACTTTGGTCAATTCTTCCATTTTAGTCACTAGGGTGTTGTAGATAACCAAAGAATTATGTAATGATCTATTTTGGTCCTAATTGAGTGTATTGAGCTTCATTAGTCTTACTTTGTCAATTCTTCCATTTTAGTCACTAGGATGTTGTAGATAACCAAAGGATGATGTAATGAGCCTATTTTGGTCCTAATTTAGTGTATTGAGCTTCATTAGTCTTACTTTGGTCAATGAATCCATTTTAGTCACTAGGATGTTGTAGATAACCAAAGAATGATGTAATGAGGCTATATTGGTCCTAATTGAGTGTATTGAGCCTCGTTAGGTCTTACTTTGGTCAATGCTCCATTTTAGTCACTAGGATGTTGTAGATAACAAAAGAATGATGTAATGAGCCTATTTTGTTCCTAATTGAGTGTATTGAGCTTCATCAAATCTTACTTTGGTCAATTTCTCCATTTTAGTCACTAGGGTGTTGTAGATAACCAAAGAATTATGTAATGATTATTTGGTCCTAATTGAGTGTATTGAGCTTCATTAGTTCTTACTTTCGTCAATTCTTCCATTTTAGTCACTAGGATGTTGTAGATAACCAAAGAATGATGTAATGATATTTTGGTCCTAATTGAGTGTATTGAGCTTCATTAGTTCTTACTTTTGTCAATTCTTCGATTTTAGTCACTAGGATGTTGTAGATAACCAAAGGATGATGTAATGAGCCTATTTTGGTCCTAATTTAGTATA